>BDMV01000004.1:15110904-15198679 GCA_008326285.1 Oryza officinalis
TTTGGGGGGGGGGGGGGGGCACATGTAAATATTATCCTAACTCAATATCAATTAAAAAAGCATACAACAACAAAAAAAGTACATGTCAAATAAACTAACCTTGTAGCCTATGCATAAAATATAACATAATGAATTGCAAAGGATAACGTATGTTCCGAATAGCGTTATTATCTGTAAAAAGAGAATATAAAATAATTAGGACAAGCTGCTAATTAATTAAAATTGATAAAAAAACATAAAAAAAGAGATAGTTTACCAATATTACACTTCATTATTCCCACGACGCTCTTTCATCTTATGAAAACGATCAACGATAACCTCATTACTAATTGCATCTAACAATTCCTTTTCCACAAAGCAAACGAGACTATTACTCAAATGCGAATCACCAATCTTATTACGCAAAGCATTTTTCACAAACTTCATAGCTGAGAAACACCTCTCAACAGTCGCAGTAGCTACAGGCAAATTAAGCGCTAGCTTCAAAAGACGATATACCAAAGGATAAGAGAGGTCTTTTCTTGTAACAACCATCAATTTAGCTAGATCACACATATTTTTCAAGCTTGCAAACCGTTTATCATGTACTACATTATCTATGTAGAGTCCAAGTTCATGCTCAAGGGTGACCATATCGTTGTCATTAAAATCTTTTGGATAGAACTCTGCAAACTTCATCAACTTTTCCTTGTCAAAAGTACGAAACAAATCACTAGGCCCCAAAGCAGACATATTTGTGAGCAATTCGGAATTCACATCATTAAATCTATTATTGAACTCTTCACCTAAGAGATCCAAAACAGCAAAGAAGCAATCAATCCGATAATGGTGCTCATTGGTAATACCTGTCTTTTGCCTAGGTTTTCTGGAATTTATGTAATCTTTCTCCATATCCAATACTGAGATATCATATTCCCCACAAAATAAATATACCTCATTCAAAAGAGAATGCCACCCTTCATCAGTTCTAAGCTTTTCCAACTCCCGTTTAGTTGATGCCACATCTGAAATTGCATTCAAAATATCTCTATCTTTCCTTTGTAATGTTTTTGAAAGCCCATTTATTAAGCTAAAATAAGCATCATCATATGTAAAAAGAATGCAAAATCAAAGCACTGAAAATATTTTAGAAGCCCATTGGCTTGACGCCTTTTGTAAATATCAGTGCCATCTTCCTCAACATATTCTAGTACCTTAAGTACCGAAGCAAACATCTTTGACAAACTCACCAAAGTTTTATAATGAGAGTTCCATCGAGTGTCACCTGGCCTTTGAAGAGAAAGTTCTTGATTTAGCCCAGTTCCTGTAGCAATCTCACCTCGTCCAATTGCTTTCCTCACTTCTTCTTGGTGATACTCTCGAAGTTTATCCTTTCTCTTGCAAGAAGAACCAACTACATTCAACAAAACCGATACCATATCGAAGAAATCACCAACATCAAATATTTTCTTTGCTAGAGCCACCACAACCAAGTTAAGTTTATGAGCAAAACAATGCACATAATACGCTGAATTGTTCTCTCTCATAATCTTCGCTTGCAAACCATTAAATTCACCTGACATATTACTAGCCCCATCATAACCTTGGCCTCTAACTTGTTGTAAACTCAAGTTGTGCAAGCAAAAAATCAACACAAGACTTGAGATAAGAAGCTGTTGTCTCTTCCACATGAACAACACCAACAAAATTCTCTTTCAACACCCCAAACTTATTAACATAACGTAGAACCACAGCCATCTATTCTTTATTAGAAACATCTCGGCACTCATCAACCAATAAACTAAACACATCATTGCCAATTTCTTCCTTTATACTACCCAATATTTCTCTAGCAAAGCACTCAGTAATATCCTTTTGAATTTTTGGAGAAAGATAGTTATTATTACCAGGAGCATTTTTGAATGCTTTCGCAATAACATCATTCTGTTTAATAGTATACTCCATTAATTGCAGAAAATTACCTTTATTGTCAGACTCCTTTGATTCATCATGACCACGAAAAGCCTGTCCCTGATGCAACAAGTACCGACATACATCAATTGCTGCATTTAACCTGATAAGATGCTCAGTTTTCTGAATTTGGCTTTGTTTATTCAAAGCTGCAGAGATTGACTGATCTTGCCTCATTAGATCCTCACAGTTCTTAAGTGCCCTATTGTGGAAACTATTGCGATCACCAACATGAGTAACCAACCTCTTTGTTTTGTTCCAAGAGTTGAACCCTTCTATTACAAATGCATCATGTCCGTACTGAGTATCTTTAATGGTGTCCCTAAATAAATAGCAACACAAACAATAGGCTTTATCTTCCTTATCGCTATATCTAGCCAATTACCATACTTATCATACCAATCTGGATTGAACCGCCTCTTCTTACTCCCAATTTGCTTAGACGGAAACACCAAATCACGAGGTTGATATGGTCCCCATAGCAAGTACTTTCTCCTTATTTCTTCTTGTTGATTAGGGTGGTAATCTACCATTCTCTTCCTTTTACTTGGATCCCTAGGAAGCTTTTCCAAATCAATTAGTTGAGGTATTGATGCATTTGCACTTGAGCTCTCTACATTGCTATTTGATTTTCTCTTCAAAAATCTATCCATTATCTTCTTCTAACAAAAATAAAAGAAATAAGATAACCAAAATTAGTAATTACAATTTAACTAAATTAGACTTTAGGTATTTAGTTATTTACTTATTTACCTCAGCAAGTCAGCAGCAGCACTGCAGCAGGGGCGGCCGCCGGCAGGGGCGGCAGCGCTAGGAGGAGGGGCCAGGGCGGCCGCCGGCCAGGGCGGCACCGACGCACCATGCGACGCGGCCACGCGGGCAGGCGGCGGCGGAGCGGCGAGCGCGAGGAGGCGAGGAGCGGGGAGGAGCGGTCGGGGCGGCGGGCCAGCGGCGCGGGGAGGAGGGGCCGGTCGGCCGGAGCGGCCGAGGCGGCGGCGCGGCCGCGAGGGGAGGAGCCGAGGAGGGGCCAGGGGCCGGGGCGGCACGGCGGCACCGTGCGACGCGGCGGCGGCGCCGCGAGGAGGCGAGGAGCAGCCGGGGGCCTGGGGCCCGGGACGGCGGAGCGGGGAGGAGGGGCCGGGGGCGAGGAGCGGCCGGGGCGGCTGGGCGGGGGCGGCAAGCCGGCGGCGCACGCGCGTTCCAGATCTGGAGCCCTGGAGGAGAGGAATGAAGGATAGAGTTGGGAATCACTGATTCACTGGGGGCCTATCTAAAAATTTACTGGGGGCCCAAAATTTTTTCCTGTACAAGATATACTGGGGGCCCAAAATTTGACTGGGGGCAAGTGCCCCCACAGCCCACTGTATGGGTCCGCCCCTGGAGGTAGCAAACCTCTATAGGTGCCGGTTGAGAACCGGCAATAGGTTTCGGTTTCCCAGTCGGCACCAATGGCACTAGGTCATTGGTGCCGGTCGTAGAACCGGCACCTTTATGCTCTCCCGGATTCAAAAAAAAGAAGCCGGTTTCAAGCCGAGCCGATGTTTTCACAGATCACAAATCAAATCCATCACAGATCATCATCAACAACAATCATAGATGAACAACAATCACCAATCACAGGTGAACAACAATCGTAGATGAAAGAACTACACAATAATCACAGATGAACAACAATCAGATGCACTAACTCACTCCCCGGTTCCTGCCTGTCGTCAATCCGCCGGGGTCCCTCTCCACGCGAGGTCGCCATCAGCCGCCAGCCGCCGAGTCCCTCTCTGCGCCGAGGTTGCCGCCGAGGTCCCGAGCTCCACGTGACCGGACCTGTGTGCCGATGGAGAGGGAGAGTCGCTCGTGGGGAGGCCGACGGAGAGGGAGAATCACTCGTGGGGAGGCTGCCCGTCGCAAGCGATGCCGCTCGCCGACTGGGAGGGGAAGGCAGCAGAGGAGGCGATGGGGAAAGGGAGGGAAGGGCGCAGCGGAGGAGGAGGCGAGAGGGGAGGGCCCCTGGGAGGGGGGCGGAGGAGAGGGGGAGGGGAGGGTGGCTGAGGAGGAGGCGAAGGGGAGGGATAGGGGAGGGCGTGGCGAAGGGGAGGGAGCTAGGGGACGGCGCGGTGGAGGAGGAGATCAGGCGCGGTGCGATCGATGTGGATAAGGATCGACTGGATATAGGCGACCGGCTTGGCTCGCCCATGTCGATCGGCTCAGTTTGTTATAGGTGTCAGTTTTTTAAAAGAACCGGTACCTATAATATATTATAGGTGCCGGTTTTTTATTTAACCGGCACCTATAATATATTATAGGTGTCGGTTTTTTTAAAAACCGGCACCTATAGTACTGGTACCAGTTTTAACTAATAAACCGGCACCTATATTCTTTAAAGGTGTCGGTTCTTTATTTTTTCATCGTGCGGAGGTGGAAAAAAGTCTTTAGGTACCGGTTTTAAATGAACCGACACCTATGAGGGTTTTTGTAGTAGTGGTTCTACCCTAAACTCCAAGTAGACGATCTCCAAACCCCTTCACAATCCCCTCCTGGGTTGTCTTATTTTGATCCCTACAACCTTCTTTAAGAGACCACTGGCATAGAACTCTTCTATATGCATGGTGGCAACCGCTAAGAGCAACAAGCTAATGACGCTTGAGAATGTTCACTGACATAATAGCTGGCTCGTTCAAATAATGAGCAGCTCAAACGAGCCGAGCCTTAACGAGCCAAGCTTGCTCATTAATCTACCCTAGTGTGCCTTTGACATATGTAAGCTAGGCCATAAAAATAACGTTCAATAAGAACTAAATTGATTTTCTTATCTCATTATGTGTTAGTCTCATCTAACTTTTTTTTTTCTGTATATAAGAGGTCGGTATATATACTTGTCACTCGACATCCCTACGAGATCTGGCGTCGATCTGTACAACGTGTCATGGACAGTACCTGGCGATTCTTTCTCCCTGCCTGACAAAGCTTGGGTAACCGTCAGATATGGCGACTTCGATGTATACTTGCTCGATGCCTGCAGTTCGAAGAGGATCATGTTGTGTTCGCTTACCCAAACTAGTACTACCAATATGTACGACACCAGTGACAAGGGTGAGTGCCAACGATATATATATTCCCGTCTTCCGTGGCTATGAACTCCAGTTTGTCCATCGGCACGAATACGGCAAAGGTAAGGCAGATGATCAACGCACCCAGCGAACCAGTGTCAGTGTCAGAAGCGAGACCGACGGCGTGCGACTTGTCTGGGCCACTGTGGGTCATTCGACATGCGCTGAAGCCAAGCGTGACAAGACCAACTATGCCTGTGCATGCCAGCAACCACAGCCAGTGCGTTGATAACTTGACCTTTGCAGTTGCAGCTTCCCTTCCCGGTTACTTATGCGAGTGCACCCCTGGGTATCCAGGGAACCCGTATGTACACAATGGCTGCCGGCGTGAGTTAGGTATATGCTTATAATTTTTTACACCTCGATCTGTATCTATGTCTCTCAAAAATATTCTAAGGAAAAAATATTTCTATTGATGTATGATAATATATATATATATATTATATATATATTCTTCATATATCTATGAAGAAATTTTACAGTTCTTAAGAGATATCAAGAGGTACTAAATTCTATAAATTTGATATCTCCTACTATCGAAGATACCGAGAGATGTTAAATATTATAGTAAAAAATACTGTAAAATCACTCATATATATGAGACCAACATTTTGTAAAAGTATTTCGAAATATAAATCTGTTGAAATATAAACATGAATTTATACACTAAACGTTTTTGTAATTTGACTACTTGTTGGTCAAGATTTATAAAATCTGACCCTTCCAAATCAAAGTAAGTCTTATGAAAATATACGATGGGAATGATAAATTAACATATGTTAATGTCCCGAGCATCAATAGTATGTACAGTACGTAATTAGCATCAATTTAATTATTGCTGTTGACATCATGGTTTTCTCAATGCAGGATTGCCATACTATCGGTTTCCGAGTAAGAACAATTGTAGCAGGTCATGTGGGAATATCAGTGTTCCATATCCATTCGGCCTAGAAAAAGGCTGTTCTGCAAACCATCTTTTCCTGCTCAGCTGCATGTACCATAAAGACAACAAGACAACCCCTGGCCTCTGGTGGGGGGCAACAAGAAACGCCGACCAACCTCAAATGAGGAAGGTTGTTCGCATAGATATCAGCGAAGGGCTCATTATCCCTATGTCATGCCGATTCAGATACGTGTATCGGTATCGGATACAGATACGCCGATACGATATGGCATTTTTAAATTAATCTGATACGGTGATACGTTTAGAATTTAAATTTAATACATAAAATAAGTCTCAAATAAATCATAAAACATGTCTCAGATAGACGGATTTGTTTCTTCCTCCTCAAATTCCTCCATATCTTCAAAAGTCACATCTTGTAGCTTAGGTTCATCAATTGAGAGCTCAGCAAATTCAAGAATGCCTACACCAGTCATAGATTCGAAAGCATCACCTCCTATATCCCACATACGTGTTTCCCCTTTTTTTATGCATGTTCTTCCAGAGAGATGTCTCAGATTTGAGTAGACATAAACCAAATCCTCAGCACGCTCTGGAGTTAAGGCATTTCTTTTGACGTTGTGGATGAAGCTATAAGTACTCCAATTTCTCTCACAGCAAGAAGATGAGGCTGGTTGACTCACCAAACTGATGGCCAAACTCTGCAATAGAGGAACAGTTTGCCCGTAGTTGGACCACCAAGTCATTGGCTCACAAAGCCACCTATCACTAATTGAATCATGGTCATTAAATTCTTCAGAACAAGTAGAGAATCATGCATATTCATCCATGACTTTTGTTAATTTTTTTTGGATGGGAAAGAACTTTCTGAAGCAATCCATTCTTATTTTTGAAACCTCATTGTCCCTGTGTGGGGGCACACAGCCAGCTGACTAATCAAGCCAATTTTTGCTATAAAATCTACACAGTAAATATACAAATAATTAATAAATAAAGAAGCAAGAGTGCAATATATCTGAGAACGAAAATGTTAGATCGAATAGATCCTTCACCTTGGATTGAGTGAATGGGCCAAACAATGCAGTGGATTATTGCCTTTTGTTCACCTAGCAAGCAAAATCTCATAAACAACTGAGAACAAGTCAGATTCTTCACCTTCTTTCTGCCCTTCCCATAAATATATCTCTTTCTTCACCTTCTCAATCATTGAGTCCCACATCTCATAAATTAGATGAAGGCATGGAATGTCGGTGTTTGCAACACGTATCATATCATAGATAGGCATTGTAAATTTCAGAATAAAGTCTACATTGCTCCACCACACTTCACTGAGTATCTTCTCTCTAACATGAGTTGCAACTCCAGCAGCATCATCTTTGTAATGATTCCATTGCTCACTAATTGCCATGGCTTGTAGTTGCCTCTTAACTTGCACAAACCGTTGTAACATATACACAAGTGAAGCAAATCTTGTTTCAGCAATAGCAAGTAACTTCAAAGAGCTAAACTCTTTATAAATTGAAAGCACCATGCCATGGTTCATGGTAAAATTCTTTATCATTTGAGCTTCAAATTTAACATGTGATATAAATTCAAGTGTGCTGAACACAAAACTTTGAGGATCTTCATCATTCCTTCCCGGTTTAGGCTCGCAAATATTTTTCATTGCCAGATTAAGGGTGTGTACAACACATGGAGTCCAAAAAATTGTATTGTATTCAGCTTGTATAAGCAAACCTGCACCTTTGCAATTTGCAGCATTGTCAGTGATGATTTGCACCACATTTTTTGGACCAACTTCTTCAATAACACTCCTTAGCTTGGCAGCAATATACTCCTTTGTCTTCACATCTCCTTCACAATTATCAGCCCTCAAGAACATAGATGATTTCCTAGAAATTGCAACAAAATTAATTAGTGGCCGCCTCTAAGGATCTGACCAGCCATCAGCACAAATTGTCACTCATTTCTCATGCCATGTGCTCTTTGAACTCTCTAATAGCATGTCAATGTGAGCCCTTTCTTGCTTGAGGAGAGTTGTACTAATTTTCTTGTCCCCTGGCATACTATAGCCTGTCAAATCATTGCTACAAGCATATCTAAATGCTTCTCGAATATAAGGATTCCTTACAAAATTGAAAGATACCCCTCCTGAATAAAATCCTCTTGCGATTAAACAGTTCATTTTTTTGCGTGACTCCATTTTCCAAGCTTTCTCTAAAGCTAAAGGAGGTCCACTCCGCCTTTTCTTGCCGTCAGTGTTGACAACACCAACAGATGAAGAAGAAACAGGCAAAGACACAGTTTTTTCTTTCGATCTTTCTGCTAATTCTTTAGCTTCTGCAACTTCTTTCTTCATCTGGCTCAAAAGATCAACTGAGATATTACGGCATACTGTGATTCCCTTACCTGAAAACTGCAACAAGTGAGCTTCCACCCTGGTGTAGCTGGTAGTTCTTTAGGTAGGACAGTACTTGCATTTTCATTTAACATTTCCTCCACTTGAATCCCCTTTGCTTAAAATCGTTACATGATCCCATAGTGGTGCCTTGATGTCACTGAAGCGTTGAGCACTTGCAGGAGTTGCAGATGCACTACCAGTAGTGGTTGCTGACATCTAATTAGAGGGAAAAAAAGATCGATCTAAAAAGTAAGGACTAAGGAGCAAGAACAGGAGGGTTATAGTCTGGACAAATACGAGAGAAGTAGGACCTTAGAAGTTAGAACCACTCATGTTGCACACAGAAAGCTAGCTCGCCGGAGTTCCGTCGCTGTCAGCGCCGCCGGCTGCCGGAGTTTGTCACTGCAGATCGAGATGGGAGGGAGGCAAGGCGTCGGCCAGGAGGAGGCGAAGCGATCGAGCGAATACGAATGGGAAGCGACGTTCGGCACAGCGGCAAGTTCACGTATATAATTGTGGAGGTGGGCCGCTTGGGCTGTGTTGGGCCGTATCGATGCCGACTCCATCTGTATCGGCTAAGTATCGGTGTTCTTTTTTTTGCGTTTAATGACTCGATACTCCGCAGGACGTCCGCATGCCGTACCGGTCGTTTCACGTATCGGAGACGTCCGCGATACGCGAAACGGCACCTGACTGGCGTATCGGCGTGGCGTAGCACTATCCTGACCGGTGAACACTACAACGAGGACGAGGGGTTTGCTGTCATGGACAATGGTACGTTTAGTACTAGTGTCTTCAATGGTTCTTCAGGGACTTTGATCAGGTTGTGAATATGCATTTTGCCATCGCAAACCTCACCTGCAGAGAGGCGCAGCAGAATACCACTGAATATGCATGTGTCAGCGTTGACAGTACATGCTTGGCCATCAACACAGGTGATAGGTATTTTATGGGTAACAGGTGTAAGTGCAAGCATGGCTTTAAAAGGAATCGATATATCAAAGATGGTTGCCAAGGTTTGTCTCTGTCTCTAAGGGTGAGTTCTTTACCCAACTTTTCTAACTCATATCTTTCTTTTTTCGCGCGCACGTTTTTCAAACTGTTAAACGGTGTATTTTTTGTAAAAAGTTTCTATACGAAAGTTATTTTAAAAAATCATATTAGTCCATTTTTCAAAAAAAATTAGTAAATAATTAATTAATCATGTGTTAATGAGTCGTTCCGTTTTCCGTGCGGAGGGAATATTTTCCCAAACCTAACAAACGAACACAGCCCAGCATTGCTTCACAATTAATGCACTTGGACACAGCCAATATATATATGGGTATATATTATTATACTTTCTCCTTATTACAAGATTTTCTCTCTTGTCTTACATTGTTAAAATATGTCTTGTCTTACTGTAACATCTATGTGGTTGCATTGAAGAGTGCCCTGCTAAAACAGAGTATGACCATAGAACAAAGCGGTGTACTCAAAAAAATATTTTTCCTGGTGAGTTATGTACTCCATTCAATTTCACCATCCAAAAATAATTTAAGAAAAAGTAAATAATGTACTGGCCAACATGCATAACCATGAACCACCTGACTGTTTAGGTATTGTCATCGGGCTTAGTTCTGGCTTTGGATTTTTTCTGCTTGGCTTAAGCACGAGAATGCTCATCCATAAATGGAAGAAAGACATCCAGAAGCGGCTACGTAGGAAGAATTTTCGGAAGAACGAAGGACTTCTTCTAGAACAACTAATATCATCTGATGATACCACTACTGATAGAATGAATATCTTCAGTCTAGAAGCACTTGAAAAGGCAACAAACAACTTTGATCACACACGACTACTTGGCCATGGAGGGCACGGTACGGTTTACAAAGACATCTTATCAGACCAACTCGTCGTGGCCATTAAAAAGTCTATGACGATCAAGCAAAGTGAGATTACTCGGTTCATAAATGAAGTCGCTATTCTTTCACAAGTCAACCATCGAAATATCGTTAAACTTTTTGGGTGTTGTCTTTGAAACTGAGGTCCCACTATTGGTGTATGATTTTATTTCCAACGGATCATTATTTGAACTCTTGCGTTACAATTCGAGTAATGGTATCTCGCTATCTTGGGAAGACACCTTAAGGATTGCTATAGAAGTTGTTGGAGCCCTCTATTATCTTCACTCTGCAGCTTCAATATCAGTATTTCATCGTGCTGTGAAGTCTTCTAATATACTCTTAGATGCAAATTACACTATCAAAGTTTCAGATTTTGGGACGTCAAGATTGGTTTCTATTGATCAAACCCATATTGTTACAAAGGTGCAAGGCACATTTGGTTATTTAGATCCAGAGTATTGCCAAACTGGACGTCTAAATGAAAAAAACGACGTGTATAGTTTTGGTGTGGTACTATTGGAGCTACTTCTCATGAAAGAGCCTATTTTTACAAGTGAGAATGGCTCAAAGTTGAATTTGGCCGGTTACTTTCTTGAGGAGGTAAAGATAAGGCCATCAAATGAGATTGTTACCACTCAGATATACGAAGAAGCAACCGAGGAAGAGATTAACAATGTTACCTTGCTTGCGGAGATGTGCTTGAGGCCCCGAGGTGAAGAAAGACCTACCATGAAGCAAGTAGAGATGACATTACAGTCCTTGCGAGCAGAAGTATCAAACAGATGCCATGTTGCTCAACGAAATGACCAAGAACAGTCATTGCTGCCAAAAGGAGTTGAAGCTAGCTTTGAGTCGACGATGGCTGTTCACCGTGCTAATGCATCGGCTCAGCAGAGCCAAAGTTGCTATAGCCTAGAGCAAGAGTTCATTGCTTCAGCTGAGCAAAATTATTTGATTGACTTCCGAACAATGTTCCTCATTTCACAATGTATGTAGTAATGTATTATTTCTGGATTATGTCTGTAGTAATGATCTTGAACTCGTTCCTTGGAAGTTTAGATTCATGTGATCGTGAAATTATTTCTGGATTGAGATCTTGTACTTTTACTATTATTATTCGCTTTGCAACATATTTTCCTCATGCGATGGCAGACATGATTTGTGTAGTAATAGAAGAAAAGATTATTCTAGCATACCTTCTACCACTCCACAAAGCCTAGTGTTCCATCCAGCTTCATTACAATTGTATTCATTTACCAGGCCAGCAAACTGACCTAGCTTGCTAGATTTCAACTTGTTTTCTCACAATTCTTCCTGTACTTTTATATTATTTTGACCCGACACATTGGTTTCATGTTAGTGATGTGCTGCTATAAATGTACAGTACTTCCGTAGGAATAATTACAACTGTTTGTTGAAATGCAACAACTAATTAACAAATCATCAAGAACATGTGTTTATATGATTTTCTTTCTGATGTCTTTACCAGTTATAGAAAAAATAGACCATAGAATCACTGCCATTCTTACATCACATACTGGAGGACAATATACAAAGAGCAAGAGAAAACAGTAGCATTCCCAACAGTAGGTTGTAAAGATCAGCGCTTAATTCGACATGCCATAGTACTTAGATCATATGAAAGAACAACCTCTGCAGGCGTCTCTTATTTGGGAAGAATTAAAGCTGAAAAGGTTGGCTAGGCAAACATTATTTAGATTTAAGCGACCCCCCAGCCTTGGCAAGCTCCTCCAGCTTACTGTCAATTTGCGCTTCTGTGAGGCCATCCAAGCGCACGCACCTCTCCACGCCCATATCTGACCAGTAGACAGGCAGAATTTACAATCAGGGGTAAGCATAAATAAGCATTCTACATGGCAATAGATAATTCTCTAAGGCTTATCACTTTAGGTCATTTAAAATGTACTTAATTTAAACTAGAGTAAATGGTAAGTATATAAACCAAAACAAAACCAGGTGAAATAAGTACCAAAGATATATACAGAAATTATGTCACAATAACATGCCATGAACACCTCAAGACTACCCGAGTGTTTTTTCTTCCAATTCTTATTAATAGATGAATGCCCATAAGAAGTAGCAAACCTCAAAAATATACAAGTTATAACTTAGAAAAGCAATGTGCACTATTAATAATATATACATATGAAAAGGCACAATCCTATACAAAAGATTCATAGATAACATACGATATACATGGTCATCAGTCATGCACAAATCCATCCAGAAAAGATTCCAACACAGGTTTTTGTGGGAAGTGAGAAAATTGCCATCATCTCCAGCTGATTACATAGAAACAGATCATTGCTCGAATCCAGAGGGTAGCCTAGCCTGCTTCCATTTAGTGCCATGCACAGTTTGTTTTAATTAGACAAATTCTGGGCCTGCCACAGTATTCCAATCAAGGTTCTAAAAGGCTGATAAGTGTGGACGCATCGGATTTTCTCCCCACAAAATTTCTCAGTTCCCACAAGATTTGAGGTGTCCCTTGCTCTAAGCCTCTAACAATTGAAATAGAGTAAATTGCTACAAATTTATGAAGATAAATTAGACCAATATTTAGTGCTCCCACTGTCCCACAATGGCAGTCATCCTAGGAAGCATGCAAACAATTATACTTGTAAATCATATCAATTGGCTATGAGAAACAAGTATAATTTAATTTCAGGTAACATACATTAGTAATTCATTATATTTTATTTTTATATTATTATTATTATTATTAGAATCAATACTCAAAGTTCTTGCTTTGGAGACTGTAAAGGCACAAACAACTGACATTTTTGGGTGTATGGAGTATTTGAGTATTAGTCGATTCAATTACAAGTTTAGACGCTAAAACTTTTTGGACCATTATGTGCTTGGGAAAAGTAACTCAAATCTTAACTTTATAATCAACATATGAAGTTATAAATGCTGAGGCATACTAGCCTGTATAGCTTGGCCCCTAACTAATATAGTACCAAGCACTATGAGCTATAACAATAAGCAACATGAATGATAACTTGTTATTCCTCTATTTGCTACCTAAAAGTCAACTCTGTTGGAATCAAATCTTCAAACACATTATATTGTATAAAGGTCACTGTAACTATGATGGAGTATGGGCAGTAATGATGTAGTAGTAGGGTGACAGCTAATATGGTGCAACATGGAATTCACTACATCATTGCAAAAATGGAATCAGCCACTGTCGTTATGCAATGTAAACAGTATGAGCCAAAGTTTTGATCCATTGGCACTCAAGAATAATAAGAAAAATGAGGCTTGCACAGCAATTGAGCCAGTGGAATACTTGGAAACAACGAACCTCTGAAAAGCGTGAAAAAAACATGCTTAAGCACTTAAGAGATCAACAGCACATGGGTTATGCGCATGGATTACATACAAGAAAGTCTCATCAATAGTATCGCTCAGTCACTTCACAGTGAACTTGAACAGTTGAACTTGTCACCTTTTTTCATACATTTCCGTTTTATATATGTATACTGAAAGTATCTACATACATAAAGTGGCTATGAAACTCTGCCAATAAGAGAAGATGATGATCTTTGTGCAGAAAGACAAAGAAATCAACTTAGCACTGAAGCCCCTCAACCAAACAATAAAGGAGCAATAAGAAGCAAGAGTTGAAACAAATATTAACTACCTAGTTTTAACACCCATTAACCTGAGAAAACACCAGCCTCTTTGCAACTTATAGGTGACTAGGACCTGTTACAAGTACTTGGATGATTACATCTGGTTTGTACAAATTGATCAATAGCACTCCATATTATAGTTGTCATCTCCAAATAAAATATTGTTTTATATTTCTATCAGAATAGAGTCCATATGTATATATTTGAATATATACTTGGGATGTTTCTATGTTTTAAAGCATTGCGGCTTTACTGACCAGGTTCAGTGTGGCTTTGACAAGCCACGATTCCTTATACAATGGACAGTTATGGCCAATCAGATTTCCCTGGGATGATTGCACCATTGAGTATATGTAACAGGAAGGGTGATGATGTTGATAGTACTGTCAAGTAAAGTGATGATCCAGTTCATAAGAAAAAATGGTTTTAGTAAATGTTATTGACAGTGTTCCAAAAGTTGGCTCTAGGTACCTAGTCGCCAACCTGATTAGGCATTAGATGGTGCATTAGGCAACTAAGGCTGCGTTCGTGAGCATGGGTTGGGAACCCTCCCTCCCTTGCATGCAAAACGGAGCGGCTGTTTATTACACGATTAATTAAGTATTAGCCAAAAAAAAATTGAAAAATGGATTAATATGACTTTTAAAGCAATTTTCAAATCAAATTTTTTTGCCAAAAACACACCGTTTAGTAGTTTGAAAAGCGTGCACGTGGAAAACGAGGGAGATGGATTGGGAAACTCCCCTAACGAACACAGCCTAAGTACCCTTGAGGGCTCTTGTGCTGCTATTTTAGTACTCCATTGTTCAAGTTTTATGTAATATGCTCACCAGTTGCTTGGAATTTACTAGTGAAGTTGGACCTAGGCATCCCTAGGCGGTAAGCGCCAGCCCACTAGCGTCTAGCACCTTATTGAACCATGGTTATTGAATAATCGAGTTAGGTTAGGAGATCTTTGGTCAAGTTTTTAAATAAGCTTATTGGCAATATTATCCAGTTCCCTTGGAAATAAGAATGATCAGCTCTTAGGATTAGGAGAACATGAAAATGCATTTGGCCGTGGTTGGGTAAGATGGATGATAAGTTTATAATCCTAACCATCTTAGTGATTCCAGCGCGTAAAAGGAAATTTATTCTCACAGAAAATATTTATTTTCTCCTTGTTTGCTAGGTTAGCCTAGCTTTGGGCTATAAACTATAAGGCAACCTCCTTATCTTACTTCTCCTCACCTCCACCACCTGTCGGTGCCTACAACTATGAGTTTCCTAGTTCCTTAGGTATTGTCAAAGCCACATTCTTTCCCTCTCACATTATGTTCAACCAATTCAATCTGCACAACATAGACAACTCCATCTGGGTACTCTTCCATCCAGCCCAATCTTTTATTTATATTCATCCAAACAAATGTTGGTGTTTAAGAGGGAACTTTACATACCCAGAGTAGCATCATAATAATATTGGAAGAATCCATATGGACCATAAGTAAGATCCCAAGTCCCAGCAAAGAGTCTTTTTTAGGATTTTCAAAATAAAGCGAGCTTTAGGCTTTTAAACCATCAATCCTGTGAGCTAGTCTTTTAAAACCCAAACTTGGCCAAACATCCCTAAGCTTCTCTAGATTTTCTTAGCAATCATGTAGACTATTCAGTTTTTTTGTGTTTATGCCTTGAGTTAGAAGTTGTCACTATGTCTGTAATTTGTAGTAGGTTATACCAAATCCAGATCCAGTGTATGTAGTAGTTCATTTGAACATTTGCACGCACAATACCATTTGGCAATCTGTGGCAGATCAAGCAGAACGGAAGTAACATTCACAATTGTCATGGAATGTTTTTCTTGTCTAAAAATACCAAGAACATATGTGAGAAACCATGTATCTTTGGTTTTTAAGTAGTAGAACCCACAGGAAAGTGTGGACTTGAACAGATGATCTTACTATCGCAACAATGACTACCACTACTCCACATTGTCATCCCCTGTTTTTCTTCTTCACCGAATCTTGGTTATTTTTAAACAACATTGTGTTATGTTAGCATTATATCATTGAGCAACTTAATGCTCCTTTATAAATATTTTCCCCTAAAGAAAGCATTCAGATCGCAGTCAACCTAATGTTATTCCCTTTCAAGCATTCACACATTCTAGTATTATACATGAGCAATGTAACCTATGATGTCCAACTCTAAAAGACAACGCGATACGGTATCCCTAACCTAATATTTCAAGCCGAAAAAGGTATAAGAACAAAAAGTTCCAAGAACCGGCTCAGACCAATCCGAAGCTGGATCTCGGATTCCATGGAGAAGAGAGGAAAAAAAAACGCGTACCGTAGCGCGCCCACAGCTGGGGCTCGACGCCGGAGCACTCGCGGATGAGGACGGGGAGGGACGG
Organism: Oryza officinalis; assembly: GCA_008326285.1. Taxonomy (NCBI): domain Eukaryota; kingdom Viridiplantae; phylum Streptophyta; class Magnoliopsida; order Poales; family Poaceae; genus Oryza; species Oryza officinalis. The sequence goes on from BDMV01000004.1 coordinate 15,127,204, forward strand.
GTTGCGCGCCTTGATGTCCCCGTAGTTCTTCTTCACGAACTCCCTGCGGAAGGAAATCAGATCGGGTCTCTGGAGTTCAACAGGAGAGAGGGAGAAGCGGGACGGCACCGCGCGGGGGCGCTGGCGGGGGAGGACTGGCAGAAGAGGAAGCGGATCTCCTTCACGCGCCGGGAGAGGTTCGCCCGCCACGCCATGGCCGCCGCCGCTGCTTCTTCTTCGCTTCGCCTCTGAGGCTCCGAGTCCTCCTGCCTCTGCTGCTGTTTGGGGTTGGGGATCGCAGGGTCCGACGGCGAGACGCAGCGGCCAGGGTCTCGTTGGATTGGATCCGATCCGCGCCGTCCGAACGCCAACTTAGGACTTGGGAGCTATAGACAGCCAAATGGGCCGGAGGCACGTGGGCCGGCCCGGGCACGGTGGTACTGTAGCCGGCCCAGGCACGGCACGGCCCGTTAGCCGTCGTGCCGGGCCAGCACGGCCCGAGTTGGCCGGCCGTGCTTGGGCCGACGCCGCGGCCCGGCACGACAACTGTAGCGGGCCGACACGGCACGGCACGACCCGGCCCGGCACGGCATGACCCGTTACTGTAGCAGGCTGAGGCGCGCGGGGGAGGGTTCAAAATTTGAACGCGCGCGCGCGGCGTGGGGGGGCGGCCGGGCACGTGGCGGCTCGCGGGCGCACCGCGGGCGGNGGGGGAGGGGCCGGCCGGGCACGTGGCGGCTCGCGGGCGCACCGCGGGCCGGGGGGCGGTCGGCCACGTGGCGCGCTCTAGATGGTGGTGGGGTTGAAATTTTGCAACGATTACCCCGCAACGGCTACTTCAACGACTAAAATTCAAAAAAATACGAAAAAAATCTCAAAAATTAGAAAATTTTTTCCTATAAATAGGGTAGCCAACCCAAACATTCTGGCTCACCCAAACATTCAATCTTGTGCTCTCTTGTGGTATTTTGTGTGTTGTAGTTTACGACTTTACGGTATTCCGAATTTTTGGCAAAATTTCTCTAAATTTTGCCAAAAATTAAAATAGCTAGGGGAAGACATATATTCCTATTTGTAAGCTGCAAACAAAGAGTTGAAGGAGGTAAGAAATTATTATTATTATTATTATTATTATTAGTGTTATTATTTACGTATATGTTAATTTTAAAATTTTAGCATGGACGATCCGAATTACCCGATATTTGACATGAGCGAGTACGACCCAAATTTCGGCATGGGTCAAGGTGGCAGCAGCCCTGCACCGATGCCGAAAGAGCCTGCAACCACACAGGTGGCTTCAGAAGGATCAGGAACTATGGCCACGAGTGGGTCAACGGCCTCGTCCTCTAAAAGATCGAGAACTTCCACCGTATGGCAAAATTTTGATGAGATCAAGGAGACCGGCCCTAACGGTAAAGAGGTAACGTTGGCTAGATGTAAAATATGCAGAACTAAATTATCTGAAAAATCTTCAAGTGGAACAGGACATTTGGGTCGGCATGCGGCGTCGTGTGCTAAGAAGCAAGGCATCCAACTGCGACAACAACAGCTGATATTGAATCCTGATGGTACGGTACGTTCGTGGGAGTACGATCCTCAGGTTGCACGAGAATCTCTTACTCGATTAATTGCTAGACAAGATTTACCCCTAAACTTTGGTGAGTCAACTGCATTTGAAAAATATATTCAAACTGCTCATAACCCTAGGTTTAAATCTGTTAGTTCTCAAACCATGACCCGTGATTTAAGAAAGTTCTATAAACAAGGTCGTGATACACTGAAGGAATTATTTAACATTTGCACATTTTCTGTTAGTATCACATCTGATATTTGGAGTGGTAAGGCCAAGGAAGACTACATAAGTGTAGTTGCTCACTTTGTTGATGATAATTGGGAAATTCAGAAAAGAATCATTGCTTTAAGATTAATAGATGTTGCACATACCGCTGATAATATCGCGGAAAGAATTTCCATGGTTGTTCAAGAGTTTGACCTTACAAATAAAATTTTCGCTATAACACTAGATAATGCAACTGCTAACTCTAGGGCCATGGAAATTCTACAACCCGTATTCTCTGTCTATGGTCAATCATTTCTTTTACATCAACGTTGTGCATGTCATATCATTAATGTTATAGTTAAAACTAGTTTTAAGAGGGTATCTACACATATTGATTCTATGCGTGAGGCAATCTCATGGTTATTTGCCTCAAACCCACGGGTTGCAAAATGGAAAAGATTTTGCGATGCATCGGGTATGAAGCCCCGTAAGTTCCGCACGGATACAAATCATGTGTTGCCTTATAAGGATTTACTAACCGTTTTTTTGCAGTCTAATAATGCTACGAACAGTGATGGGCAACTAATAATGTTCGAGTCAACTTGGTATGTAGTAGAAAAGTTTGTTGCATTTCTTGAGATATTTTACGATGCCACTGTTGCTTTATCTAGAGTTTATTATCCAACTGCTAATTTAATGTTGCACAAAATCCTTGAAATTGCTACTTTATTACGAGAAAATGAGAATGACCATCTACTATCTGCTGCAGTCTTTCATACGAAACAAAAATATCTTAAATATTGGAAGGAAATCTCTGTACTGTATGCTTTTGCATTTATTCTTGATCCTAGGGGTAAATTACGGGGATTGGTTAATATGTTGAATATTATTGGAGAGATAATGAACATAGATTATACTAACTATTATTCTGATGTTAAGACTAAATTATACGAGACATTTGCCAAGTATGAGAATAAGTTTCAGGGACTTCGCCTACAAAGACCCCCAACTGTCCCTGTCGCTGGTAAGAAAAAAATACAATGGGGACGGATTTGGGGTGGTAGTTCCTCTTCCACTCCTGCTGGGAGTTTCGCTTCAGGAACAACTGGTACTTTTTAAGGCACCCAAGAATTGTCCTCCTACTTAGATAGTGACTGTACCAGCACTGAAGATCTCAACGTCCTTGGATGGTGGAATGATCACAAGACCCAATATCCCGTGCTCTCAAAACTAGCACGGGATGTGTTCACGGTGCCCGTTTCTACCGTATCCTCTGAATCGGCCTTCAATACATGTGGAAGAATTATTGAGGACCGATGAAGAAATCTAAGCAGCGATATGGTGAAAATGCTGCTCATCGTCAAAGACTGGGAGCTAGCTGCTGAATGTGCCCAACACTCCGCAGAGAACTTGGAATTGGTTGCTCAGTTCGAAGATCTCTACATCGATACAGATGCACAAGATTAGCTAGTTTTTTAATAATTTTCGACCTATAGGCTGTACTCTTTTTTCTTTGTCATGGTTTTCTCAAATATGAGTTTTTACATGACAAAGTTTTTAACGAGACAGCCATGTAATATCAAAATTAATAAATATCATTATTCCATCTTTCTCATATTCTTTATATTTATTTATCTTTTTCCTATTTTTTATAATCATCTTTTTTATATTTATTTCCCTAATTTCCTATTTTTTTATAAATTATAATCATATTTTTTATTTTCCCTTTTTTCCTTTCTTTTAATTTTCCCCTATTTTTCCTTTTTTTAAATTTTTTCCATATTTTTCTCACTGTTTTTTCATTTTTTTTATTTTTTTCCTATTTTCCCCTCTTTTCCTCTTTTTTTCCCTTTTTTTTCTCTATTTTCCGGATTCCCGGGCTGCGGTCGGCCCACGTGCCCCTGCCAGCCGACGTGCTGATTCGTGCCTGTGCCGGCCCGGCACGACACGACAGCGTGGTGGGCCATGCCTGGGCCGCGCACGCGGCACGCGAGCCGGCACGGCACGGCCCGCTACAGGACATGGGCCGTAACAGGTCGCGCCGTAACGGGTTGTGCCGATTCGTGCCGTAGGCCGTGCCAGCCCGGCCGGCCCACCTGGCTGTCTATATTGGGAGCTTTTGGTGTGGGACGATCGTGGGGTCGTTAGGGTTCGATCTGTATGCAAACAGAGGATGATGTTCGTTTCTGCTTAAGTTTGGAGACCATGAAGGCCCCGTTCGAATCTCCTATGGCTGCGTTTGTTTCTACTGCTACTCACCAAAAAAAATAAAAATAAAGATATTCGTGGTACGTTTTTCAAACTACTAAACGGTGTGTTTTGTGCAAAAATTTTCTATATAAAGTTGTTCTAAAATATCAGATAAATTCATTTTTCAAGTTTGTAATAATTAAAACTCAATTAATCACACGTTAATGACACCTTGTTTTACGTGAAACACTTAATCTTCATCTTTATCTTTATCTTTATCTTTAGGACTTCCAATAGAGAGGAGATAAACTTTCAGATATTCATGACATGCTTTTCAAACTGCTAAACGATGCATTTCGTGCGAAAATTTTCTATATGAAAGTTGTTCTAAAATATCAAATAAATCAATTTTTCAAGTTTATAATAATTAAAACTCAATTAATCACACGTTAATGTCACCTCGTTTTATGTGAAACACTTAATCTTCATCTTTATATTTATCTTCAGGACATTCAAACACCACCGAAGTGCAGTCATGTGAAACAAGAAAATTATTATCGCATAATTAATTGAGTTTTAATTATTGTATACTTGAAAAATAAATTTATTTGATATTTTAGAAAGTTTTGCACGAAATACACCATTTAACGGAAACCAAGGTTAAATCATGTGGTGTTTAAGAGAAGAGGAAACGAGAAGATTAACGAATACGTAAAACGATGTGAGTTATTAAGATATGGTTAATTAAGTATTTACTATTTTAAATTTAAAAATTGAATTAATATGATTTTTTAAAAATAACTTTTCTATAAAAATTTTTTATAAAATACGCACCATTTAAAAGTTCGAGAAATATACACATAAAAAATAAGAGATTCTCTCACCTTGTCTCCTTCAAACAAACGCACTTTACCTTCTTTCTCACTCGTCAATTTATGATTTGTGATGGTGTAAGGATTTCTGACATGCTCGGTTGTCTAGTGCAGCGTTGTTTCACAGCCACGTTATAGCTACCTACTGCTACAAGTAATGAACATTACAGCTGAATACGTCCTTTATCATTTATGTATCCAAATTAAAGATATTTTATCAAACTGAACTGGTAAAATTATCAGTTTGATTTATACTTGGATAATTTCACTGGCTAGCCAAACGGACAAACAGCTATAATCAATTCATGTCTATAGGATTAGTGTGGAGAATATGGGTACCAGATACCCACACGGCCTTTATATTTGATTAGAGATAGGAGATGGGTAGGATTCATGTATTATGTAATGGAGTAGGACTCGATTATAATATTATCTTGTGTTTTATGGCATGACCTATAGTCCCGATTAAGTACTATCATGCAATAGATTAGGAAACTGATGTCGTGTTTGGCTAAATTTTTCTCTTTGTAACTTTGTCTCCTGACCTATATAAGGTGGGCAGGGAGCCCTCTAGGGACATGACCACAGAGATAATCACAACTCAATCATCAGATTAATATATACCCGACGAATACAATCCCCAAATAGGAGTAGGGTATTACCTCTCATCGAAAGGGCCTGAACCTATTTAAATCCTTGTCTTTCTCATCGATCCACTTTTAGGTCTTGTGCGCTACCCTTTTTATTATTGCCGAATTTCAGTTTTGACAGTTAGCGCGTTAGATAGGGGTTACGCTAAGTTTCCTATTAACAAATGCGATGGAATCAATTTCATGAGTCGTTAGCTTTATTTTCGCTTTGAGAGCTTTGATTGCCTTATCGCCGACAACTTCAACAATCTCTCACTCTTTGACTTGGATTCAAATAAGTCAGAGAAGATTCAATCTGCTGCATGGAAACCAGAGCATGCAAGCCATGGAGGGAGCCTTTGTGTTGCCGCCAGCACACCCAAAGTTCTCCGTCGCTACATACGTCGATCCGTCGCGTGGCGTGCTCCCGCACATCACGCCGCTAGCATCACATACCGATCAACTCAGCCTACAAGTTAGTCGGCATCCTTACGTCGTCATCAGCCTCGACGCCGAGTTCTATTACTGCCGACATATACGAGGAATCGGGGATGAATTATTTTTGGCAAGTCCGATCGTATGTCAGATTATTGCTCGCTCGGCCATATTCCTACTCGGTCATGTCAAGTGCTCAGGCCAAAAGCAGTGCAATGACAGGCTACAATACATGTACAGCGTGGTCAACAAATTTTTATTAATATCATCACGAAGACTTCCGAGACAGGGACACATTATGTATAAACTAGCACGGGATAGCTCATCTCAATCGGGCGGCAAGCCTTATCTGTGTCGGGGAAAGGTCCCGTCACGAATAAAAAGTCAGTAATGTGAGAAGTTATCTCTATCGGGTATTTGGCCGTCACGGATAACAGTTATCTCAATTGGGCCAAAAGTAAAGCCCGTCATCGATAGGTTTGACTTAGTAGATGAGTCAAACTACGGCCAAACTAAGGCCCGTCACCAATGAGCTCATCCGTGACGGGCTCGTACTTGAACACGACTATAGTATAGCGCCCGTCACGGATGATCATTTCAATCGGACATTAACTTAAGCTCGTTACGGATGACTCATCTCAATCGGGTTTAAACTTAAACCCGTCACGGATAAGCTCATCTCAATCGGGCTTAAACTTAAGCCCGTCATGGATGAGTATTTTACCCAAAAAAATAAATTTTATTTTTTGGCTAGCCTCAGGCCTTTGCTAGCCATGCCCGCTGCAAAAATGACATAAGCACATATATATTCCCTTCTCAGCAACCCCATTCACAACAATTCAGAAATCAAACATATATTCAGTGATCAATCCACATTCACATATCCATTCACATATGTCATTCACAGCAATTCACAAATCAAACATATATTCAGTGATCACATCCACATTCACACATCCATTCACGTACATATGTCATTCATATCCATTCAGTGATCAACAAACCGCCGACATCACACATGAACATCACAAGTCCATCTCAAATATAATTCACTAAATACATACATAAATACTTACATGAATAAAAATTCCACTAGCTAGACTAAATTCCACAAATTTCATGTGGTCAAACCCTAAATTACATACATAAATACCCTATATTCCACTAGCTAGACTAAATTCCACATATATCAACATATATAAAAATGCACATCTCACAAATTTCACTAAGTCACTAAATAACCCTAAAATCATCCATCAAGTCACAAATTTCATCCCTAAGTTACTAACCGGTCGGCTCGGTGAGGAGGTTGACGACGCAGTGGCGTCGGGCTCGAGGCGGTGGCGATGCGACGATGAGGCGGTGGAGGAGGGCAATGGCGGTGCTGGGCTCATGGTCACGTGGGCTCGGAGAGGAGGTGGATGACAGCGGTGGATAAGGGCGACGGCGGCGCCGGGCTCGGGGTCGCGCGGGCTTGAAAAAGGAGGTGGACAACGGCGGTGGAGGAGTGAGATGGTGGCGCCAGGCTCGGGATTGCGCGTGCTTGGGCAGGAGGTGGACTAGGACGACAACGGTGGAGCAGAGGACAGTGCTGAGCTCGGAGAAAGGCACGACGGCGAGGGAGGACGACGACGGTGACCGGGCTCGCAGACAACGACGACGACGGTGGGAGGAGGTGGCGGCGGCAGTGGTGAGAAGAGGCGGCGGGGCGACGATGCTAGGGTTCGATGCTAGGGACTTAGAAAATTTTCGAAGCCCGTGCGTATATGTAGATTTGCGAGTAAAAACCCTAGTCTAAATGCGGTCAAACCACATCCATGACGGGGGTTGAAGCTAAGCCCATCACGGATGACAGTCATCCATGACGGGCTTAAGTTTAAGCCCGATTGAGATTAGTCATCCGTGACGGGCTTAAACTTAAGCCCGATTGAGATGAGATCATCCATGACGGGCTTAAGTTTTGCCCGATTGAGATGAGATCATCCGTGACGGGCCTAATTATTGTCTTTATCGGGCTTTAATTAGAGCCCGTCACCGATGATACACATCGGTAACGGGAGTAGTTATAGGGCCCGACAAAGATTACAAAGATAATCTTTGTCGGGCCTTAACATAAACCCCTCACCAATAGGTCTCATCAGTGACGGGCTCGAAATACATGCATATGGATAATGTATGTATAAGTATATCTTTGTCAGTGTTTATTTTACCCCGTTAAAGATGACGACGCTGTGACGGTCCGCATGTTCCCGGCATGGGAAAGGCCATCAGAGATGAGCGGTTTTGTACTAGTGATATACGCAACATGCATGAACACAAAGCATAAATACTACATGCCCACGACTATATACCAAGAGACAACTATATGCATCAATCTATGACTCTGCTGCACGGGATTCCTATCAGGAAAGATGATCGAGATGAGATGATTAGGTCGTCAACTGGTTTTTTTCATCTCAATGGTCGATGGACTCCGCCGTCGTTGTTGATGATGACATTGTCTTCACCATCGGTCATCTCCATTGTCGCCGACTGGTTTCTTCGTCTCCACGGTTGGTGTACTCTGTCACCGTTGCTGATGGCGACATCGACTTCATCACTGGCCAGCTTCGTGGTCACCGACTGGTTTCTTTGCCACCACGGTTGGTAGACTCCGCCGCCGTTGCTGATGGCGACATCGTCTTCACTGCCGACCACCTTCATCATCGCCGACTAGTTTCTTTGCCACCATGATTGGTAGACTCCGCCGCCGTTGCTGATGGCGACATCGTCTTCACCGCCGGCAACCTTTCTCGTTGCCGATTGGTTTTCTCGTCTCCACGGTTGGTGTACTCTGCCGCCATTGCTGGTGGCGACATTGACTTCACCGTCGCCGACTGGTTTCTTCACCTCAATGGTCGATGGACTCCACCGCCATTGCTGATGGCGACATCGACTTCACCGTCGGCCACCTTCGTCGTCTCCGACTGGTTTCTTCGCCACCATGGTTAGTAGACTTCACTGCCGTTGCTAACGGTGACATCGTCTTCACCACTAGCCACCTTCGTCGTCGCCGACTAGTTTCTTCGCCACCACGGTTGGTAGACTCCATCGTAGTTGCTGATGGTGACATCATCCACCTTCGTCGTTGCTGATTGGTTTTTCGCCTCCACGGTTGGTGTACTTTGCCACCATTGTTGATGGCGACATCGACTTCACCGTCAGCTGTCTTTACCGTCGCCGACTCATTTTTTCGCCTCAATGGTCGATGAACTCCATCGCCGTTGCTGATGGCGACATTGACTTCACCGCCGGCTACCTTCATCGTCGTCGATTGGTTTTTTCAGCTTCACTTGGTGTACTCCGCCGCCGTTGTTGATGACGACATCGTCTTCATCGTCGGTCGCCTTCGTCGTTGTCGACTGGTTTCTTCACCTTTACGGTTGGTGGATTCTGCCACTGCTGCTAATGGCGACATCGTCTTCACCGTCAGTCGTCTTCGTCGGGTCCCTAGATCGGCCACCTCCACCATCACTGGTGAAAATACCAACAAGCTAAGTCATTATTAATTTTCTTCTTTATATGATATTTTTCTTTTTCCTCTGCCTTACTACATCAACTAGTTTTCCGTTGAGCAGTGAGTCGGGGGCTACAGATGTTATATCATATTTTTGCAATAATTTTCATAATATTTATCTTGATTGCTTGCGAAATAATCCGAGTAAAAAAGTGTCGATCGAGTTGTGCAGCTCTATTTCCCGATGCTTTCCATTTGATTTGTCAACGGATGGTTGCCTTTGAGCCGATTCCTAGCACCCGAGGGCTTGTTGGATAAAGTGTATAATGCAAGGTGCTAAGTATTACTTGAACAAAATCAAAAGTATAAAGATAAAATAATTTATTTTCTACTCTTAACAATTGGAAAAGTACCTGAGTAGTAAATTTTGATCCATGAAGCTTTGTTCCATGATGACGAACTCTTGTCAATGACTAGTCGGACATAGTGTTTAAAAGTAAGGTGTCATCTCCTCGGGAAAATCAAAATCGATAAGAGGAGAAATACTTACTGATAAATATTTTAAAATGCTTGAATTTTCCTCAAGTACTATATTTACATCAGATACTACTCATCCTACATGTTTATACTACAGGATCGATCAATTATACATCATCGGCTCGCCTCCGTCGGTGTCGACTGGTGTCTTCGCCTTCACGGTTGCCCTACTGTGCCGCCGATTGATGGGTGTCTTCGTCCTCACCGCCGGTTTGCCGTCGCCGCCGCCGACTGGTGTCTCCGCCTTCACAGTTGGCCTACTATGTCGCCGATTGATGGGCGTCTTCGTCTTCACCGCTGGCTTGCTGTTGCCGCCGTCAACTGGTGTCTCCGCCTTCACGGCTGGCCTACTGTGCCGCCGATTGATGGGCGTCTTCATCTTCACTGTGGGCTTTGTCGTCGCCTCCGCCGACTGGTGTCTCCGCCTTCACTGCTGGCATACTATGCCGCCGATTGATGGGCATCTTCGTCTTCACTGCCGGTTTGCCATCGCCGTCGCCGATTGGTGTCTCCGCCTTCACAACTGGCCTACTATGCCGCCGATTGATGGGCGTCTTAGTCTTCATAGCCAGTCGCCTCTACTACCGCTGACTGGTGTCCTTGCCTTTATGCAACCTATGCTGCATCTACTTCGTCAGCTTCGCTACTTCAACAACCTCGATATCTCTGAGAACTTCAACAAATGGTGCTTCAATCCTCAAGATTTCTATTCGGGCATCCGTAATGTGTATCTTCACTCAAGCGACGGTTATTCGACGACAAGAAGTTACAGTTCTTGACTCTATATTTACTTGTTTTCCAACTAAGCATAGAGTCGAGCGCTGCACAAACACAAGAGTAAATTTCGATAAGCGTTATGTTAATGAGTTCTATGAAATCAACTTTGGAGTCATCATTTATTCCAAATTTCTCAAGTGTCGAGTTCAAGATTTAACCTGTAAATCATGGTCAAATTCAACATTGCCCTCTGGAGTTCTACCTGGATACTACTTCAAGCCTACCAAGTTCGACCTAGAGAGTTTGGAGTCATCAACCAATCGACTTAGATTCGACGAGTTAATCAACAATATCAACATTTACTTTTCTTCATGTGAAGTATCATCAACGACTATGACACAATGTTCTATTGTCATCGTCAAGAGGCGTTGCATCAATCTTCGCCACGCACACGCTAGCGTCAAGGTTCTTCAGTTCAGGAGACTAGGCTTTGTCAATGCTGAAATCTGACTAGATCATCAACATCATCACCTTCATCGACATCCTACCATGCCTCTTTGGCTTAATCTACTCTGTCACCGTTGACGGGCAACTTAGTTTTTACAACCGGCTACCTCTACTACCGCTGATCATCATCACCACTGGTTGCGTCTGTCGCAATTGGTGGCTTATTATGCTACAGCTGATAAGCATCTTCGTCTTCACAGTCAACTAATTTTGCTATCGTCGATCGTCATCATCACCGGTCGAGTCTGTCATCGGCTGGTTTCTGCACCTCCACAGCAACTTTATCTCCATCATTGGCTACCTTCTCTTCGCTAGCACCGGTTTCTTTGCTGCCATCAACTAATGATCTCACCTCCATGCCGACCACATCAGTCACCACCAATGGGTGTCTCGACTGTGACAGAAGGACAAGCAACATGCTCAGGGGCTTACCAACTCTAGCACAAGGATCATACCTTCAATCTGGACTTATTCCGAGTACATGTGACATGAATTCATAGCCGTGGGCCTATCTCCTATGCTCATAGTTTGGATCAATTATTATTTCCCACGAGGACTATTATCTGAGTACTTGCGTCAGTCGGGATTTAATTATCATATATGCTTCGGTACATCCCATGAGGGATAACCACTCGGATCAAAAGCTACTTAGATGAGATGCGCTTGGTTACATCACCTGAGAGATTTGTCACTCGGGAGCATATTAAAAGGCATGCTATACACGTCATATTTTAAGGGTACCGGCGGGCATATTTTGGGCTTAATCCCAATATGTTTGCAGCACGTATTTCAGGTGTAGTTTGACACGTGTCTCTAGGGACTTAAGCAAATTGTTCTTGGCAATATGCATGTGCTCTATTGCCCAATACCTTCAAAATCATTTCATACAACAGTTATGCAACTTTTCTATAAGTTGGTACGATGCAATTTGGAAGTTGACAAACAGTAAAGTTTTTTATAACTGTCCTGTTAACTTTTCTACAGGTTGCAAGAGCTGTTTGGTTTTTTACAAAGTAATTGATTTTGTATTATATCAATGCTATCTTGCCACATTTGTGTGCTTTTCTGATTAAGACCAATATTATGGTTTGGGCTAATTATATTTTGGTCGAATTTTTCATGCAGTTGGTAAATCTATTTATATGTTTTATTAACTCGGATTTTATACCACAAATGCTATATATTTCTGAGAATGGTGAAATTGTGTGTATTATAGGGAATTAGACATATTTTCTTTGGCAATATGTACACAATATGATACCATTGCACATGTTCACTATACAACAAGTTTTATTGAAGTTATTTGCTATGTGACTTTTTTCAAAATATTTTTGGCTATGGCTAAGCATATTACTATATAAAACCACTCGGATGGTTTCGATTATTAAAGTTCTTGACTATATGCTTAGTTTCTTCAACTAAACACATAGTCGGGGGCTACACCCAATTAGGTGCATCAATATTTTTTATTGAATTTTTTCAGCCCTTCACAACCTTTTGATTTGGTAAAAGCACTCGGGAGACTATGGCAAAGATGATTGAAGCACTCGGTTTTGGATTAATTTGGTTCGAGAGAAGATTATCTTTTCGACTGTGAAAGTCTCAGGGGCTACTATGGAGAATATGGGTACCGGGTATCCACACGGCCTCCATATTTGACTACAGATAGGAGGTGGGTTGGATCCATGTATTATGTAATGTAGTACGACTCGGTCATAATATTGCCTTGTGTTTTATGGCATGACCTAAAGTCCCGATTGAGTACTACCATGTAATAGATTAGGAAACTGATGGCGTGTTTGGCTAGGTTTTTCTCTTTGTAACCTTGTCCCCCAACCTATGTAAGGCGGGTAGGGAGCCCTCTAGGGGCATGACCACAGAGATAATCACAACTCGATCGTCAGATCAATATACACCCGACGGATACAATCCCCAAACAGGAGTAGGGTATTACCTCTCATTGAGAGGGCCTGAACCTGTTTAAATTATTATTTTTCGCATCCATCCAATTTTAGGTCTTGTGCGCTACCCTCTTTTATTATTGCCGAATTCCAATTTCGACAATCAGACATATTATTCACTCAACCTATCTCAAACAAAATTGGTCATAGCAAAGTAAAGTAAAGATAGTCTGATAAATTAGTATTGTGTCTGTAATATCTTGTGTATTTAGGGATTGAGAGTATACGCCACCAACAGATGCCTAAAATTTCATTCCCTAAATTCTTTTCTGGGAATTCCCACTCAGATTTTTAGGTGTGAACATGATTATCTCTCCAATCTATCTGTAATTTATATATTTCATATCTATAGTTGATGCTCACTAACTCCTAAAGCTCAACATGTAAGTATGTCACATTATCATCTACTAGCAATTATTATCTAGAGTATTTTAAATATCATGCAAACATGACATATCATTTATAATTTTGTTTTATTTTTAAAACTTAATATGCAAGTAATGTCAAATCATTATCTCCACATCATTTTCACATCATTTAAGCATATACATCTATTATTTCTATAATGTATAATTTGCATTCATCCACAAATCTTGTAGGAAAGCGTGGGGTATCAACTAGTAAATGCTAAAACTCAACATGCAAGTATGTCATCTCATCACTCACTAGCAATTACTATTCTAGAGCATCTTAAATCTCATACAAGCATGATCCATCATCTTTCCCACATCATTTTCACAACATTTCAATATTCATCATTTATACAATAGTTCACATATATTCATCTATGAATTCCGTAGCAAAACTTGAGGTATCACGTAGTATAAAACTAAAAATTGGCTCTCAATCATAATGTTAGACTATCTTGTTTATGTATGTTTGTAGAGTCTTATCTCCTTGAGTCTCGATTCCTTTTTCTCTCGATTCTTTGCTCATAGATTACATGTTTTGATTAAATCTACAGCCGATGGAACATATTTTAGGCTTATTTAATACTATTTATCTTACACCTCATAGCCAATTCGGTCAGATCGCATCGGCTAGGTTTAATACGAGCATCATCGGTAGGTTTCTTGGGAGTTGAACCTCTTGGTTTCTTTGAAAGCTTCTTGATGACTGGTTGCTTGCGTTTTCCAGCAACTATGGGGATCGGCTCTGTAACTTGGCCTTGGAGCAAGGAAGCCACTGTGGGGGCAACGAAGTCGATGATTGATGGAGCTAGATCTTCTGAAGGCATCAAGGCCAGTGTATATACAATCGGCTTGTCACTTACACTTCTGATAGGGGAAGAAGTGCTAGCAGCCTGCAAAAAAAAGGTATATTAGATGACTTTAAAAGTAGAATTTAGAATTGATTAAGGCAGAAAGGAAGATGATTTACCTGGGGCTGATTGAGGGAATAACTGTGGTTGAATAAAAACTGGCTAATAGATGGAAGAGGTGTTTTTTTTCATTCACTCCACCATTGATCAAATAACTGACTGCGCAGAAGGTGGATGTTGACGTGATTGAGAGAGCCCAGCACAGGGCCTTCAAGGTTCAATATTCTGTCCATTAAGAGAGCCGATGTAACAATGCCCTTGGTTTGGATTTTCCTCGAGAAGAATAAGCCGATTGGGAGTTGACCTCAACCCAGTTGTCTTGCAGTCAATATAGGGTGATAAAACTCATATGAAACTTCGATGTTTCGGCCTTAGGATATTCCTGTTGGAAGTATACATGGTGATATGGCTGAAACGAAGTTATCTCTAGAGCTGGGGTCTGTTCCATCATTTAGATCATTTAGCCTCAGATTGGCTGGAAGCTCATAATCGATGAAGCTGTTATAAGGGAACCAAACTCTTGCATTCTTGGGAAATCCATTATAGAAATGGTCAAACTACCCTTGGAATGCTTCAGCTAATGGTCCTGATCCTGGATAAGCTAATGTTGTTTCCCCAAAGGACATACATTGGCGTGTGCTTGCTTCTTCATCATCAGAATGGTCTGAGGGAGAGCTTGATCAGTATAGAGGAGCTCTTTCGGCGACGTTGATGGTGTACAAATTAAGCCAGAGTTGCAATAACCACCAAGGGCCTCGATAGCCGACAGGGTTGCCTATCAAGAGTTTGACCGCTGCTTGACCTAACATCTGGTATGTAACTCCAAGCAAGTATTTTTCCAGAGGGAAGGATCTCTTTTCCACTATGGCTTGGGCCAAATGTTGCATATTGGCTGTCGGACCACAAGTTGATCCACAGAAGGCAAATCTCTTCAGCCAAAGGTTCAGAAAAGCCACATGTTCCTTATCTGAAACAGGGCCTATGCCAATGTGTTTTGCTATGTACCCTGACCAGCCGCCTACATTCTTGGTTGATAGCTTGTTCTCACATTTGACTTTCAAGACAAAGGGTTTGGCCGATGAGATTATGTCCAAACTGGTAAGCATCTTAATGTCAAGCAGAGTGGGTGTCATTGGCCCTTGGCTAAACATAAAGGCATTGATAGTATCAGACCAGAAGTAAGAGGCCTATGATAGCATGAGTTCCTCCTTTTTCATATCGGCTAAAAATAGAGTTAAGCATTGGGCTATTCCTGCTTCTTCCCACACGGCTTGCATGGTAGCCGATATCCTTTTATACCAATCCCACCACCCGTCCAAGTTTGAGGGCTAAGACTTAAAAATCGTCTGCCAATCGGCTAGGTTAGACTTGGTTTGTTTGAAGGGGATCCTATTGGTTTCGGCATTAATGAAGTAACAGGGTCTGCATCTCCCATCGGCCCGAGAAAGTAATAGGTAAGTTCTTTGAGAACAGGAATCGCAATTTGGTGTCTCAAGTGCTACAATTGAATAAAGATAGGAGAAATCAGAAAATTCGTTGGAGAAGGGGATCTAGAATAAAAATTCGACCTAGGTTGAGATGATGGAAATAAAACAAGACGATGAAGCTTAAGGTTGAAGGAAACTGACCATTACCATGGGGACGTCAGTGATGGTTGCCATTGAGTTTGAAGAAGGAAAACGCCAAGGGTTCAACAAGGTTGCCGCCGGGGAGCTTGCGTCGTCGATGAGGTCGCCAGAGATGAGAGAGAAAGTTTTGCACGGCTTGGGTGTTGGTGAGCGATGAAGAAAAACTAATGGCCTGAAGATTAAAGTCGGGACCATTACTATTTATGACCCGCGACTTTAATGGTTTAGTTATGGAAACCCTATATTTTTGTGGATCTAAGAGATAATTCAGCAGCATATTAATCTATACTCCGGAATTGGAGGGCATGTGTTAACAGCAAAATTTGTTAAAGATATGCCAAGATGGAGTAAGATAAAACTAGATCCGAAGCGGATTTGAAGGAACAAAGTTGTTTCCAAAAACAGGGCAGCGCATCGGTTGGTAGCCGTATCGGCCGATATGGAATCGGACTCGGTCAGCCAATACGGGCAACCTGAGTCTATATCAGATTTAGGAAGGAGCTTGAAGGTATTGCCAAACAAGAATTGAGTTCATAAGAGACAATTGTATATATTAATTACGAATAAGAGTTAGTTATTTCCTTTTACAATTTCATAGTAAGAGTTCGCCTAGGACTTGTTTGTTCATTTTAGGACTTGTTTGTTTATTTTATAGTTAGGCAAGTTTTGAGTAGTGTCCAATATGGACAAGGTTTTTATGTTTGGGTATAAATATATGCCCAGAGTCTTGTAAGAAATTAACAATAGTTCAATACATTCTTGACGCATCGCCACAATTTTACTTTACTTCTCGACGAGTTCTTATTTCGAGTTGGGTTACATCAGTTTCGATCTCCAATTAGAGGTATGACTTGTCACAGCGGCTTGTATCGACGGATTAGCGCATCGTTTTAGATGTTCTAATCTATGTTGTACAACTACTAGTTATCATATATTTTAGCTAATCTAAATCGATGGCTCAATTTACCTGTATCGGCCAGGCCTTACCCAAGGTTTTGTCGGTATCGACTAAATTGGTTCATTGGCTTAGATTAGCTAAGAAATCTACCACCCTGAAAAATAGTCAAAGGCTTGATTGTTTAGATTCTATGCTTCTTTTCATACTTTGTGCTGCATCAACCCTAGTCATGGTTAGAATCATAAGCTCTAACCTGCTTCTTGATTGCCAATAAGGGTAGAATCGGGGTTTCAGCCGATCTTGCCTGATATAACTGTTTAGCTTTGTTTAATTCCTTTAATCATGTTTTTCATGTTATATCTACCCCTTATACAAGGATGTCACACTATTTAAATATATAAAGCTTACTTGATATATTTGGTTAGATTGACATTCTTGTATAAGGCTATATTGGAATTAGCTGATAGAGTATCTATTCTAAACCTAAGTATGGTATCATTGGCTATGATATAAGCAGATATAATCTTTGCTCATAGATTACATGTTTTGATTAAATCTACAACCGATGGAATATATTTTAGGCTTATTTAATATTATTTATCTTACACCTCATAGCCAATTCGATCTTATCGCATCGACCAGGTTTAATACGATACACCATCGACTTATTGGCCGATCGGCTATCGTAAATCTAACTTGTTTTATTGTATATCTTGTTGGTTAAAGGATCAAACCAACTGGCATGCCCTGAACCCGAACGCAAGATTTGGACTTGCACTGGAGATAAGCAGAGCTCCCAGGCCACCGTGTTTTCTCACCAACACTTCCCCGTCGACCCACTGCCACAGGCTCCTCCCCGCCCGGTTGCTCTTGTTTTTCGACGCCAACGCCCGTGATGCCCTTCATGTGCAAGCCATATGCGTCCTCAACATCAAGGTGCTTGTTCCGGTGACTCTCGACATCGCGGCCGCCAACTTCACCCGTTGACGTGGCCTCTTCTTGCCTTGACGGACCACGTTCTCTCCGACGCCTTCCATCTCGATCATCTTGATCGCGCACTATTGCCGCAAGATGAAAGCCATGGCGGACACCCTCAGCGACCTCGGCAACTCCGTCCGCGATCGCTCCCTCATCCTCGCCACCCTCAACAGTTTGAGCTCCAAATTTGATAATATGCAAACTCTCATCACGATGCAGCGTCCGTTCCCAAGCTTCGCCGACGTGCATTCCCAACTCCTCCTTAAAGAACTCACCAAAGCGAATTGCCCCTCCGGTTCGTCCACCGTCCTCCTCACCGTCACCAAGCCGAACACCAGCACCAACACCGCACGTGCTACCGGCTTCGGCGCTGGCAACTACGGCGGCTCCAATCAAGACGGCGGGAACAACTCCCGTAACCGTCGGTGACGTGGTGGCAGCGGTGGCAGCGGGGGCAACGGCAGCGGTGGCAGCGGTGGCAACCAGCAAGCCAGCACCACCCCTCGTCCCCCTGCGTCCCAGGCCGGGAGTTGGCCTACTCCACACAACCCATGGGCTGGCACAATTAATATGTGGCCCGATCCACTGGGGTGGGGTGTCCTTGGGCCATGACCGGCTAGCCAGTTGATTGCACTCGCTGGCCCTCTTGGCAGCCCAGGTGCAGGCTACCAGTAGATGCCCCTCCAAGCCGGCTACCAGCAGCTACAACTACAGCCCTTCCAGGCTGGCCCAACTCAAGGCCTCCTGAGCTAGCCCACGACTCCTCACGCGCTGCCACAGCCCACGGGCTGGTTCCAGGGAGCACCCTCCCAGTGGCATCAAACCTCCCTCGCCGACGCCTACAACACCACCATGCTGCAACAACAGCCGACAAATAAATGGTATATGGATACGAGTGCCACTGCACACATGACTTCTGATGCTGGTATCCTCTCCTTTACCCACCCACCCACCTCTCGTGATCCTTCACATATTATTGTCAGCCATGGTTCCTCTATTCCTATCACCTCCATTGGGCATACCGACCTCTCTCATAATTGCAGTACTTTTACTCTATGAAATATCTTATGTTCCCCACTATCATTAAAAATCTCATCTCTGTTCGTTGATTTGTCATCGATAATTGGTGTTTTGTTAAATTTGACCCCTTTGGCTTTACTATGAAGAATCTACGTACGAGGACCGTGACCACCAGGTTCAATAGCTCCGGACCGCTATATGCCCTCCACCACATGTTGCCTCCTCTTCCTTCGACACCACCTGCAACTCTCATTGCCATCTCGACCTCCAGTGTCTTCTGGCATCAACGTCTTGGCCACCTTGGTCAGGACGCTCTCGCTTGCCTCGGCTCCATCCTACCCATTTCCAAAAATGGATCTACCGGCCTGTGTCATGCTTGTCAGCTTGGCCGACACACTCGCCTCCCTTTCACTACTTCTTTTACTAGGGCATCCGCCAATTTTGAACTTTTACATTGTGATTTGTGGACATCTCCAGTTGTTAGCGCTTTAGGCTTTAAATATTATCTTGTTATACTTGATGATTGCTCTTATTATGTGTGGACCTTTCCATTATGTCTCAAGTCTGACACTTTCTCTACTCTCTCCCAATTTTGTTGCCTATGTGCGCACCCAGTTCTCCACAAACATTCGCAGCATTCAGTTTGACAATGGCCATGAGTTCAACAACCTCACTGCCCGCACCATCTTCCTCACCAATGATGTCACTATGCGGATGTCCTGCCCCCACACCTCTTCCCAAAATGGTAAAGCCGAGAGTATACTTCGTTCCATTAACAACATTATGTGTTCCTTACTTTTTCAAGCTAGCCTTCTAGGCACCTTTTGGGTCAAGGCCCTCCATACTACCACCCATCTCATCAATCGCCATCCCACCAAGACGCTCCAACACCACACCCCCCACTTTGCCCTCTATGGAGTACACCCTTCCTACGCCCATCTTCGTGTGTTCGGTTGTAAGTGCTACCCAAACCTCTCCACCACCGCTCCACACAAGCTTTAACCTCGTTCCACTATGTGCGTATTCCTTGGTTATCCACTCCACCATAAAGGGTATCGGTGTCTTGATCTTAACACTAACAGGGTCATTATCTCACGTCATGTTGTGTTTGATGAGCATTCGTTTCCTTTTGCCAATAGCACCTCACATAGCAGTACTATTGATCTCGACTTCTTGGAGGATTTATCTACTCCTATATAGGCACCGATTGGATGACAAAACGCCCGGCTCGGCCTCCCCCGCTCGGACGATGTCCTTCCCCGGCTCCCTCACGACTTCACCGACCGGGCAAACACTCTCCCGTGCCAGCCCACTCACCTGGGACAGCCCACTCTTTGTTTCGGCCCACTACACCAAAGAAGTCACGTAATGGGTCTCCAACTGGGCCACCTTCACTAGCCGACACCAGCCCACTGACCTACGGCCTGCCGGCGCCTTGGCTCGCTCCCTGTGCCCACTCGCCCCAGGACGGCGCGCGTCGTCGGCGCCCCATGTCCGCCGCTCCTGCTCGGGCAATCACCAGTGGTTAATGACCACATCATGACCACACGCGGTAAAACCGGTGTGCGCAAGCCTCTTCATCGACTGAACATACAGTGGCAGCTCTTTCTCCGATTCCCCATACCTATCGAACCGCCCTTGCTGTTCCTCACTAGCGAACTACTATGGAAGAAGAATTCACCGCTCTCCTTGCCAATCGTACTTGGGATCTCGTTCCTCGTCTAGTTGGGGCCAACGTCATCACCGACAAGTGGATATTCAAGCAAAAGTTTTAGTCCAATGGCACCCTCGGCCGCTATAAGGCACGATGGGTGTTTGCGGCTTCACCCAACGTCTCGGCATCGACTTCGATGAGACGTTCAGTCCAGTCGTCAAGCCTGCTACTGTTCGCATTATGCTCAGTCTTGCAGTATCCCGGGACTGGCCCATCCATCATCTCGATGTCAAGAACGCCTTCCTCCATGGCATGCTTCAGGAGACGGTCTATTGCATTCAGCTACCAGGTTTCGTTGACTCCACACATCCAGACATGGTGTGTTGCCTCAACAAGTCCCTCTATGGCCTCAAGCAGGCGCCACAGGCTTGGTACAACCGCTTTGCGACCTTTCTTCTGTCCATCGGTTTCTCGGAGGCCAAGTCCGACACATCTCTCTTCATCTACCACATCAGGTCTGGCACAGTGTATCTCCTCCTCTACGTCGACGACATCGTTCTGACTGCCTCCTCTTCCCAGCTCCTCGAGTGGACCATTGCCTCAGTGCAGTCGGAGTTCTTCATGAAAGATCTTGGTACTCTCCATCACTTTCTCGGCATCACTGTTACACGGCAATCCTCCGATCTTCTCCTGCACCAGAGTTAGTATAGTGTGGATATCCTCGAGCATGCTGGCATGGTAGAATGCAAACCCTGCTCCACTCTAGTTGACACCTGCAGTAAACTCTCCTCTAGTGAAGGTGATCCTGTGGCAGATCCTACAGACTTTCGCAGTCTAGCTGGGGCACTACAATATCTTACCTTTACTCGGCCAGATATCTCCTATGCAGTTCAGCAGGTGTGTCTTCATATGCATGACCCTAGAGAGCCACATTTAACAGCGCTCAAAAGAATTATGCGCTATGTCCATGGGACACTAGATTTTAGCTTACACATTCAGCGATCACAGGCTTCTGATCTTGTCGTCTACTCCGATGCTGATTGGTCTGACTGCCCTGACACACGGCGCTCCACCTCGGGCTATGCAGTCTTTCTCGGTTACAACTTGGTTTCCTAGTCTTCTAAGCGTCAAAACACTATTTCACGCTCTAGTGCCCAAGCTAAGTATCGGGCGGTCACCAATGCCGTTGCCAAAGCCAGTTGGTTGTGCAAATTACTGCATGAGCTCGCTCTCCTCCGTCCACATCCACCTTGGTTTACTGCGACAATGTGAGTGCGGTTAATCTCTCATCCAACCCCGTTCAGCATCAACGCACAAAGCATGTCGAGATTGATCTCCACTTTGTGCACAACAAGGTGGCCGTCGGCGCCATCCGGGTTTTGCATGTGCCAACCTCCTCCCAGTATGGGGACATTTTCACCAAAGGTCATCCCTCTTCGGTATTCACCAAGTTTCGCTCTAGTCTCAATGTTCGTTCCACCGACGTTGCGACTGCGGGGGGAGGGGGGTTAGACTATCTTGTTTACGTATGTTTGTAGAGTCTTACCTCCTTGAGTCTTGGTTCTTTATCCTCCCGATTCTGTTGCTATAAGTCGGTTGAGTGGTTATGGACGGGCTTATATATGTAAACACTCCGTGATCAATATATTTGCATTGAGTTATTCCTTCCTACACAAAAAAATGGGTCCCACCTTAAACTATCAACAAACACATCCGTATGTTTTCTTCAGGCGTCTGCAGTCCAGCACCAATGAAGAACAACATATGAAATTTGATGGATCCCAACAGAACAACATTTGCACCAACATTAAAAAATCATAATCTCATATATGCAGCTCCCCATTAATTCCTGCATATACATAACCTCAAAATATTCAGAGAAACGCAAGCCATACAAACATGCTGCTTACAGCAATACTATATACATCACTCGCAAAAAAAATCCGAGAAAAGAACAATCACCCTCCGAAGTGTCTGAACATAAAAAAAAAAGGCAGCAGCTAAGGACATACTCCCTCTGTCCCAAAAAAGTCACCAAAAAAATAAAGTAAATTTCATAAAACTACATATATTTTGACCAAATTATCACAAAACTACAAGTAATGTATCATAAAACTACAAATTTAACAATAAATTTATCACAAAACTATAGGTTTCAAGCTAAGCATCACACAACTATAGATTTAATAATAAATTTATCACAAAGCTACAGATTTTGGAGTTTAAATCCTTAAGCACTAATGTTATGTTTGAGTTATAAATGTCTAAGTTTTATGATTAAATTGACATTAAACATATAGCTTTTATGATTAAATTGACATTAAACATGTAGTTTTGTGATAACTTTGTTACTAAATCTATAGTTTTGCGATATTCCACCTTAAATCTGTCGTTTTATGAGAAATTTAGTGTTAAATCTGTAGGTTCATGATACATCATGTTAAATCTATAGTTTTGTGATAATTTCACCAGAGTACCTATAGTTTTACGAAATTTACTCAAAAAAATAACTTCTGATAATGAACTTGGACAAGCACTTGTTCAGGTTCATCATTAGAAGTTGGTTTTTTTATGGGATGGAGGGTGTATAACACAAGCTTGAAATAGGCATAGCCGGTGATGCAAAACCCATGGTGGCGGCGAGGAGATTGCTTAGGGAGGGCATGGCGCATAACAGTGGTGGTCGTTCTGCTAGGCTGGGTCTATTTCCCCTTGCTGGAACAACTGGAGTAAACGCACTCGGGTCATTCAGCACAAACGAGTCATGACTTCAGATAAGAAGAGAACAAAGGAGGCTTTTGGGCAATCTCCTCACTTGATTGCAACCATGGCAGATTGATCGTGCACGATCAAACCCCCTCCTAGCAACGTAGCCTCTCTGAGAAGAGCTGGTCAGCTAGACTTCTGGTCGTTCTTCAATCTTCGCCATCCTCGATGAACCAAATCTCCCTTGCACGGTGCCAGATTGACGAATCGGATCTCTTGGTTCACCGAAGCTACATTGCCACGTCCAGCAGGTAGGGGATCGAAGGTTTGCAGCTGGGGTGCTTCGGGAGGTGCCGAATGATTCATGGCCGGTTGCGATAGATATGAGGCTGGCGGCGAGAGAGCTCGATTTGCCGGTTAGGCCGTGAATGACCTTGATCGTGAGGAAACCCTTAGCGGTAGGTACTTCTCCACTGGGGCACGCGAACTCACTCAAGCAGATGGATTGGGGGTGCGACCTCTCCCCGACTTGTGGAGAGCGAGTTCTCTGGGGTTGGCGACTCCAAGCTTTGGGCACCTATTTTGGGAACTGTTGGAATCTCATTTTCACATAGAAACCCAAAATGTTAGGATAGAGATTTGTATTGGTTATTTGTTGGGCATGCTCTAAGCAGTCAAAGCATGTGAGCAATATGCGTTGGCATTTTCTTTTGAAAATGTTGACTTTGAATATATAAAAAGATCAGCCAAGAATACTGTAGCAATGGGTAGATAGTGGAAGGGTATATGTGTGCTTGACATAGTTTGTCAGGTGCCATAACTTCAATGCTAGATAGAAAGGTCTAATTCACATGATATTCCTCAGGCATATTCTTAAGCAGGGATGACACCTGAACATCCTCGATAGAAAAAACGTCCATTGAGGGTTATAAATGGAGATATATCAGCCCTCATGGGGCTCTAAACGGACAAAAAACTTCCCCCCACCAGGTGGAGTGGGTTCGGTGATGTTCCCCAAGTCTCCGTCCCTTCATCCTCATGGGGCTTCGAGTTAAACATATCTCCCTGTCCATGCATATATAGGAAAATAAAGCTGCCCATTACATAGATATAGCACTAAAAAAACCCACTCCTCTCCTACCTATCCCTTTATATCCAGATTGAGTCCGGACTTCAGAGCAAGCCGACAGATATAATGCCCCAGAATAATTAGTGGAAAAAAAAAGAAAGCGAAGAGAAAAGCAAGCTAGCTAGCCATGCAGCTAGCAGCATAGCAGGCCTTGAGCCTTGGCCCATGCAATCAGCAGCAGTAGGCTTTGGCCTTGTGCCCTAGCAGCAGCAGCTCAGGTTTAGTACCATTCTTGCCTAGTTAGCTTGAGTAGCACCAAGATATAGGGATGCTTGCCTGGACACATGTAACACCTTTTTGAACTATTTGTGCAAATCGGAAACGAAAGTGCAAGGATATTGCACTGTAGGTGTTGTCCAACTAAATGAGTTAGGCCAAAATCGTTTTCGGGAGATTGGCATTACAATAGCCGCCAGGGTGACAACCAGCTCCAGGTGCGTCGCTCGCTTGGCTTCGGCTCCCTTTCTCAGGCATGGGCCCCCTTGGAGCACCTCTCGCTCGGCCTTCGTGTCGCAATGCCCGATCAAAGTCCACGTGGCACCGCCGCATCCTTGCTAGGCTTCCGCACCTTGCCACCACCACCATCACCAAGTAGGACTGGGCCGCTGCCTCCAAACAGGTTCAGCACCGAGCCATTGTCGCCGTCTTCAAGCTAAGCACAACGCCATCACTACTACAAAAACTCTCATAGGTATTGGCTCATAGGTGCCGGTGGGCCTTTTCCCACCTCCGCACAATGAAAAAATATAGAACCGACACCTTTAAGGAACTATAGGTGTTGGTTCATTAGGAAAAACTGGTACCAATACTATAGGTACCGATTTTTTAAAAGAACTGACACCTATAATATATTATAGGTGCCGGTTAATTAAAAAAGCGACACCTATAATATATTATAGGTGCTGGTTAATTACAAAACCGGCACCCATACCGACGAGCAGCGGCTCCCGCGAGCCAAACCGGGTGAGCTAAGTCGGCATTATCCATTATCGCACGTGTCTCCTCCTTATCTACTTGCGTCGTTGCCTCAGTCTCCACTCCTCCTTCTCACCTTGCCCCTCGTCTCCTCCTCTGCCGCCCTCCCTTCCTCCTCGCCCTCCTCCTCTGCCGCCCCTCCTCGCCTCCTCCTCTACCGCTCTCCCCTCCCAATCCCCCTCTGCCCCCTCTCAGCCGCTTTCCTCCCCCTCCATCTCTCTCTCTCTCTCAGCCGGCGAGCAGCGGTGCCCGCAACGGGCGATGGGGTGCAACCCCTCCCATCGACGGCGCGTAGATCCAGTTGGACATGGCCAAATCTGTTGGAGGGAGAGGGGGTGGTCAAGGTGGTGGGGTTGGCAGAGGCGATGTGAGGCGGTGGCGACGTACGGAGGCGGTGACGGACAAGGGAGGCGGCGGGTGGCCAAAGGACGCCAGCGGCGGTGGCCACGGCGATTCGATTTGGGTGGCCTCCCCTCTCCTCGTTGTTAGCTGGCTGGCTTGTTCGATTTGGCGAGCACGGTGAATGTGAGAGTGTTTCATGGTTGCTGCTTTCCATTTCTTGCAGTCATTCCATTACAAGTCGATTTTTTTTGTTCCCGGGCCTCATCTTGCCTTGATTTTTTGTTCGCACGTCGATGTAGCTAAAATTTAGGTAGTTAGCGTCGGGAGATTTGTGTGGAATTGGGGCAAATGTGCTTGTGAATGTGTTGTTAAACTTCTTCATCCGATTCGATTGGAGTGTCATGTGTTGATTTGCCACTACTACTGTATCATATCGATGTCAATTGGAGTGTTCATTGATGTGTTAGATGGATGTCAATTGAAGTGTTAGATCGATGCCATAGGAAGCTGCTTGATGCATCTGCTTGATCGAGCCAATGCATCAAGCTGTTTCTTTTTGAATCCTTGAAACATCAAAGGTGTCGGTTGTGGGGTTAGAACCGACACCTATAATCTCTATAGGTGCCGGTTCTGGAACCGGCACCTATATGGTTAGGCATTAATGCCGACAAATTGGTGGAGGCTGAAAAACCGACATCTATAACCAGTTCCCAACCGGCACCAATAGGGGTTTGTGTAGTAGTGCATTATCGTGTGCAGGTACCCAACGGGTGCCCTGTACCTGCATTGGGACGGGGACGGGGGAAAATCCTCTCTCGTGTGCGCGAATTGAGATGGTGTTAATGTCAAAATTGTGTAAGATTCTTTAGTGGATTTGGTTAAGGAAAGAATACGATCAGCCGATGAAAAGCTTATCCAGAAGAGATTGAGTTTAAGAAGGTGTCGTGAATACCATGGCATGGTAGCTTAATTTATCTATTAATCAGGCAAGTTTTGTATTTATGAAAGTTTGTGTCATGTCCAATAAAGATTTTATGTTTTTTTATCTTTAGGAAAGTTTGTGTCGTGTTCAATTAGGACTCTTATTGGTCTATGGGTATAAATATGTACATCAAGAGTCCTTATAATTTATCTCTCGATCAATACAACTACTCTCGACGCAACGCTACCCTTTTTTCTGAGGTTTTTATTTATCACCGGTGGAACTTGGCACCTGATGCGGGGCTGCATCGGCTTCATCTCCGGCGAAGGGGTAAGCCCTACGTTCTGCCAGCCCCAGTGAATATATCGGCTACATTGGTGTTGTTCAATGCTGCATCGTTTTGACCTTTTGAATTTCTCTAGTTCAGTTGATATATTTGCCTTCAGTCGATTGTTTAGACCTTATACTTCCTTTTATACATAGTGCTGCATCAATTCGGTTTGACCTACTAAGTCGTGCTTAGAATTGTAAGAACTAACTTGTTGTTTGATTGCCGTTAAGGGTAACATCGAGATTTCAGCCGATGAATTATATGGATAGTATTGCATCGGCTTATAAAGATTACATACAAGTTAGTTTTAGCCGATGAAAGCAAAGGCTTCATTGATTATTTAATCATTTGAATTTAATAACATCGGATCTCCAGCTGATGTATGCTTTAACCATCAGATCAGCATTTATTCTATCATATCATTGTTGGCCGATTGGTTTCTATTGGATTATATTGTTATATTATTAGAAGTTCTTATTGCTTGTCCGGTTGCTTTTATATCATTTATCTAAGTGTCAGAATCTATATCGGACATATAGCCGACTGCTCAAATTCCTATCAACATCGGCTAGTATTGCTCCATCGGCTATTTAATTATCAATTTATATATCTTGTCAGTTGCAGGATTAAACTGACTGACATGTCCGCATTCCATCAATATTTTAGGACCTGCACTGGAGCTAAACAGATCTTCTAGGCTTTCATGTGTTTCGACACGGTTCGTGTCAACGCATATTTGACACTATCGACTAGATGCGGATTTTTCGTCAACAGATGAGGACAGAAAATTTCATGCACGACGGGGGCGGGGATGAAGTGTCAATACCCGCGGTACAGCCTGGTTGCTCCCCCTATCGTAGAGGAATTCAAATCCTCTTTATCAATGCAATTATGCAGATACACTTGTTGCTACAATGAAAAACATATAAACTAATGCGATACTGTTACAGTAGCTACAACATTTAATAGTTGTTTGCATGAGTGTGCATGTTTCCTGAATTGTTGTATACCATCGATCGTAGATCATACAGTTATAGTAGCTATAATGCACCGCTAGTCGCTAGTCCGTTAGTGTTCACTTGGAACAGTCCATCCTAAAGACAAGCTTCGATCAGATCAAACACATCAATAAAGCAATCGAGAAAGTGGAAAGAGACGGGGGTTCAAAACGGAAGGAAGGTAACTGAAATGATCAGAGGCCGTTTATTATGCCTCCTTAGCTATCGTGCGCTCGCCGGAAGACTGAGGGTGTGTTAGTTGGCATGTCCCAGCGCACACAGTAAACACGAAAAACGAAACGATTCATTAGCACGTGATTAATTAAGTATTAGCTAATTTTTTTTTCAAAAATAAATTAATTTGATTTTTTTAAAACAACTTTTGTATAGAAACTTTTTAAAAAAAATACACTGTTTAGTAGTTTGAAAAGCGTGCGCGTGGTACCGTGCGCGCTGGGAAGTCACACAATCGACCACAGCGGAACACAGCCTAAGGCTTCCTTATTCACCTCATCTTTCCAATTTATCATTTTTTTTCGCGCGCACGTTTTTCAAACTACTAAACGGTGTATTTTTTTTAAAAAGTTTTTATACAAAAGTTACTAAAAAATCAAACTAATCCATTTTTTATAATACTTAATTAATCACGCGCTAATGTACCGTTCCGTTTTCTATCTTCCGAAACAAACACACCCTAATTAGCGCATATGCACGAGATGAATTACGGGTGTAACACGCACATGTGTTGCTACAATTAGAAACCGAAAAAAAAGATTAGCGTTGTGTTTTACTACGGATTAACGGGATTAGTTTTTTTCTTTTTTCGGGTAATTAGGCTATAATCAATGTTCGTTGTTTTTTTTTCAAATATAATTTAAGGCTTTCGATTGAACTTTTGAAAAACTCTATCCAAAATTTATATCCCAAATTAAAACTTTCAACTCAAATTTAAAAACTTTGAACTCAAAATTTGAAAACTTTCAACTCAAATTTAAAAACTTTTAACTCAAAATTTGAAAACTTTCAACTCATATGTTTGAAATTTTGAACTTTCAACTTTCAACTGATAATTTAAAATTTTCAATTCAATTTCTAATTTATTATTTTATTATAAGAAGAACAGGAGGGCTAGAGAAGAAAGAAGAAGACTGAGCCTTCCCTCTGCTTCAAACCTGATTTCACCACTGCCCATGATGAGTCTCCTCTACTGCCTTCTAACGTGAATTACTAACATGTTGTGGGCTCACATACCAGCCAAAGTACGAAACTAATACGGCGCAATAGATTGATGCAACGACAGAACGACTCATGCCGAAGGCAGCGTGCTTTCCTCGGAAGTACAGAACATGAACAGCATCATCCAAATTTTCTATTCTCAATTTTTTTTTCAAAAAGTACTTCTATTTTGACCTCATACAAGAGATGAAGATAAATATATACGTAAAATAAAATCTTATAATTCACCTCCACAGTACATTTCACACGATAATCGCGCACATAATCGGTGAAACACTGAACTCCATTTAATAAAAGTACTAGTAGTAATTTAACATCTTGTTTGCAGTTCTTGATGAAGCACGATGATTTATGTCTGCTAATTAATCAAGCTGCTGGCTTCATTCTCTTGATGAACTCGTCCCTGAGCTGCCTCCTCAAGATCTTCCCGGACACCGACTTCGGGATGGTGTCGACGATGTGCAGCACGCGGACCCGCTTGTACGACGCCACCCTCTCCGCCACGTACGCCATCATCTCCGCCTCCCCTTCTGCCGCCCCGCGCCGCCGCACCACGCACGCCACCGGCACCTCGCCGGCCTCCTCGTCCGGCACCCTGCATATCCATGCATGGCTTTAGGACCTTGCAAAGCTCTAGCTTTAGTACCATCTCTTTTAAAATTGAAATTCAGCTAAAATGTTTTAATTTCTTCTAAATGAAAATAGAGTTGGCTGAAATAATCTCATAAAATAAATTAATGAGATGAAGCTGAGTTTTGTTCTGCGTCACAACTTTACTCTAGATTAACTCTTGGAGTTATATTTAGAAATTGGAGTCGTGTCAAACAGACCCTTAGCCATCATCATCGGTGGAGTTTTGACGGCGGAGAAGAAGAAGGGTGTTACCCAAAGACGGCGGCGTCCTCGACCGAGGGGTGGGAGTGGAGGACGGCCTCGAGCTCGGCGGGGGCGACCTGGAACCCCTTGTACTTGATCAGCTCCTTGATCCTGTCCACGATGAACACATCGCCGTCGCCGTCGATGTACCCGACGTCGCCGGTGTGCAGCCACCCCTTGCCGTCCACCGTGCGCTCCGTCTCCTCCTTCTTCTTGTAGTAACCCTGCATCACGCACTGGCTCCGCACGCACAGCTCCCCCGGCGTGTTCGCCGGCAGCGACCTCCCCGTGTCCGGGTCCACGAACTTCACCTCCAGGTTCGGGAGGATGAACCCGACCGAGCTCTTCTTGGCGACGTGGCCGTCGCCGTCGCCGCCGGCGTGCGTGAGGGTGATGCAGCTGTGCTCGGTGAGGCCGTAGGCTTCCTCGACCTGCACGCCGGGGAACTTGCGCTGGAACGCGGCGAGCAGGTCGGGGGCGAGCGGCGCGGCGGCGGTCATGACGGACTTGAGGGCGAGGTCCGACAGGTCGAACTCGTCGGCGACGGGGCTCTTGACCATGGCGAGCATCACGGGGGGAACCAGCGGCGCGAACATGACGCGGTGGTCGACGAGCGCGCGGAGGAAAGTGCGGAGGTCGAAGCGGTCCATCACCACCACCGTGCCCTTGTGCCGGAGCGTGGCGCAGCAGATGCCGGTGATGCCGTAGATGTGGAAGAATGGCATGAGCCCCAGCGTCACCACCTGCCCGGCCGTCTCCGGCCCGACGGCGAACATCGACGAGCAGAGGTTGGACACCAGGTTGCGGTGGCTCAGCATCACGCCCTTGGACACGCCGGTGGTGCCGGAGGAGTAGGGGAGCGCGCACAGGTCGGACTGCTGCGCCGCGTCCACCGGCACCACCCCGGCGCCGGTGCGGTCCGCCGCGGCGAGGAGTTCGTCCCAGCTGATCGCCCCGGGCATCCGCTCCTTGTCGCCGACGCCGATCACCGGCACGCTGGCGTCCTTCACCTTGTCAAACGCGACCTCGTTGGCAACGACGAGCTTCGCCTCGGAGTCCTCCACCTGCTTCTTGATCTCCGCCGCGAGCGCGCGCGGGTTCACGCCAGAGAACACCGCCCCGGCGGACATGATCCCGAGCGACACCACGGGGTACACGGCGAGGTTGGGGAGCGCGACGACGACGACGTGTCCCTTCCGGACTCCCACCGACCGGAGCGCCCTGGCGAACCGCGCCGTGTCGCGCGCCACCTCGCCGTACGTGTACGACCGGCCGCCCGGCGAGGCCTCCACGAGCGCCACCTTGTCGGCGTAGGCCTCGGCACCGTCCAGCACGAACTCCGGCACGGTGACGCCGTCCGGCACGGCCACCGGCGGGAACCTGCTCCGGAAGATGTGCTCCTGTTCCTCCTCCTCCATGACGGGTACGGCGGCGTCGCCCATGTCGAAGTGCTGGTCAGCGCAGGCTTCTTGGGTGGTGGGGGTGGCCGGAGCTCTGGCATTTGTAGAGAGCGTGGCGAGGGGTGGCGAGAAGAATGCGACGACATGGTGATGGTGGTCGTGGCGAGGATGACACGGTTCTTGTGTGTTGCCAAGACAAGTGGGGTGTAGGTGAGGTTTGGTTGGGTCATGGCCTTTTGGCTTGCAAAGAGCGTGAATCTTCGGATGCTAGTAGGAATGGAGAGGATTGTAGTAGCTGTTGTTAACTAAACAGTTAATAACAATCGATCTTACGATGATTTTCTTGGTGTATTTTGTACACTAGTCGTCAACCCGTGCGTTGCACGAGTTATGTATGAAATGTGTTTGTTACCTTTTGAAATTATAGCTGCTTGAATTAAAAGAAGAGTGCACGCAAGTACAACTTGCTAATTATTATTTTTAGATTTTAGATTTTAAGTCTCTATGCAAAATTATAAAAATAGCTATATTTTAAGATTGAAGAAGTAAAAAACCATTAAATTGAGATTCCAACAGAACAATTCATATGAGGACAGTTCAATTCATAGATGTCGATTGATCGATTCAGAGAGAGTCTGGGTCAAAGCTGAATAATTAATTCTCCTAATGGACCCATGATCAAACCAAATTACATGCACAACGTATGCGGGCGCGCGTGGTGATGATGCTAGACGGACGACGTACGAATTTTTTTACCGGAAGCTTTGCGTATTTTTTAATTAGATATAGATATAGATAAAGCAAAGATACTGACACGTACTTATATCATAGAGGTGAAAGCTTATAGTATTCCAAAATCTAGCAATAACCAAGAAAGAAGAAATATGAAATTTATTGTCAGATAAAATCAGTGTATATCGGTTAGCATTACGAGGTGTGGAATTTCGATGAAACTTTCTGCTCGATTAGCTGAAGCAAACGTCAATTTCTTGCTTCACTACAAACTACCACAGACATATAATGTATAGAGAAAAAAAAATTGAGAATAATATATTTACCTGCATAAGATTAGCTAATGTGCGAGAGCACCATTAGATGTTAGATGTAGATTTGTTTGCAATTTGATTCAACCACAGGCTGTTTCAGCTTTAGATGTACAGGCTCGAAGATGGCATCGAATTTGATATCTACACCACACCATCTAAGCAATCTCTATCACAAACCATTAATTAAGAACCAGCAAAAAAAAATTCAAAGAATGCATCTTAGTACCTTGGAGGGCATTGAAAAGAAACGGCACCATGCAGCGTCAGAACAATCAATCAAATTGTTGCAGGTGAACATGTGGATTTTAGGCACGTCTCAAGTGGATCTCACAGCCGTACTCATCGCAGCGAAATCATCAAACTATGTTCACGTACATGAGATGGATACGGAGACAGAATCAGCATCTAAAAGCATAACTACATGGCTGATTGCAATCATAGATTGGA
Organism: Oryza officinalis; assembly: GCA_008326285.1. Lineage (NCBI taxonomy): Eukaryota > Viridiplantae > Streptophyta > Magnoliopsida > Poales > Poaceae > Oryza > Oryza officinalis. The sequence continues at coordinate 15,160,214 of BDMV01000004.1, forward strand.
TGATCTGAGAAATCAAAGAAGTTATCATAGCTGCAGAGATAAATTTAAATCAGATCTTGACAAATAAAATAGTACCAGAACTGAAGACGTTAAAGGATGCAGTGCATCCATTCGACTGAGATCATAAGACCCTGTCAAGGGGATGGATGACGTAGCCTTCCGTGTTGTGATCTTGTCGCCTGCGAAGTTTTAATACGCGTGACGGCGGAGATCGATACGGACACAATTTAGAGACTGGGAAGGAAGACTGTAACCTAGATTTAATTATGGCCCATATAAGAATTTTGTTGGGCTTCAAAAGTCCACGGTTATAATATTTAACCTATGGTCATGATTTGATGATCTAGCTAATCAACGGTTAAATTGTTCTGATTAACGTGAGAACTCCTAAAAAATATCCAATTAGTATAGGTATAGATAGTGTAAGTTGTGTTGTGCCTGAATATTAACAAACCGTAGTTCCCCTAAAAAAAGGATGTTGCTAGATATATGGCGACACATTTTGTACTTGATTAGTAATATGTCTGTGGTAATGCTACAGCGATTTTAAGTGTTGTAAAAAACTTAAATTCACACTACTAAGGCTGTGTTCGGAAACTCCACCTCTCCACATGAAAAACGATATGGCTTATTAACACATAATTAATTAAGTATTAACCTAAAAAACTTAAAAAATAGATTAATATGATTTTTTTAAAGTAATTTTTCTATAGAAAACTTTTATAAAAAACGTACCGTATATAGTAGTTTGAAAAGCGTGAGTGCGAAAAATGAAAAAGATGAGTTAAAAAAAAGAATAACATAGCCTAAGACCTTTTGCTCTGCTATGTAGGGATTATGCATGTGTTTTGAGCATCTGTATATATAAAGTCATAAGTAGTAAATCAATATATATTTTTTATAGATTTTGTCAACAACTTGAGTTATTAGGTCTATAAATGAATGGCATACGAGCGTAGTCGAGAAGACACAAAAATTTCAATCTGATGTATTTCTACGGAAATAATTGAAGAGGAGCTATTTAAGAAGCCGCAAATATTTTTATCTGTTAGTTCCTAAAAAACGGCATTGCTATATATATGGAAAACGGCGTTGCTATATATATGGCGACACATTTTGTAGTTGATTACTGATTATAGTCAGCTTTTGAGCCGTTAGATCGTCCGTAAATTTGTACTAGCCTTCGTACTTACACGTAACCATATATGTATTTGATGAGCTCTAGGATCATTAATTAGTGGTCTACAGGAGTAATTTTTTCTGCTTGTTTTACTTGCACTCAAGCATAATATGTTTTTGATTTGTACAGATCGGAAAAATACATAGGTTCTCAAATTAGGAATTATTTGATACTATATTTTATATTCCATTATTAGTCAAGGTAGATGTAGATAAAACTACATCATAATTACATTATACTTATACTACAGTTACATTATAATTATATTACACTATAGTTACACTATAATTATATGTGTAATTTTGAGTAATTTGTTTTCTAATTTTTATTTTAAAATATTTAATTGCACATAATTTAGATTATGTTCTCTAGTTAAGCTACTACTAGCTTGCATGCAATGGTTTTGCACGATTATGTTATTTTGATGTAATGATTTGGTGTTAATCTTATTGTTTGAGAATAAAGTCCATACTAGCTAGTTTCATCAATCAACTAGGCCAGGGTTGTGCAAATAAACGTATGTAGTTAGAGGACCACTAATTTTGGTTGTTGGATTTGAATCGTGCGGCTAAAAAGGATATGACTGCTTTTGGCTACGTTTTACGTCGACAGTTGTTTAGATACTCCAAAAAAACGAATCGTAGTTGGTAACGGTGTATTTGCATGGTCTATTTCTATTGGATTGAGATCCTGACTTAATGTCAGAAGGACGTGGCGGCTGATAGGTGGGCCCTACTATCAATGGGTCTACATGTCAGTGATCATATCAGAGGAGAAGTTACGTCAAAGAATTTTATTGGGACTGATTTACCTTAGCCACTTGATCTTTTTACTTTTCTCGATTGATTTTGCCTACACCGTTTGAGCATCATCCAACGGGGCACAAGTCGTTTTCCTCTAGTTTTAATCTTTATATTTTCTATCTTGCTCTCTCCTAGTGCCATAATTTATTGAGCCTCCCCACCTCCATCAGCCCTCACTCTAACCACTCCTCTTTTGCCAATCTTTCTTACCCGCGGCTCCAACACCGTTACCACAAATCGCAACCTCATTACCATCAACCACTAGACTACCACCATCCACAGTATTTTTACATTGTTGAACTAGTATCTTCAAATTAGTTCTATGTGGTGCATTCTCTCCCCCTAAGGCCACTACTAAAAGTGGCTTGGACCGATATTCCTACACTCCAGAACTAGTATCTTCAAAGTGTCCTCATTCTACACATTTTCTCTCCTTGAGGCCGCTCCTAGAGGTGGTTTAGATTATGCCCTAGAGGTTTGTTCGATACCTTACTATTTAATCCCTAGGGTATTGTAACATCACATATTAATAAGGCTCAAACATCAATTGAACACAATATTCTGGTGGTTTAGATTATGCCCTAGAGGTTTGTTCGATACCTTACTATTTAATCCCTAGGGTATTGTAACATCACATATTAATAAGGCTCAAACATCAATTGAACACAATATTCTGTTTACTGATGAAAAACACAAATTGAGCGAACTTTCTATTCCATGACTCGACATGACACACTAAGAACATTGGGTTATGGTAGTTGCCTTTCTTAGAAGATTGCTTTGCACTCTTGCCATTTGCATAAGCCTATACATCAATTTGCGGAGATACATTCTCCTGTATGACTGTTCATCACAATTTAGCTGAGAGATCAACTCAGTGACTGAAATCACCTCATGCATCCTCCTCACTTTAGATCCAAAGTGCCTCCATGATGGTGGGAGCTTCGCAAGAATTATGTTCACTTAAAACTTTTCAAGTAAATGTGTGTCAAACTGTCGAAGGTCCTTGACCAAGAGGTGTATCTCATGAACTTGCTCTACCACCGAGCGAGTATTACTCATGTTATAAGTCATATATTTCCTAACAAGAAAAGACCCATTCCAAAAATCCACATCTTCATATTTGTTCTCTAACTATTCCCGTAACATTCTAGCTGTGGGATAGCTTCGATATGAGTCAAAGAGCATATATGATAAACAACCACGATCTTCCCAGAGCTAAGAGGTTAACGTCTTCTCACTTTTGTTTAGCCTCACTAATGTGCACTGAAGGTGGAGGGGAAGATGTCACAACCCCAAAACAAATTCAAGCCAATCAACCACAACTTAGCCCTTGATTGCCAACAACAAAAGTTGGCCTCATTAAAGCGATCAACTTTCATGCACATCAACACTCAAAGTAGCCATCCTAGCCCAACTAAATTTTTCTTTGGGTTGTTGTAACACCACGTGATAAGTCTAAACAATAGCAACTAAACACAATATTCTGGTGATAGATTATGCGCTTATCTTGGTCTTCCTCTCACTGTCCATAAGCCTACAGAGACAGATATGTTGTCTTTAGTTGACAAAGTGGCAGATTACCTTCTAGGATGGAAGGCCTCCTCCATGAACCGAACTGGTCGTCTTATCATGGTTCAGGTTGTTCTAACAGCTATCCCTATCTGTCTCATGATGGCAATGGATTTACCTAAATGGGTAATCACAGCTATTGATAATCTTTGGAAATGACAAGAATATGCTAATGGTGGTAGCTGCCTTATTTCTTGGGAATAGGTCTATCATTCCCTCCAATATGGTGGTCTTTGGCATACACGATTTGGAAAAGGCTCAGTTGGGCATAGTGTATTAGGTGGCTTTGTTTAAAAGAAACAATCCTAATCGGCCTTGGGCAGGTTTGTACATTTAAGTACAATGCAATGCTCATGATCTTTTTAGTGTGGCAATGCACACTTGGTAATAGAGAGGATACTAAGTTCTGGATGGATAGGTGGCTACAAGGCAGAACAGTTGTGGAACTGGCCCCCAATCTCATTAAGTTGGTCACTCGGTGGACAAGAAAGCAACACACTGTAGCATTACTTAACATGAGATGGGTGACTAATATTAATAGAGGTCTTACCATCCCGATTATCATTGAGTATCTGTGTACTGGGGATTTAGTTGATTATTTGATCTTGCAACATGGTGTTCTAAATGAGCATATGGAAGCTATCGACGAGTTATACCCTGATCATAGAATCCGTAGCTATATGGTTTGTTTGGAGGACATGGTGATCGACTGATATGAGGATACAAACAAAATTGTAAAGAGAGCAACAGAGATAGAAACTTTTATATAGGTTTGGGCCCTCTTGATAACGGGTAATAGCCATACTTCTATTGGCCAGAGCCAGTGTTGCCATTATATATCAACCTCTCACATGTACATTGGAGAGGAAAATCTAATCTACTATGCTAGGATATCAATGTGAAGCTCGGATATGTGGTCGACGACTAGTTGTTGTCGACTTTCTTAAGAAGTAACTCGGCGAGATTGAAGGTGGCTTGAATTATCTTCTATGGTTTCTATTGGACTTTGTGTTGGCTCGTCCTCTCTCTCCTTGGGTCTTGTATTTATACCCATAGATGCCTCTATCTAAATAGAACTAAGAAGACAAATATGGATACGATCCAAGCTAATAGTCCTGATCAGGCTCAAATAGGACTCTATCTCTCTTTCCTTATCTAGGACTCCTTATTTACTCAGGACTTTTGCCATACATATGAGGCTTGATTTCGTCCATGATTTGGTATATGATGGGTCCACCGAGCTAAGTACACATGTATAGGGTATCCCATGTTTAGGATATTGACAAAAGCTTTTAAGCACTTGGAGTGATTTTCATTTTAGGAATTTATAAATTAATTCTAGAATTTATATTAAAGTTCAATTAATTTACAAGTAAAATAAATGTGGGAAATAAAATTTCCTAAATAAAACATGGCTGGATTTAATTTTTATTAAATTCTTCATGATTAATAACACTCTCTGAAATTTTCTTAGATTTTTCAGAGCTTAATTGCTAATTTTAAAAATACAAACATCATTTCAGGAATTATTTAAATAAAAAAGTAATTAAAATCTCATCCTATCCCTCTGGGCCGAATCCGGCCCATTCCTTCTTTCTTCTTCTCCTTCCCAGACTCGACTTGGTTCCCTTCCTTCGTCAAAGCCACCAGCCCACCAAACCGGCCTAGTTCGCCCACGTCGCCTCTCTCCTCTCCCTCCCGCTGACATGTGGGTCTTGACCCCACATGTCAGGGCCTTCTTCAAGCTCTGGCAAGAGTCCCGCCTACGCCTAGCGCCACCCGACTCCATCGCCAAATCTCAGCCATCCCTCTCCATGGACCGCCATGAACCTTCTCGGTGAACCGAGTCTACGGTGGACCGATCATCGCTGACGTCATAATCTCTCTTTTTCAGTAAAATAAATATAAATTGTGTCATAAATCTATTTAATCCTTTTAATATAAAGTCAGAATGAGGCCGTTCAAGTCTCATAATTCATCTAAAATCATGCTCTACATGTTTGTTTACTTTGTATGTACTATTTATTTGATTTTATTAATCTTTTTCCTTGTTTTGCCTTTTAGAGTATAGTTTTCATCATTTTGGAGGATCACGAGTGCGTCAGAAGTGTTTTAGAAGATGAATTGAAGATCGATTATTGCAAGACAAGTCACATAGATCCCAAACAATCCCTTTGAGCATGTTGATCCTATATTTAAAATTCTCACTTTATTTCAAATATGCATTTATTTTCGAATATCATTGGGTGGTTTGAGCCTATTTTCCAATGTTATTGTCAAGATGACTTGATTATCCTATGAGTTATAATTTGACTAGCTTGGACTCTATATAATTGTTCACTTAGATATTAGTGTAATTACTTAGTCATGCTTAGAAACAATAGTATCATTTTATGTGAGAATAATTAATGATTCACTATGATTAATGATGGTTAATTAATTATATATAATGACGGTTGGTCGTGGTTGATTAATAATATGCCAACTAAAACGACTAATGGTGGGTTATGAGCACATGGATATGATAGTCGTGATCATGACAATTAAGGATCGGTTCGCGAGCTACTGTTGTGAAACATTAACCGTACTAACCAGAAGCCAACATGGGTAATGGCTAGATCTGTAGTGTAGCATGTTCCAGCAAGGTGTCATGGTATGTAGTTCATAGGTGGTAGTATCAATAAATCCACATTACTTTGGCAATGTCAAAAAGTCCTGATTTGGAGCCAAGAATTTCTCTAGCCTAGAGGTTCGACCACCTTTATTGGGGACTTGGTGGGTGACCATTCTGTTGGGCGTGTTATGCGAAGGAACTTGTCACAATTCCTTTCCGAGGTACCATGGTGATATTGAGGCGCATGTCTACATGTTGTAAAGTTGTGTCTTGTGGGTACGTTGGTACACCTCTTGCCAGAGTAAAACTATTCGAATAGTCGTGCCAGAGTTATGGGCGAGTCTAACAATGTTTTTCGTGATTAGCCCCACACTACTCATTAATGATAATAATTTGGTAATTGATGATAATCTATTAGCTCTTGAAATGGAGTTGGATCTGTGCAACCGAGTTTGGTTGTTCAGAGATGATTGGGCTTGTGCAACATTGGTGTATTGTTTAGTGTTGATATAATATCGATTAATTACTCTATTGTTTTACAAATTCTCAAATGTTTGCTAAATGCTGCTTTCGCAAATAAGCGATATTATATCATCCTTTGTTATCCTGTGCACTTGCATATTTGCTATGTGACTTGTGAAGTATTCCATGTACTCACCTTGCAATAATCATCAAACCTCAATTGAAGAAAGATTATGAAGGAGAAGACGTTTGGCTTATACCCCAGTTTAAGATGCTTGTGAGAGTGAACCTGTTGTTTTATTTTCTTTTGTAAGTATTTAACATTTATATTATGATGAATTTGTATATTAAATTATCGATTTGTGTACCTTAGTTGATGCCTAGACGAGGATTGTATGCACAAATTAGTTCGGGAATTATTAGTGAGTTTTCGGGCGTGACTTTGTCCCTTGTATGAGAAGTCTACTCGGATTGTATCTATACTTGGCTCTTTAGTTCTGCTTAGATAAGAGAACACCTGAGGATATAAATACAAGATCCCTTAGGAGAATATGAGACAGGCAAATACAAGCCAATACAGATTAACACACACCAAGACAATCCAACAAGCCTAGATAGACCCAGTACAGAGGAACAAAAGCCAACAAGTGGAATCTAGTGCTACCCCCAATATCACCGAGTTCTTATTTGAGGAAGTGGATTATTAATAGTCGTTGACCATATGCAAGAGTTTTATGTCGCTAGGCTGATATAGATTAGATTAGTCGTCCTCAATATTGTACTCGTGTAATATTGATATATAATGGCAACACCGGCTTTGACCAATAAGAGTAGGGCTATTACCGTAAGTTTGGGGGTCCAAACTGTATAAAGATCCATGTCTTTCATATTTTTACTATATCCTCACGTATACCCTGATACCAATGATCTCATACTTTACAAATACCGTTGTCGGGTATAACCCTTTGATAATTGCATTGTGAATGCCTTTACTTACTTCTAAGCATGTAATTGAGGATAAATACACTTTAAGGCTGTGTTTGTTTGTGTAAGTTGGGAACTCATTCCCTACACACGGAAACCGAGCGACTCATTAACACATGATCAATTAAGTATTTACTAAATTTTTTTTCACAAATGGATTAATATGATTTTTAAAGCAACTTTCATATAGAAACTTTTTGCAAAAAACGCACCGTTTAGCAGTTTGAAATGCGTGCGTGGGGAACACAAGGGAGAGGAGTTGGGAAAACCTTTTGCCGAACACACCCTAAGGCTGTGTTCTTGAGGATGAGTTTCCAACTCATCTCCCTCGTGTTTCACGCACACGTTTTTTAAACTGCTAAACGGTGTGTTTTTTGCAAAAAGTTTCTATAGGAAAGTTGCTTAAAAAATCATATTGATCCATTTTTGAAAAAAAGTTAGCTAATACATGATTAGTTACATGTTAATGGACCGCTCTGTTTTCCGTGCGCTGACGTTGTGTTCCCAACACTATCAAGAACACAGCCTAAGTAAACTTCACTAAACTACATATCACAAAAACTATAAATTTAAAAATATGTATCAAAACTACAAATTTAACATAATATTTTTTATGAAACTATAGATTTAACATCAGACAAAACTACAATTTTTGTAACCTCAATAGTTGTGTGGATATAAACTCTAAAATATATAATTTTTGAGTTAAGTTCATTTTGCGTCACCTTTTATTACCGATGTTTCGCTTTGAACCATCCTTTAACCAACGTTTTCACTTTGGACCAAGTATTTTTACCTTTGTGTCACTTTGGACCACCCTTAACTATTTTATCAATCTACATTCAACTTATCATATGATAAGAAAATGGTCTTACATATAACTGTGAGAGTTCATTGACGAAGAGGAGCCGACGTACTCGAGATTATTTATATGTTTGAGAAGAGAGTCGGATAATCCAAAGTGAAACAAAGGTAAAGATACCCAGTCCAAAGTGAAAACATTAGTTAAAGGGGGACGAAACTGTTTACACCCAAATTTGGCACCTAGAATCGAAATAGGAAAATATGGCCGAATTTGGAAAGGATCCAGTTTTCTTCGCAGAAGCCGGTCAGACCGCCGTGTATAGGCCGGTCAGACCGGACAGTGGGGCCGGTCTGACCGGCGGCATGTGGCCGGTTAGATCGGCAGAGTCCGAGACCGAGACGAATTTCGTCAGGTCTCGGGTTTCCTTACTCGGGAAGGTAATTTTAGAGTTTCCATTGGTTACTACCCCGAGTTGGACGTGGAGGAGGACCTGTAGGAGGCAAGACCAACCCCTTTATAAGGGTCAAGGCCGGTTCGATTTTAGCCCCCGCACAATTTCAATCTATACAATCGAATCGTTCTTTCACTTTTACTTTCAGCCATGTTTTCTACTTTACTCTAGTTTCGTCCATCTTTGTCGGTTTGCGCCGTAAACCGTCCGCCGTCGCTGCGAGAGTGCGATTTCCCTTTGTAGGTTTGTCCCGTAAACCTTCCGTTTGCCCACGAGATGGGTAGTTATCCTCGTATCAATCTAAATCGGCCTAGAGGCTGATTTTGATCTCTAAATCGGCTTCTCTAGCCGGTTTAGTCGTTTTCTACAAAACCCATCTTGATTTGGCTTTTGCTAGATCAAGGTGGTTGGCGACTCTATACACCGCAAGGCGTTTAGGTGTCAGTAGTGTTAGTGGCTTTTGACCGAAAAAGTTGCCAACACGAATTGGCGACTCCGCTGGGGAACGACTGCAATGACTACATCAACATCATGTCCAAGCACGGAGTTGATCCAGAGAACATCCTACCACTCTCCTTGGATGATCTAGATGAAGATGAGCGTAAAGACATGGAGCAACGGGTGAAGGAGTTCCAACAGGAGATGCTTTTGAGGAGCTACACCAAAACTCGCCAAGGAGTATCCCGCAAGCCCGGTCCTCCACCCATGGTACGTTTTGATGAGGTAAATGTTGACGATATTGCTCTTCCTGTTCAAAAGCTTGTTGCTAGTAGCGTAGATCAAACTGTTACCGCTGTGCTTAACAATAAGCTTGAATCTACTGTGATGTCGATTTTGGCCCGATTAGCACCCAATTCTCTTCCTAGTACTAGCCAGACTCCTGTTCATCAGATTTATAGTAGGACCGATGGAGCAATACCGCAGAACGACGGGAGTGAGGCAAACCCTAGCCTTTCGGCCGGTCTAACCGCGCCCTCGGCCGGTTTGACCGACTCGCCTTCCATCGACCAGACCGGCCCTCAGGCCGGTCTATCACCTCAGACCTACCTCGGTCTGACTGGCCCTCTGGCCACCGGTAAGACCGGCGCCATGGTCCCGGTGCAAGAAGTGAATCCTTTCACTAATAATTTTGTTTTACATCATTATCAAATACCTCCTATTACTAATGTTAATCCACACATACCTCCGCCTGTGCCTAATATCTATAATATCCCTAACCATGCATATGGAGGTTATCCTCAAGATGTGCGACACGACCAATATAATCATATTGTACCCCCACAACCACATGTTGTTAGGCCACCACAACAAAGGCCTGAGAATATTGAGGAGCAAATTAGGACCATCATTAGAGAGTCGTTTGGACTTGAGCCAAGGAATCGTGCTAAGGTTTACCAAAAGTCGTATCCGGATTATTTTGATAACATCCCATATCCTCGTGGTTTTAGAGTCCCGGAATTCACTAAGTTTAGTAGAGATGATGGTAGGACCACTTGGGAGCACATGGGCCAATTCCTTGCACAATGTGGTGAAGCTAGTAACATAGATGCTCTTAAGTTGCGTTTATTCTCTTTATCTTTGTCAGGTACTGCTTTTACATGGTTTACTTCTTTACCGGCAAATTCTATTTATACCTGGGCTCAATTAGAACAAAAGTTTTATGATTATTTTTACACTGGTGAAACTGAGCTTAGATTATCTGATTTGACATCGGATAGACAAAAGTATAATGAAACTGTCACTGAATATGTTAAAAGGTTTAGAGATACTAAAAACCGATGTTTTAATTTGAATATAACTGAAAGAGATTTGTTCGATCTTGCTTATAATGGTTTACTTGCTCCTTTAAAAGAGAGGTTAGATGGTCAACAATTTCTTGATGTTAGTCAACTCATGCAAAAGGCTCTGACTCAAGAAAGCCGGGTCGAAGAGGTTGAGAGATTTGTTAGGTCCAATGACAAAAAGCCTAATGCTAGTATTGTTGATTGTCCTAGTGATGATTCGGATGATGATAATAATGATCATGATATTTATGTAGCCGAGTGGTCGTGGACTAATAAGAATAAGCCTTTTGTTTGCTCTAACTTAATGCCGACTCATCGCAAAGATCGGCAAAGTGAAATTAAGTTTAGTTTTGATGTGGCCAAGTGTGACAAAATCTTTGATTATCTCTTGCAAGAAAAACAAATCAAGTTACCTAAAGGCCATGTCATCCCATCTCAAGAGGAATTAAAACGTCGTGCATATTGCAAGTGGCATGATTCGCATTCTCATAATACTAATGATTGCAATGTGTTTCGACGACAGGTTCAATCGGCCATAGAGGAAGGACGATTGAAATTTACGGAAGGTTCTAGGATGAAGCTAGATCATGATCCCTTCCCGGTAAATACTATTGAGTTTGAGAACAAGAAGGTTTTGATTCGGCCGGAGCAAGCTGAATCGACAAAAGGGAAGGAGGTAGTAATTGGAGAGCCTCGGCCTAAGATGATTGTGCCAAAGAGTCCAGAGGTTGGAGTTTGGAAGGAGAACAAGAGTGAAGCTTCGAGCTCCAAGACACAAAAGAAGCCAAAGGTGACATTTGATATGCTTTTAAACAAGTATGAAAAAAGGGCCGAGCAATATTCCAACAAAGGGAAAAGACCAAGATCTCCACCTAGAGAGAGATTTGGTCCATCATCAAGATCTTTGGAGTCACCTTTCCCATATGGTCCTCAAGTGATGCCATAGGGTCCTTGTCCAATGCAGCCACCGGGTTATCTTTTTCCATACTTCATGCCATAGGGGGCACCACCACCTATGTATGGGAGTATGCCGCCAATGCAATTCAATCAAGGGTGGGTTGAGCCGAGAAAGTCAGTGCATGAGCGGTTGTCTTCAAACAAAAGCCGTTTTCAATCAAGGAATCAGTTTGGAGAGGAAGGAAGAGGAGAAAAGCGCATCAAGGTAGAGACAAGAGCTTCGGATGTTATTACTATCAAGGTGGGATCTCATGAGGTGCCAATACCTACTGGAGATGAAGCCAAGGTGGTCCAAGACAAGGAAACCGAAGATGGAGTCAAGACGGCGCAAGGAGGAAGTTCTACCGGAGCTGCTGGCCGGTCTGACCGTTGCCACCAGGCTGGTCCGACCGTGCAGCAGGGCCGGTTTGACCGGTGTCAAATGGCGGTCCGACCGGCCCACAGGGGCGGTCTGACCGGGCCTTACGGCTGGTCTGTCCGAAGGCACTTGGCCGGTCTGACCGGCACATGTGGCCGGTCTGACCAGTTCTGTCCAGAGAGTTCAGGGGCTTCATCTTCATTAAGTAAAATCAACAAAGGACGTGTCACCGGTTGTGAGCAATGATTCGCCACCAAGGGAAAACATGGACATTAATATGGTGTTTACTTTGCCTATGGAATTTCGTGCCGTTGATGAGGCCGGAATTGCTCAACTTTCATTGGGATCTAGAGATGCGGTTTTTGAGAAGCCCGAGGAGTCAAACCGTCACATGAGACCTCTTTATCTCAAGAGAGCGCTTAATGGGAAGTACTTCAAGAAATATTTTTCAAGTGTTTGGCAAAATGCTTGAGGAATAGTATGGCCGGTAATTGGATTATCGCCCTAAGATCACGTGCTTATGCTTTTAGATTCACAAAGTTCATCAAAAAGGCAGGGGGGCATGTGTTTACACTCAAATTTGGCACCTAGAATCGAAATAGAAAAATATGGCCGAATTTGGAAAGGATCCGGTTTTCTTCGCAGAAGCCGGTCAGACCGCCGTGTATAGGCCGGTCAGACCGGACGGTGGGGCCGGTCTGACCGGCGGCATGTGGCCGGTCAGACCGGCAGAGTCCGAGACCGAGACGAATTTCGTTAGGTCTCGGGTTTCCTTACTCGGGAAGGTAATTTTAGAGTTTCCATTGGTTACTACCCCGAGTTGGACGTGGAGGAGGATCTGTAGGAGGCAAGACCAACCCCTTTATAAGGGTCAAGGCCGATTCGATTTTAGCCCCCGCACAATTTCAATCTATACAATCGAATCGTTCTTTCACTTTTACTTTCAGCCATGTTTTCTACTTTACTCTAGTTTCGTCCATCTTTGTCAGTTTGCGCCGTAAACCGTCCGCCGTCGCTGCGAGAGTGCGATTTTCCTTTGTAGGTTTGTCCCGTAAACCTTCCGTTTGCCCACGAGACGGGTAGTTATCCTCGTATCAATCTAAATCGCCTTAGAGACTGATTTTGATCTCTAAATCGGCTTCGCTAGCCGGTTTAGTCGTTTTTTACAAAACCCATCTTGATTTGGCTTTTTGCTAGATCAAGATGGTTGGCGACTCTATACACCGCAAGACGTTTAGGTGTCAGTAGTGTTAGCGGCTTTTGACCGAAAAAGTTGCCAACAGAAACATCGGTAAAAGGTGGCCCAAAATAAAATTTACTCATAATTTTTTTATGACTTCATCACTAAATTTATAGTTTTATGATACAATACCTTAAATTTATAATTATACAATACATTTGGTGATAAGTTTATAATTTTGTGACACACATATTTAAATCCATAGTTTTACAATTATTTGGTCAAACTATATATAGTTATATATAGTTTTATAAAATTTATTCATACACTTATGATTATAATTGATGCGTGGTTGTTAGTTGTTGCATACCCTACCATGATAATAAATTATTGCTACTTGTGTGGATCGATAATGTGCATGAGAGCCACGTGTCATGCAACTGCTAAGTGGCGCTCCTACAGCTCCAGTCTGCACGCCACATGGCAACACCAGTCTACCCAGCTACGTGCCATACTGGCATACATTTAATGACTGTCACACGAGTACTCACTCATACCGTCCACCTCAGATGATGTCTCTATGACATGCCGGGCCCACGGGCGTTACACGCGGAAAAAGCCGAGCTACTCCCTAAATAAACCAAGCGACGCGCTCGAGAGTCGAAAGAAAGGTAACCGAAAATTTTCAGCTCCCGTAATAACCGCCCTCAAAGCCCTCGCCGCTCACGGCTACCCTCTACCGACTGACAGGTGGGCCCTAAGTGGGAGTATGGAGGACGTGGGCCCACATGTCATTGGGTCTGAGTACATGCAGATTAGGAATACCCTCGTGGGCATGTGTGCCGGGACTATATAAACTGATCCCTCGGCGAGAGAAGGAAAAATTTCGCAGATTTAGGAAGAAAATAGGGCTGGATTTACAGATCGATCCCCGGAATTTCTCGATTTCGCGCATGAATCCTCGGGCGGGGAAAACCGAGGCGGCGGCGGCGGCGGGGCGGCCGCGGCCGTTGGCGATGGCGGCCGGGGGAGGCGGGGGCGGCGGAGGGGCGCGCCCCGTCGAGGAGGATTTCATAGAGCTGAGCAGCAGCGACTCCGATTCCGACGGAGAGGGCGGCGGCGGGGGCGGCAGCGCGAAGAGGTCGCGGGGGGTGGGAGCGGGTGGATCAGCAGGGAAGCGCGCTAGGGTTTCCGCGGCGGTCGTGGGCGTGGATCTGCCCCCGGGTTTCCTTGATCCTCTACCACATGCGGCGTCGGCGGCGGCGGCGGCATCGGCGGGGCCGTCGAAGAGCGCGACGAAGCAGTTCTGGAAGGCCGGGGACTACGACGGGAAGCCGCTTGGGGATGGAGCGATGCAGTCGTCAGGTATCTTTTTTCTGGTCGCGTAACCCTTTTGTAATCCTGTTCTTGTTGACATCTCATAAATTTCGTTTTAATATCTCTACGCTCGTTGTCATTTGATGGAGTTGAGATGTTTTGGTTCTTTCGTGAGAAGATTCATGCAATGCAGCATTTAAGATTTTGCAACACACAAAAAGTGACTAGCATTCAATGAGGGGGAGGGGCAGTTTCTGGAGATAGAGTAAAATAGTACTTCGCATGTGAACTGCAGAGCTTGAAGATGAAACAATGATATCAACAAACAAGAAAGGTTATATGTTAGGAATGGGTGCCACTTGGACTTGGCTGCTTGTTAGTTGTTTTAGTCCCTTCTTTCTATTTATTTTATGGTTTAGACTTGATTACACTTTTTAGGAAAATAGTTGCCAATGTAAGTAGGGTTGAGCCTTGTACAATGTTAATGTTGAATAGGAATGAAACTAAATGAAGTAGTAGAGATTTAGTAAGATGTATTTCCGTCTCTTTGATGGGAAGTTCTCGTTCGCACTCATACGATGAATTTATCAACATACATGTTCTTTATGGAAGTCTGTATATGTGTAATATTTCTTATTGTTTTTCTTCATTCCAGGGTCTGGATATGTGTATCTGTGATTTTCTGTATTCTAATTTCACATCCACTTTTCTTTTCAGTATCCGGATTGGATCATGTTCGTGTACATCCTAAATTTTTGCACTCAAATGCAACAAGCCACAAGTGGGCTCTAGGGGGTATGGTCTTCATCTTCATTTTACCTTTGCACTACCATTTCTTCACATGAATGCTGTAGCAGACACAACAGCGGTGCCATGTTATTTGCTCACACAACTCAATCAATGTTTGGTCACACCATTTGGCTAACATATTTTTATCCATTTTACAGCATTGGCTGAGCTGCTGGACAACTCTCTTGATGAAGTAAGTACTGTGAAATATAAAGTGCACTAGTTTGTAGCATTTAATCCTTGTATGTTTATTGAGCTCTGTTTTCTTTGAAGGTCATAAATGGAGCTACCTATGTGAACATTGACATGTTGGAGAATAATAAAGACAAAACAAGAATGCTCCTTGTTGAAGGTGCAGAACCTTTTCACCTTTTACCTTTAATCGTTGGCAAAAATATTTGGTAAATTTCATTTTTTGTAGTGACTTGATTTGGCACCTCTATTTCTATTTATATTATCAGAAGTTTCTTTGATGACAAGAAACTTCTGCATCCATAGCAAGTTAACAAAATAAACATGCCCCTTTCTATTTGTGATAGCAAATTAAGCGAAATAGTGAACATATATTTCACTCTGGAACCTGATAGGTAAACCTGACCTATCGTATTAACATGATGTGGTACATGGAATATACAAGATCTTTTGAGCTTGTCTCTGTTTTACGTTATAAGCAATTAATTGATGGACATGTTCCATTTGGTGTAAGCAATTAATTGATGAACATGTTCAATTTGGTGTAAAGAAGGTTTAGGGGTTTAGGAATGCGCAGAGCAAAATGGAAGATTGGTTTTTGGTTGGACAACCTCAAAAATATTATAGGTCTTTTACTGAGTCATCTCTGGAATGGTTAACACATTTAAGTGCTATCTTAAGTCCATTATACACTGTATAAGCACTTTTCAGATAGTGCAGCAAGTTTATGAAACTATGATGGAACTTTTAGATCTTACCTTATAAATTGAACCAGTGGTAGAATTGCTCAATACTTATAATTCTTTTTCTTGTTATATTGTTATATGTAGATGATGGTGGTGGAATGGACACAGACAAAATGCGGCAGTGCATGTCATTGGGTTATTCAGCCAAGAGCAAAGTTGCAAGTACTATTGGGCAATGTAAGCTTCGAAAAACAAATTATTTGTATATTTTGGTTGGTTCACTAAATTTATGTTTTCCATAGAGCAAAATAAACCAGCAGTCTTTAAATTTGTAAGCATGTGTCATCTAGGTCAACGAACTTGCAAAATGCAGGTTCAGTTCACTAAACTTATTAAAGTATGCCATACTGGGACCTCTCTGGGAACTGATGTGGGAGCTGACTTCTACACAGTTGTGGGCTTGTGGCTGCCACATCTCTCATCTCTCTCCTTCTCATCAGTCATCTCTTTTATCCTCTCTCTCTCACACACATCCTCCTCTCTACATGGTAGCAGAGCATGACAGGTGGGGCTCACAATTTTTTAAAAATATTTTTGCATAGTCTGCCGCATCAGTGCACAAGGGGGTTCGGACTGTTTTGCACCTATATGACACTTCAACAAGTTCAAGGGCTTAAATTTACATTTTGCAAATTCGTGGACCTAGATGGCACTTGCTTACAAGTTTAATGCAAAGCTTGTGTATTTTACTCTTTTTAGTATGCTGGCCAAACTTGTGATGCATTCAACTTAATTTGTTCTATTACAGATGGAAATGGTTTCAAGACAAGTACAATGAGACTTGGTGCTGATGTTTTAGTTTTCTCCCGTAGTGGTGGAAAAGGTGGCAAAAGGTTAAGTTCCAATTCATCTTGGCAAACATTTAAAAACAATAATTTTAGAAGATGCTTCTATCATGATATGTTTACCATTTCCAAACAACCAAAATTTCTTTGGACAGATGAGCTACCAGAAAGCCTGTGTGTAGTTCACCAATCTTGAAAGCACCAAATTTTATTTATTCAATTTAGTTAGCAGGTCAAATTAATTTCTCCTGGTGTAATGCATGGTCAAGAATTTGATTTAAATCTACATTGCATGACCATTATGTTCTGAAAAGAAAATCCTTTACACTGTATGGAAGGTATAATCATGAAATCTCTGCGTTCCCAGATAAATCCTTTTAGTTAATGCGTAGTTTATATTTTTCTCTCATATGACCAATACTTAGATATAGAGATAACCAGATTTGCTATATGGAAATGACACCATTAGTTCAATCATCAAAAGTAGTAAAATACTTTAATTAATTTCTTAACGGTTGAAACTTATGTTCCTTTACTATTGCACAACTACATGTGGCATTTCTTTTCATTATCTGTTTTGTAGTTTTGTACGTGCATACAATTTGAGTTATTTTCCTTTATCAAGAAATTGAGACCTTTACTTTTGTTTGGCATGAAGGCTTACCCAAAGTGTTGGCATGCTATCCTATACCTTTCTGAGGAGCACCAACAAAGAGGATATTGTTGTTCCAATGGTAGGATTCCTTCTTTCGTGCTTTTCATTAGTTTCAAATTATTAATTTTCTATAGAC
The DNA here is from genome assembly GCA_008326285.1 of Oryza officinalis. Lineage (NCBI taxonomy): Eukaryota > Viridiplantae > Streptophyta > Magnoliopsida > Poales > Poaceae > Oryza > Oryza officinalis. The sequence continues at coordinate 15,177,984 of BDMV01000004.1, forward strand.
TTATTTTTGCTCTCATAATACATTTGTTTTTACCACCCACCCAAAGCATCCATTCTCATTTTTCTTGAATATTTATGGGAGGATACCGAAGACATTTCCTCTCATACCTGTCTCAATTTTGTCAACTCGTATCCTTGTGCAAGTTAAAATAAACACTACAGTAATGGAGGGGATACTCTTGGAAGAGTATTTATCTGGAAATTAGTTATGTCATCTGTATAATGTCTTTACCTTCTGAATTTTCCTATTTTTATGCGACATCTGCAGATTGATTATGAAAATGAACAAGGTTGGAAAAGAAAGCCACGGACTACACTTGCTGATTGGAACACAAGCTTACAGACTATTATTACATGGTCTCCATATTCAACTGAAGCAGAACTACTTGAGCAGGTATAATTTTGCAAGATCACTAAACAAATATGTATTTCTACTGTAATTGTCGATGTGATTATTGGTTCAGTTGCTTGAAGTTTCTTTGTCCCAACCTTTCCTTTCAAAAGAAAGGGCATCTGTGCATACTGGACAATGAAAGATGTTTCCTGGAGCTGTCTTTATTTTAGTTTTCCATTGTTAGAAACAATTGTGAACCTCAGCACGTTCCAAATGTCTGTATATTTTGCAGTTTAGTTCTATAAAGGAACAAGGAACTCGTATTATCATTTACAATCTTTGGGAGGATGATGAAGGACATTTGGAGCTTGATTTTGATGCTGACATACACGTATGTTCTACTACTAAGTATTAATAACACTGCGCCACCATGCCCACCATATATTTTAGTTAAGCAGCTAGTAAGGTTTTTAATGATTGTGGAATGACAGGATATTCAACTCAGAGGTGGCAATCGTGATGAGAAAAATATCCAGATGGCTAAGCAGTTTCCAAACTCCAAGCATTTCCTGACTTATAGGCATTCCTTAAGGGTAACTTTTTATCACCTTCTGAATTGAATATTCTTGATATGTGTTCTGATGGTTCTAAATTTTGTTTAGTATTAGCATGCAATAGTGCCTCCATTTGTGATTTATATGGACTTCATTTATATGCAGAGCACATTATTCTATTTGTGCCATGCGATAATTGTTTGCTGGCCTACTCATGCTTGCTGAGAATGACTTGTGTATCCTTTCTGTGCAGAGCTATGCATCCATTTTATATCTCCGAGTTCCAAGTTTTTTCCAAATGATTTTACGTGGGAAAGAGATTGAGCACCATAATATTGTGACTGACATGATGTTGAAGAAAGAGGTGAAATACAAGCCGGTTGCACCTAATGGTGTTCCAAAGGATTCAAATGTTAAGACCTGTAACCTCATAACTCTCTCCTGAATACTGAGGATATATTGATAGCTCATTACTGATCAAAATTTTCTTCTGTATCTCAGATGGTAGCCGATGTAACAATTGGCTTTGTTAAAGATGCAAAACATCATGTTGATGTTCAGGGATTTAATGTATACCACAAGAACAGGCTAATAAAGGTATTATTATTGTTACTTTTCTGCTGTAATAGTTTTTTTTTGGGTGTTTTGCCTTGTGACCATTTAAGTTTCTTTGCTTTCTCCAATGAGCTCTTATAATTATTACTTCGGACTTCTCACTTATTAATAACCAGTTGGTGACCTAGTGGTGTTAGCCAAACTTGCATTTGTGATTTCCCCCCTAGGTGGCCACCTAACCCACCTAGGTGGCTGCTAGTATTCAGGTGCCACCCTCCCACCTATGCTCTGCCCTCCGAATTAGATGATTAGGCAGTAGGCACTAGCCACCAGGTTGAGTCTATTACTTTCGTAACCCCTTGCCCCTTGGTGAATACTGACATATGATGCTTGGTTGATTACCACTTTTTTGTTAAATGTCTAGTTGGTTATTAGCATATTTCTTTCTTTGTGCTGTTAATCTTTCATTTCAGACAGTACGATTTACTGATTTATGAATGGTGTCAATATTGACCTTTTTGAATGCTTAGTATTCTGCTTCTGACCAATGCTTCTTCGAATTGCATATACAAGTATCCGATTTGTGTTTATGGATTATTTGTTGAAATATGTAAACTTAGTTTGTTTCTTTTAGCCTTTCTGGAGAGTGTGGACTGCTGCTGGAAGTGGTGGGCGTGGTGTCATAGGTAAGTGTGTGGTTTGGTTTCTTCTATTTTTTTATTCATTCACTTCTGGTTCTAGGAATGATCAACTTACTCTGCACAGGTGTATTGGAAGCCAATTTTATAGAGCCAGCTCATGATAAGCAGGACTTTGAGCGCACAACTCTTCTAGCAAGACTTGAAGCACGATTAGTTCAAATGCAGAAGGACTATTGGTCTGTTTTCTTGTCATTTTTCTTGGTTTACTTTTGTGGTCACATGACACATTATCAGTTCTATTGTACGCCACCTTTTGGCTTATCAAGTAGTTAGAAATATGATTCTAGTTTTCACTTGTCCCCCTCTCTACCTCTCACAGGTCAGCAAATGCTCATCGAATTGGATATGCTGGGACACGTACTGGCAGATCCAATGAAACAGAAGGTAAATGAGCCATATGATTGTTTGACTTTGCTATGGTTTTATAGTATAGATATGCAACTTAGTTTCTCTAATATTTTGTTATTACTTACCTCGAGTATCAAAAGTTACTAGAGTAGCAAACTTAACATCTTAAAAAGTTTGTAATGCTGCTTTGTTGGGCATTTGGGTTTTCAAAATGCTGCGTTCCTTTTTCGACTCTCTCAAATTCTGTCAGGTAGTCTGTCACATTATTTCAATTGGACATACCAAAATGGATAATAGTATGCAAAGGATGTTGGATCGACATGATTTCACTTTTAAGTGTCCAATCCAATTGTACAAATTAGATACGTTTCCCATTGAATCTCTTTTTCTTCTGCTCAAACGAAGCACTCCATTTTTTTTTACTAACAAAAATGAAAATAGACAAAAATAAGCATGGCACATTGTGTGCAGTGCCTGTCAGTGGAACTTAAATGACGCAATATCTACCTTGGTGTACCTCCGATAACATTTCACTTACTAAATAGAAAAAATGATACCAGAAAAACTCGATGGGGAACATGATAACTTTTGAGTTTGTACATATGGTTGATTAGATAATTGACAATAGTTTTGAGTATACCTAAGATCATCTTTGTAAAGGCAAGGATTCATATACTCTCGTGTGCTCAAAGAGATTTTATACAAGTTCAGCCCTCCCTCAAGATAATAGCCCTATGTTATTCTTCATGTGCCGAGAATAAGGAGGCCATACATTGCAAACATATATGGTTTCTGAATGGTGTTCATAGATGTGAAACATCATCATAAATGCAATTTCGTTGTGCACACCATCCTGAGCACTTGTGTTTTTAATAAGTATTCTATAGATGTGAATTGGTAGGCTCATCTCTCTGCTAAGGCTTGCTTATCCCCGTTAAGGAATATGTGACGATCAAACTTATTTGCCTTCAATCACTAATATTAAAAAAAATGATGTATAATTTCGGCATTAGGTAATGGTAGCATTAGATTTGTATGAAAATGTCATAATGCAACATTTTTTATAACTTTTAAACTCTTATGCAAAAGGATGCTCAAAGTTACATCTTTTTGAGACTGTTGTTCAACTGTCTTTATTGACTGAAGGGTATGAAACTTTTAATGGGCATGAAAATTTTTTGTTCTTTCACTTCAATTGTAATTATCTTTAGAGATAAGTAGCTACTAGTATTATTTTACAAATATGGCCTTCTTTGGACAGAGGACGCCCCTGAAGTTACCCAAAGTGCACAGCAATCACCTTACTCTACTGGGAAAGATTATGGAAAATCAAATAAAAAGCAATCACCTTACCCTACTGGGAAAGATTATGGAAAATCAAACAAAAAATCTGGGAAGGCAAGCACATCATTTCATATTCATCGAAGGACTGAGAATTCTGCAACGACTAAACAACCTGGAAGATCAATAATGCATGGGCTTTCAGATACTAGTGATGAAAGTGATTCTGAGTTTGTGTGCGCCCCAACTCCATCAAGTTCAAGATCGCATATCCTGAATCCACATAGAAAATCTTTCCAGAATGGGACTGCTTTGGCAACACCTCCATCCAATGGACTGAGAGAAAGAGAGAGAAACAAAACTGCATCCCAGCCTGTGGTAATTTTGTTCTCCTTCTGACCTTTTCTTTGTACTGTTAAACTTTTATTTTATTGTGCTTATATTTAGCTACACACTTATTTGCAGATGATAATTAGGCCATGTTTTGCTAGAGTGAACATCCTACCTAGTCTACAGCAGAAACTCGTTTTGTTATCTAATATATTAGAGCAGATTTGAGGATTTTTCTTTTAGTAATTAGGAAAAAAGCTTCTTAATCTGTTTATACCAAGTGATCCATCCTGGTGCTTTTAGAACTACTTGCTCATTTAGGTAGGTGTGGGGTTTCAATGTGGATATATTGAAGAATGGAAGTGTTATCAGCTGATAATCTCGGAGGAACAATAATTCCAACATGGATCGCTCTCATTGCTGACTCTGAAATTAGTGTGTTGAGCTAATTGCTCTGCTGTAGAACTGTAAAGGCTGGTACAAGAACATGGGGCAAGCACTATCTTTCCTCCAAAAGAATAGTGTTTAGTAGATTAATCCCAATTCGAAATACAATCTGCAGAGTACTTTTGAAAATTACAGTATTTAGCTCTTTTATTTATATAACATAATGCACCTTCAACATGATTTTTATATAAAATCTGTTGGTTATCATCGGTGTATGACAGATACCTCCATATTTTATAAATGGTTGTCATTCAAGTACAAAGTCTCAGGATTTATCTCTAATGTTTGCTTTGCAGCGACTTGGTGCAGCAAGTAATGGGGAACATACTATTGATGATCATGAGACTATTATCAAAAAATTGAGGGACGAAAACTCATTGTTGAAGGAAAGGCAAGTATATAGCAGGATTCAGCTTCTACTTTTCGTGTCAGTATTCAAATGAAATAACAGTTTGTGGATGCGGATGACTGGATGATAAGTCAGTGATAACTAAGGATTACTACTATTGCCTACTGTAATGGTCTTCCTTTTCAATTCAGACTGTTTTCATCTCTTTTTAACAAATATTTTAGGCCCCACTTATTTTCAAAATTTCAGTCACAATTTATAATAATGAACTATGATTAATATAGAGAATCAAGAACCTCAATATATGCATGTTGAGGAGGATGGGCTGAGTATTTGGGTTAACATGTATAGACCCATGTATGCACATGAATATGTACTAATATTTTTCAGAAAAAAAATGGAGGTGCAGTTGTACATACCCCATGAGCCCATTTTTTCTCTGCCCCTTGTAATGCAATGCAATTCTTGAGGATCCAAACGTAATAAATTCAGGTAACCTGTTTGTATGTGCCCTATTCCAAATGGGTGGGCTGTGGGCACTATTGTGTATTAGGTTTTCTCAAGAAATCATTCAAGTTATTTGATGAGCACTAATTGTAGCCCTAACTCAGTCTAGAACCAGTGAACTACACAGAAAGGTAGTAACCACTCAAACTATGTATATGCTATTATATATACTACATTCTGCATGATTTAAGACCATCCAGGTGCAGCCATCCTGAGCAGTTGAATATGATTTGCGGTTCTTGTTTTTCTTTGTGAAACTTGCATTGACGTTTTTCCTACTAAGGTATGAAGTTTTATCATGAGATTGCTATAAAATGCATTGCTCCTTTCTGCTGCTCCTTCATCAGGTTATTGAGAGTGGAAGAATCATTGTCACAGGAGCTGGTGATCGAACGTGATAAGAACAAATCGTTAACAGAGAGGGTATGCACCTATATATATAAGTCTTTACCTCTGTAGATTGTAGATATCTGAACTACAATTCTCTTTGGGCCTGAAATATATTTGTTATATCCAACCCATGTTGGTACCATTTTGGTTAAATTGTGAGTGACACAAACTATTTGAATAATGTGATATTAGTAAAAAACAATAGCAAAGACAAACTATGATGCTTTGAATTCTAAATTCTTATTTTGTTCCATGTAATAGCAAAGTAAGTTTAGCTAAGTACTTGTTGCAGTGCTTCACATTTTCCCATTTAGGTCTTGTTCGTTTAATCCCCAAGAGAGAGGGATTGAGGGGGAATAATTCCACACCACAATAGGTGTGGAATAAACCCCCTCCACATCCCCCTCAATCCCCTTGCAGGGAGGGATTAACCGAACAAAGCCTTGGGGATTCGTTGGAATGCAGGATCAGAGTTCACAGGAATTATCTAGACATGTAGTTTCATTTGCTTGAAACTGGATTCAAATGCTGTTTTGTTTTTTTATCAAGCTTTCACAAATTCATGCTTCCACAATTTTAGAGGTGTTTGGTAACTGTGGTGTTGCAATTTGGTGCTCTTATTTTGTCTTTTTAAGAGTACTTAGCATTGTTTTTGCCTGTAGCACTTTTTAGTACTGATAAAGCTAGTCAATGATAGTCCCATCTTTTCGCCACAAGATTACTTAGCAATCTTCAAATAATATATATTGCTGATCCCATACACAACCTTTTTTGTTTTGCAGTTAGAGGATGCACAGAGGCAACTAGAAACTTCAAACAAGGAACAAGAAGCATTGATTGACATCTTCTCAGAAGAAAGAGGTCGACGAGACCTAGAAGAGGAAAATTTGAGAGGGAAGCTAAAGGTGAGTGTGAGAGACCTTATCTTTGTACTAAATTGTAGTATCACTGCTACTTCACTTTGATAAGCAATTGGACTCTTTGGCAGGACGCTTCTTCCACCATACAAGACTTGCTGGAGCAATTAAACGCTGCCCGGAAAGGTCGCAAGGTTTGAGAAACATAGCATTTTTGCTACCAAAAATTCACTAACTGGAGGACCACTACGTTTCACGCTCTTAGGGCATTGCAGTTGCACCTTTTCGGTTACACTGACGTGAAGGATTCCAGCCATTCTAGCTTGTGTGGGGAGAGGCGGTATGTCATTCCCCTATGTTTAGTGTTGATAGGTAGTTTCAGCATCTCACTTCCAGATCACTTCCAGCATTGTGTACAGGCAAGGAATGTCAATAATGGCTACTGTTAGTGATCGCCATGTGATTTTGTAGGTAAACACTTGCTTAGTCCTTTCGTTCGTTTTGTTAAATGTTACACGTGGTTGTGTCAAATCGTTCTCAATTTTTTCTGTGCCTGGGCTTTGCATCTTTTATGCCTTGAGTTTGACAGTGAAACAACTCAATGGCCGTAAGGGAGGTAAAGGGCATGGCTTGAGGTAATAGACACCCGCTCACAACTCGACTAGTGTGAACACAGATTTGTGCCAATTGCAATCTACGTGACGTGGCATGCTCCGACGCTGACGTTGTTATTGCCCTATTATAGGACACGATTTATATATCCTATGATAGGATTTATATATCTTGTCCTACCATAGGACATGATGTGTATATTTCTGCAAAATTTTGAAACGGTAATTTTTTTAATCTTTTAAAGATTAAATATAAAAATAAAAAAAATCGTGATTGAGAGCACTGGGTGTAGGACACTTCCAGCATGGAACTAACTACCAAGGATATTATATATATAGAAAGATGGTCGGCGAGATCAAATACAAACCCTCGGTTTGTCCTCTTCGCGGGTGGCGTTGCAAAGAGTATATATATGTTAAGTCTTGTATGGCTAATCGGAGTGGAGTGGAGTGGAGTGGAGTAGCCGCAACAGCTTCCTAGTCGTGCACGCGCGCACGAAATACGGGTTGCCGGCCTATAGCGATCATACATGCATGAGCGTGTATCCCGCAGGTGAGAGCCTCCAGGACTCCAGGTGGATCAAAGGTCTAATGACGATCAATTCGATATATACATATATCAACTGGATATATGGATGATTGGTCGCACGCAAAGCAGACCTATGTTGTTTCGTCGTCATGACACGGTTACTTAGCTTGGCTGGCGTTGGCGTGCTTCGCCCCTTTCCTCTCCTCCACACACACCCTAACGACGCAACCGCATCGTGCCGTACCGCCTGTTTAGTACTTCTTTCATGACAAAATATAATGGTTTTTGGTGGAATGTGACATATTCTATAATAAAAATCTGGACAAATCTGTTCAAATTCGTAGTACTAGTATATGTCACGTCTAACCAAAATTCCCCTATATTTTTGGACATATGGAATTCACATCGAGCTGTATCATCAGCTATATATAGCGATGATACCGTAGGAGTTTCATATGATTTCCATATGAGTTAGTTTAATTCTTATGAAATCCAAATAAAAATCGTCCATTCACTACTACAAAACCAGTTTTGGTTGGCGGTCAGAACCAGCTAGTTTTTGCAAGTGGCTGGCCAGCAACCAAAAGCCAAAGGCCAGAGAAAATAATGGATTTTGACAGGCGGGTCTCCATCCACCTACGAAAATTAACCTTAAGAAATCCGTTAGTGAAAATCGATTTTCACAGCAAGGACCCTTAAGTCAACCGTAAAATGTTTTTGGAAAAAAGAAATAAAATCGATTTTCAAAAAGAAAACACATCAACATATTCAAATCCATTGCAATGACACGCAAACACCAACAGATTCAATATGAACAAACAAAAAAACACATCAACTAGCGCCATCATGGCCGCCGTATCGTCGAGCTCCATCGGGGAAGACACACGTGGATTCGGCCTTTCTGACAGCGGATCCAGGCCACGCTGAGTCACGTCGCCCTCCCCTCCACACTCTGGCGGTCCTGAGGCTGGCCTGCTGCTGTAGTCGCTGTAGTCGGTGTTCCAAGGCTGGCTCGTCCCGTCTTGAGCTCGTCGCCCTCTCGAGGCCGCTATCGTCGCCGTTCGCCGCCGAGGGTCGCCGGTGCCAGATTTGGTGGTCCTGAGGCTGGCCACAGCTACCGCCATCATCCCAAGCTAGCCCGCCGTCGCCCTCTCGAGACCAGCCGATGCCAGATTTGGCGGTCCCGAGCCCGGCTCGTCGTTGCAATTGCTATCACAAGGCTGGCCCACCGCTATCGTCGCCATCCACCGCCGAGGGTCACCGACACCAGATCTAGCGGCCGACGAGGTCCACCGCTGCTAGATCTAGCAGTTGTTGTTATTTCTTACGGTTACAGATAAATCCGCAAGAGCATTTCACCCAGGAGTAGGCATTGTCGTTAATCTTTTCGAGTACTTTAAATGGACCATCAGCTCTAGGCAAGAGCTTGGATTTGCGCTTCTCGGGAAAACGTTCTTTACGAAGATGCACCCATATTAAATCTCCTGGCTCAAATAACATCTTCTTCTTATGCTTATTTGCCTTCTTTGCATAGTATTGTGCCTTCTTCTCAATCTCTTCCTTAGTCTTGACATAAATTTTCTTCACATACTCAGCCCGTTTGCTGCATCCATATTTATTCTTTCTTGTGTAGGCAGTGGAAGTAGATCAAGTGGTGTGATTGGTTTGAAACCGTAGTTGAGTAGTAGAATGCACCGCTCTGTCGTATGCAAACTCCACATGTGGTAAGCAGTCTTCCCACTCCTTTATACTCTTCTAGATCATCGTTCTTAGAAGTGTTGAGAGAGTTCGATTCACCACCTCTGTTTGGCCATCGGTTTGTGGGTGACAAGTTGTTGAGAATAGTAATTTAGTTCCAAGCTTCGCCCATAAAGTCTTCAAAAAATAACTCATGAACTTCACATAACGATCAAAAACAATAGTCCTTGGCACTCCATGTAATCTGATTATTGCCTTGAAAAATAAATCAGCCACGTGAGAAGTATCATCGCTCTTATGGCAAAGGATAAAATGTGTCATTTTAGAAAACCTATCAACTACCACAAAAATAGAATCCCTCCCCCTCTTAGTTCTTGGTAATCCTAAAACAAAACCCATATTAATATCTTCCCAAGGAGCATTTGGAATTAAAAGAGGAGTATATAAGCCATGAGGATTTAATTTGGACTTAGCTTTGTGGCAGGTTTCACATCTTTGCACGAATCGTTCAACATCTCTTCTCATTTTTGGCCAATAGAAATGATCTGCAAGCATCATATAAGTTTTCTCACGACCAAAATGTCCCATCAATCCTCTCGCATGTGACTCCTGTAACAACAATAAGCGAACGGACGACTCGGGAACACATAGTTTGTTAGCATGAAATAAAAATCCATCATGTATATGATACTTATTCCAACCCTTCTCTTCCTTGCATTTGGAATATGGTTCAGAAAAACCATGATCAGAAGGGTATAATTCCTTTATGCTTTCAATACCTGGAACTTTTACTTCCATTTGATTTAGCAAAGTACTCCTTCGAGATAAAGCATCAGCAACTATATTTTCCTTTCCTGTCTTATATTTAACAATATATGGAAAAGTTTCAATGAATTCTATCCATTTAGCATGTCGTCAATTAAGTGTAGTCTAACCCTTCAAATACTTTAATGCTTCATGATCAGAATGAATAACAAATTCTTTAGGCTTAATCAATCTATAATTATTTTACCATAGTCTAGGCAGGGGTTAATTGATAATATGATAATGGGGTAGTGTGACACATAGGAGATTCAACTCTAATAATGATACACTAGGCAGTGGAGATTAACTATAGAAAAGCTAAGGATCATATGTACTTCTATATTGCTAATGTTTAGTTTACATTTAACACATACATGTTTACAAGGTTAGGATTTAGTTCTAGGCACCCAAGTACTACCGAGAGACCACTCCCTGCTGGTCTGCTAGCGTGGTTATGGCATTTTATGACCTCTTACATCATACCTGGACGTGAAGGAATATAAAGGACGAACATGGCTATCACCACTTGCCACCTACCTCACTTTCTGTGGGGCATACCCATATTCACCAGCATTTAACTAACCTAAGTACCATGCTTATGTTAATAAATAATGTCACTAATTTCCCCGGGACTCCCACCCTTTAGATGGACAAGTTAGAACTAGTGTAACCCGTTAAGATTATTGGACCGTTACCATAGCATAGATCGACTAGCCTAATCAAGTGAAGCATATAAATGAAGTATAATATAGTCATAGAACATGTTGGAGAAATGGGAACCAGGGTCCGGTGCCTCGGGGATCTGATGTACTATGCGCCCACAAGATTGCTTTGCCATATGCAGAATTAATTGCTGGCCAGAAACGTTAAGGTGGCAGGTGACACGTGGCGTAATGTAGGAGCCAGGGCCTGCTCTAACCGGGTCCCGGAGCTCGACGCTACACGCAGGGCGTAAGGTAGGAGTCGGGGCACGGTCTAACCGGGTCCCGGAGCCCGACGCCACTACAAGATTACATCTTCAAGATACCAAAAAGAGTGTAGAGACCTACAAGATCTACATCTTGAAGGTACCAAGAAAAGTGTAGAGACCTACAAGATTTACATCTTCAAGGTACCAAGAAGAGTGTGGAGAATTATAAGATTTATATCTTGTAGGAGCAGAAACAAGTGTGCTCTATCACCTGGCACCCCCTCCGAGGTCATGTCCATCATGAGTCCATCAATGACACCTTCGAGAAGCTTGTTAGAGCTAATAAAACATCTCATCAAGCAGCAAAGGAGTTTGTGGGGCCTCGGGAGTACCTACGGGCCCCAGGCACAGGTTGCACGCCAAGCACGGGCCATGCTCGGGACTATGGTTTGTCTCCAAAGACGACAGTCTGAGGCGCGGGCGGATCTCAAAGCGAGATTCAATAATATTGTTGCCATGTTGAAAAGCGAGCCTAGTGGTGCCTATCGCTTGGGCTCGGCCTAAAAACCCCATCGACGGTACTCCCTGCCCTGAAATTGACTGAGGTCTCTTCTCAGTCATCTACGTAGGGCGGTGGGCCCAATGATGGGACAACAAGCAGTAGCATTAAGTTACCGCGAAGTGGTGATCAAGGAGTTCCAAATCGAGATTACAGCTCGATTGAATGTGAGAAAGAGGTGGCGAAGTATGAGGCAGTCAAGCTAGCTGCGTCACCCAAAGGAATAGGGCAAGGGCGACGTGTCACGTGGTGGCGAGTGGCGCTTGTCATGACTGCATGGCTTTATGAGGGGCGGACAACTCCCAAGACTCTCACCTGGGCCCATTGGGCCCAGATTTGTGACAAGTAGCGACGGAGGCATAGCTCCAGCTATCCCGGGCCCCTGCTTGGCTTTTCGGGGCACCAGAGCTAACCTGATTGACAACAATGAGTACATTTCAGGCTGATGTGACAAGAGGGACAATGATAAGACTAAGCATAGACACATCCCCATGCAAAATGTAATTGCGGGCTCCCCTTTGGAGTATAAAAGGAGGAGTTATGTAACTTAGAAAAAGGGTTGAAAAACATCAAGACATCTAGTCTAGGGCTTGTCGAGTCCTTGTAACGCATTCACATCTACTCCCAAAACATAGGAGTAGGGTTTTACGCGTCTGTGCAGCTTGAGTATACTTGCATCGTGTTCCTGTATTTGTCATCTTCCCGCACGTGCTCAACACGCCCCCTGGCCGAATCTTCAAAGGGGGGGGGTTATATGCTTCCTCGTTGTCGGAGATCCCTTCACGGACAAAACACATAACTCATAAACTAGTATATGAACTATGAGCACAATATAATAAAGAAGATAATTCTTTTATTGCAACTATAGTTTTACAAAAAGAGTAAAGTACTAGACATACCGAAATCTCCGAGAAGACTATAGGACTGAAGACTATTCTAAATCTAACTCTACTACTACTAGAGATAATACAATATGGAATGAGAGAATTGCTCTTTGAAGTGTGTGTTTTGAGAGTGAAGGAGTGATCTCTATTTATAGCTGGCTTATGACGGTTAGGGAGATCAGTAACTCTCACTATCACCATCAGGAACCAACCAGAGATCGCCACGTGGAAGTTGGAGCCGAGGGGTGCCGCCATTCCTCCACCGATTTCTCCAGAGGTTGACAGGTGGGCCCCTTGGTCGGTGCATGGGTGTTTGGCCCCACTTTAAGTCAGTTGGGTCTAACTTGTGGGCCCATCAATCCTTGTGCTCACGCATGATTCGCCGGAAATGTGTTTCCTTGCGTGTCGACTTATTTTTTCTTTACTTTAGTGTATAATCTATGCATCCATAGTAATTCTCTAATACAAGTGGAACTACATTATTTATAAATAATATACGTATAAGAAATGCTACTTCTCTCTTTATTTATTGAGGTAGTTGACGGTTAAATAGGTACTTAACAACCATCAACAGTGGTCTCGAGGTCGGCTCGACCACGCTGTCGTCATCATCCTGAGGCTGGCCTGTTGTTGCTGTCATAGTTCGGAGGCCGGCCCACTATCACCGTCCCACCGCCGCCTACTTTCAGAGAAGGGAGGAGTTGAGAGGAGATGGATGCATGAGAATGAGCAGAGACGGAGATGAGATGAGTGAGGGTGAGAGATAGAATGAGTGGAGTAGACTGTCTGATATTTTATAAGGCCTCTTAATATTTTTGCCTGTGGAAATTAAGACATTGATTAAATTTCCATATAAGTAATAAACGAAGGCAAACATTCGTCAAGGTTACCTTGTTTCTACGCATCTGACGGTGGATTAAAAACAACCTTGTCGGGAGAAAACCACAAATACAATACCCACATGTTCTTAACTTGAGAGTTTTCCAATTAAATCCCTCAACAATATATGAACAGCCGGGTCAATGAATATCCAAATGACATAATGTTGATAACCAGCGATGACACAACACTAGCTCAGTGTGAATCACACTGTAGCCACTTTAAGTACTGCCATTTGAGATCATCGATGATTATGATTTCTTATAATTGTTCTACGTATTCATATAATATCAGTAACTACTTAAATTGGGTCAATGTGCCACATGGTCACTGCTCAAAAAGCATTTTTTAACTTCTTATTTGAACAGTCACATGCAAATTCAGGAACCTGACGTGCACGTCTAAATTCCACGGATCTTAGCCAGCTAGATGCTACACACAAATTTTCAGACACATGTAAATCGTGGCATTAATCATTAGTGCCACAAAAATGTTCGTTTCTTTATGATTGAAAGTTGAAACACAGAAAACTCTTAAGAATCATTTCATTTGTGCAAGAACATACTCTTAGGCTATGTTCGGTTGGGTGGAATAAGAACCAATCTCTCCCGCATGTAAAACGGAACAACTTATTAACGCATGATTAATTAAGTGTTAATCTATTTTTTTTGAAAAATGGATTAAAATGGTTTTTTAAAACAACTTTCGTACAGAAAATTTTTATAAAAAACACACCGTTTAGTTGTTTGAAAAACGTGCATGCGTAAAACGAGAGAGAAGAGTTGGAAAAGATAAGAGAAGAATACAACCTTATCAACTACAACTATTTAGATTTGACATCCACAAATATAGTAGAAAAGCTAGAAAAATATCACCGTCAATTCTTGGGTGAGCTGTGAATGTTTCTTCATTGGTATGACAAGGATACAGAAACTATGATGTCGTGACCAATAGAAATATAATAATAATAAATACGACGTTAACCATCTACTCATTCAATTCCGTTCCAAAATATCTTATAGAATAAAACGAATGAGACATGACATAGTATAATGAATGTGGATAAGTTGCTTTATTTTAAAACGGATGTAATAGTTATTATACTCATCGAGCTCGTATAAATAAAAAACCACTCAGTAAATCGGCTATATTAAAAGAACTAGCTGAAATTTAATCTTTAAAAAAATTTCCAAATTTAATTGGTTTTAACTGAACAACAATCATGATTATGGACAAAACCGCTCGGAGCAAGGTGTCTTCGACTTTAACGATTTTTGTAAACCTTGTACATCATTGTCACGCTTTCTAAAAACGATTTACTACTTTTAAAACGATTTTTTACATGGCTATTTTCAAATTTAAACTAAAAAGTTCAAACAAAAAATTAGAGAAAACACAATGAGATGACTGAATTCATACTGCTACCGGTCACTCTCAGCATCGCCGTGAAAGTCCCCTTCAGTTGTCACTGCACTCATCACACTTAATCGCCATTATCCCCAAGCAATTCCAACCTAATCACAAAGCAACCAAACCAATCACCTCATCTCATCTCACTATAAATAATCGCACAAAACAACGGAGCCAAACCCACACAAGAAATCTCACCCAAAATAATAATAATAAAAACAACCCAACCAATCAAACCAAACCATGGCGCGCCACCGCCTCCGCCTCGTCGCCGCCGCCGCCGCGATCCTCCTCCTCTCCTCCGCCGCGGCGGCGGCCGCGGTATCCTCAGCGGCGGAGGAGGAGGAGGACCCGCTCATCGAGCAGGTGGTTGGCGGCGGCGAGGAGGACGCGCTGGACGCGGAGGCGCACTTCGCGAGCTTCGAGCGGCGGTTCGGGCGGACGTACCGCGACGCCGGCGAGCGCGCGCACAGGATGTCCGTGTTCGCCGCCAACCTCCGCCGCGCGCGGCGGCACCAGCGGCTCGACCCCACCGCGACGCACGGCGTCACCAAGTTCTCCGACCTCACCCCCGACGAGTTCCGCGACCGCTTCCTCGGCCTCCGCCGCCCCTCGCTGAAGGGCCTCACCGGCGGCGGCGCGGAGCCGCACGAGGCCCCCATCCTTCCCACTGACGGCCTCCCCGACGACTTCGACTGGCGCGAGCACGGCGCCGTCGGCCCCGTCAAGGACCAGGTCCCGGATTTCGGATCGATTTTATCGGTGGATTTGATCGTTTGGATCGTTGGAGTTGTTGTTGATTGGTGGATTTGGGGGGTATGTAGGGTTCGTGCGGATCGTGCTGGTCGTTCAGCACGTCGGGGGCGCTGGAGGGGGCGCACTTCCTCGCCACGGGGAAGCTGGAGGTGCTCAGCGAGCAGCAGATGGTCGACTGCGACCACGAGGTATGTGCTCGTCATCGTCTTCCTCCTCGCACATCACCATCATCATCATCAAGCTTAAGTTCCTTCTTCTCCTCGAATTGCTAGCTCTCGTTGACTATGAGTTAATGGAACTTAGTTTGATTTTAATTTTGATTCGAGTAGATAGAATACAAGGATTGATGCAGGGATATTCTTGTGGGGTTGCTTTGTTCTGACTTGTTGCTAGCTGTTGTGTTGTCCTTATCTCGGTTTATTCTGTCCTGGTTGGTGAGTGTCAGAAAACATGATGAATAGTGGAGGAATAAATGAACTGTAGAGTTGAAGCAAGTTGGGGATTCAGTTCTTTCTAGCTTGAAGCAAAATTTTGCTGTTTTGAATGAGAAGAAGTATTTTTTTTGTTAAATCAAATTATTTCAATATATTTTGTGGTAGACTTAAATCAATAAACATTTCGATGGGCCCCAGAAAGTTTGCTTGGCTGAAAGTCTAAGGCACTGGTTGTATCATACTTATACAGGGCCTAATTTCTCTTGTTTCAAATGGTTTTAACAATTCACTTCTGAAATCTTCGAACAATGGCGCGATTGGGGAACTAGCGTTTTCAACCAAGCAATTGTGTAAACAAAGCCGTAGATTCCCTTTTCTTTTGTTTGGATCATAGATGGTCCTTTCGATGGGAACTGAAAAGAAAATGAGGTATTAGCATTTATCAACTAGAAGATTCACATGCATCAGGGATGCAGTACAGCGATTAACATTCGTCAACGATGACTCAAGTTGCTCAAATTACTATTTCACATTTTCACTTACCCAGATGACTTATCCACTTGCTGGCTTACCATTTCTAATTTCATCGAAAGGAGCAGCTAATATATATGCTATGCTATTGCAAAATTTGCAGTGTGATGCATCAGAATCGCGCGCATGCGACTCAGGATGCAACGGTGGCTTGATGACCACAGCCTTCAGCTATCTCATGAAATCCGGTGGTCTACAGAGCGAGAAAGATTACCCTTACGCTGGACGAGAAAACACCTGCAAGTTTGACAAGTCCAAAATCGTTGCCCAAGTAAAGAACTTCAGTGTGGTCCCCGTCAACGAGGATCAAATTGCTGCCAACCTCGTCAAACATGGCCCTCTCGCAAGTAAGGATTCAAACATTTGCAAAAATTTGAACAAATTGCTCTGATCCGTTTGCCTAGAGATTTCAATGCCAAATCACTACCGCTGATGTTTTTCTTCTTGCAGTTGGCATCAATGCGGCCTACATGCAGACATACATCGGCGGTGTGTCGTGCCCCTTCATCTGTGGGAAGCACCTTGACCATGGTGTTCTCCTTGTTGGCTACGGATCGGCGGGATATGCGCCGATCCGCTTCAAGGAGAAGCCGTACTGGATCATCAAGAACTCGTGGGGCGAGAACTGGGGCCAGAAGGGGTACTACAAGATCTGCCGGGGCCCTCATGACAAGAACAAGTGCGGTGTTGATTCCATGGTCTCCACAGTGACTGCCATCCATACCGCTAAAAAGGAGTAGTAGGATATGATTAGTCTCTTCTTTGTAATTTGCTCTTGTGATTGAAACTGTTAGTGGTTAGGATCATTCTGTGGTATTGCTCGATTGCTATTTATGATCAGCAAAAACTGTGAAAACTTCCCTTTACTTGATGTAATATATATTTGTTCGGATTATTACATAGTGTTTGGACACATGGAAATGGCTGTAACTGTGGCAATGTATATATAATCTGGTGAAGCATTCAACATTTGCTGAGAAGTATGGTATTGATCAACTGTGTTTTCTTGTGCCAAGTATTTTCTTCTGCCAAAAGTCTTTGGAATTGCTTCTACTGCTACTGAAAGCAAAATATTGGATCTAGTTTTCCAGTTACAAGGGAGGAACTCAAATCTAGTGGGTGCAGAATTACCAAGTTTTCCCCACAGACATCAAGTTTGTAAGCATCTTTGCCCCTAATTTAATTTTTGGAGGTCCGATGCAGTGAACAGCAGCATATAGCCAAGCTCTCTTATCAACCATGAGCTTCCGATATAAACCAGTATTTCTAGAATTGAACTATAGAGGAAACAGATGTCGCATATTGAGAATGTAACAGGCTTGCAAACAACAAAAAGAACAATTTACTACTACCTTTTATGTACATGTACACCATTAACAAACCAAAATTATTTGTTCAAAAGAACGAACAAACCTTGATCATGCCACAAAATCAACAAACTAATAATCAAAACAAACATGTACACCATGTTGCCGTTGATGAGGAAATATGCCTGTCCTGCAAAATTAAAGCACAAGCTAAGTACAAAATCTTCAAAATTTGGAATTTCATGCGTGAGCTTTCAAAGGTTAAAAACAGAAGAATCAAATGTAATTCTAGTGGTTTCACGCAACATGGAGCACCAAAACTGTTATAGTGTTTACAGATATTTCCGTAAGAGTGAAGTACACGGGGGGTCAGAATATCATGCTTATGATCTGCATCCAGAATTCAGTAAATGGACTAGTTCTGTTTATGCTCTGTTAACAGATATCAAGAGCAACAAATAAGATTGTACACAACCCAAGAGCAGATTTGCATTCAGGCATTTCCAAGTCGACAATGGCTGCTTAGGTTCAGAGAAATGGAACTTACTGGGGATCAAGAATTCTGATATCTAATGCTTTAATTTAACAAAATTGATTTGTATTGAAGATCATATGCTTGAATACATGAATATGTACTAAAAACATAATATCAAGGAAAATTAGGACTGTAGGAGGCTGATGGAAATACCAGGTCTAGTTCGCCTAAATCCTGATTAGTTGCACATGGGAAGTAAGAGAAACTGCTGTGTATTTGGCCTAGGGCGACAGCACCACATAGTTGATTTGTGCTTTATGCATGAGCCTAATTACTGGTGTTCTGAAAACTGTAAAAATAGGCATGTTTCATGTTTGGCCTGCCTGAGTGAATCCTAATTGCTTGAATAAACCTCAACTATGAGAACCCTTGTTGTCGGTAGAGTAACTAACATAAAGAATAACTCCATAAGCATGCAAGAGCTTACACGCAAATCTATATTTATTCAAAAAGCTCCTGGGGGTTGTCTAGGTAACAAATTGGACAAAACTATTAATGTGCAACTTCATGGATTGCATTATTTTTGACATAGAAATTACATAATTTTCTCTTTAGAGCATACGGTATTTATACTCATTTCAGAGATCTATATTTTTTGGTTTTATGGTTTTGCTTCTGTGTATATGCAAAGGTTTTTTTTTTCTTATAATTATTTTTGTGATCTTTTGGCCATTAAATACATTTATATAAGAGTAAATTGCGTTCACAGTACACAAACTTGTGTAGTGGGTGCAAATAGATACAACAACTTGCAAATTGTGTATTTCGGCACAACAACTTGTGTAGTCTGTACGAATTAAGGCCAAAACAGTCCATGCATTTGAAAATAATATGATGTGGCACTGGAACTATGTGGCTGAGAAGACAATGAGTTGCACGCCGTTGTAATGGCAAGAAGATGGGCTGCAGTAGTGGCAAGAAGCACAAATCCTGTAAAACCAGAGTAGTAGTTTCTAAGACTGGAACTAGAGTGGCTGGTGATCAGACTGATCAACGATAGAAGTGTAGCTGCCAGCATCATCTCATACAAGTTGTTAGCAATAGCTCATACTAATTGCCACGTATTAAAACGGTAGTGTAATGGCCAATCGGTCCTTCACCAATATCTACGAGCACTTGTAGCTAGTCAGCGATTTAGGTCCATGTTGCTTCTTTAGCCCGATCAAATTTGCATTGAACGATGTCAGGGGTGGGTGAGTGTAATAGAATATGCGAAACAAAATTTCCATGCTTATGATTTTATTACTTTTGTGCAAAAAGACGGAAACAGGAACTGAAACAAGCCAAGGAAAGCGACATGGCATCCGTGTCAATGCCACATCAGAATATTTTGAATGCATGGACTGTTTTGGCCTGGTTCGCACAGACTAGACAAGTTGTTATACTAAAATGCACAATTACAAGTTGTTGTATCTATTTGCACCCACCACGCAAGTTCGTGTATCGTGAGTGGAATTTACTCTTTATATAAATTTATATGGAAACTTTTCTCATTGTTTTAATGTTAGTCCAATGTTTTTGTGAAACTAAGCCTGATGACATCTATGAAATATTTGACCAACCAGATCATGCTGAGAGTGTGCATGCATCAAAGCATATGACACAAATGACCATATGCAAGCACATATGCATAAGTTCCAAGTGTTTTTTGCCTGTCTTTAACAGTACATTATATCAGAAATGCATGAGGCGGAAAAATTAGTAGGAAAAAGAATAGCGATTTTGCAATGCCAATTTGTTGCAGCAAGCAGTTACATGGTTAAATCTCATGTCTCCTCTTCAATCTTTAATTTTCAGACACCATTTCTTCATTCGAAGACATGCAGGTCTCTTAATGAATTGCCCACCTAATTATGTTCCGCCATGGATATGTTCACGCATGCTTGAGTTGTACTATTAGACTACTAATTAATAACGTAGCCAAGAGATGCATGCATATGTGCATCAGTACATGAGTTAGTGTTTGTATGGGCTCACCTAGATAGGGAATGTGATTGATTATGCATTCCACTCGCATTAATTCCTTTTTTTCCTTTGATGGCATGCATATGCCACAAAACTGAAGCATCTTTTAGCTTTTGGTACATCTTTTATGTAGATTGGATGACCATGATGCTTTCTTTTCCATTCATCAACATGGGACTTTCTAGATTTTTTTCCTTTTCCGATTAATGTGTGAACTTCTAGCTTTTAAACC
>BDMV01000004.1:15198695-15228201 GCA_008326285.1 Oryza officinalis
CAGAGGCCTCCAATTAGTATAAGTTGACTAAACTGCCGTACTAAATATGCCCCATGATCCCATGCTTCTTTCTACGAAATGCCTTTTAAAATCTAAATTAATATACATCTAGCACTACAAAAAGGTAACAGAGTAAAAAGGAAAAAACTATAATTAGCACTGACCTAGCTTTTCTTCAAATTTCTAGGGGAAGCACAATGCAGCTGTCGCCCTGCTTCTGCAGCAACCTTGATTTCCTGAAGTTGGTTAGCTATGTCCTCTAAGAGTTGCAGCTGTAATGATTGTTTTCTTTCACTTGCTGCAAGCTTTATCTTGTCTTGTGCACCTTTAATGGCATTCAGACTTTTCCCAAGGAGATCATCTGCGGCAACTCTGTTTTGTAACTTCTCCGCTTGCATTGTTGCATCTGAGAAACTTCGACAAATCAGGCCTTTAACTGTATACAAAGAACTGGTTTCAGTGCTAGTAACCAGGTGGCATGGTAAATAAAGTACAGAATTTCTCATCTAATAACAGAAAACATTTATGCAAACTAAGCAAAGAAATGTTTAAATAAACCAATCGTGTACCAATAGTAATTCGTAAATACTACATGCCATCTATGAAGAGTGAAGACATCCCCAAAATGAATTTAACAAGTTTAGATTACTACGATTCCACACGCCATATACTAGATATAAGAATCAATCAATTGAGATTTATTTATCCACAATCTCATACCTTCAGTTGGGAAGCATATATCGTCAACCACATGCACATCATAGATATTTGCATCATTCTCACTTCCCGTAGAATCACCACCAATCTTGTCTACACCTCCACACTCCTCCCGAAACTCACCAGGCAGCTCCTCTGGTGCTTTTGTACCAACTGGAGCAACAACTTCACCATTACCAACCTGATCTAAGCTTCGAGCAGATAGGGGAAGAATTTCAACCGTCTCCACGCCATCATCCTCAGAGCTATCAACCTCTGGTTTCAATCCAACCATGGGAATCTTCTCAGATGGCCCAGCAGATAGCTTATCCTCATTAACCCCTTTGATATGACCCACATTAATAGGTGACAGTAGTTCTTGGGGCGAAAACGGCGTCTTCAAGCTGAACCCATAGTCATTCCCCAATTGCGGCATCGTGCCATTTCTACTATCCTTGTAGACAGATCTGGACGAGCTTGGTTCGCCCTCCACCATGATGGAGTGAGGCGTCACCATATCATCCTCATCGTCGTCCTCCTCCTCCTCCGCGGCGAGGCCGAGCAGGCGGCGGTAGGCGTCCACCTCCTTCTGCAGCGCGCGTGACTCGCGCTCCCGCACGAGCACGATGTCCCGGAGCTCCTCCACCTCGTCCTCGTAGAAGGCGCAGCGCTCGCCGGCGGTGCGGCGCTGCTGGCGGGCCTCGATCTCGAGCGCCGACTTCTCCTTCTGCAGGCGCAGGATCATGGCCATGGCCTCCTCGGCCGCCGACGCCGCCGCGCTCCGCTCCTTCTCCAGCTCCCGCTGAAGCGCCGCACGCGCGTCCCGCTCCTCCTCCACCACTTCCCGCCTCAGCTCGCCGTCGTCGACGGGATGCTCGTCCACCTCCTCCGCCCCATCGACGGGGCCCGATTCCTCCTGTTCGCCGGAGGAGGAGGGGGAACCGGAGGAGGAGAAGGGGAAGCGGGAGAGGAGGGCGGAGGAGAGGGAGGCGAGGGCGCGGGAGGGGTAGCGGGAGAGGAAGGCGAGGAGGCAGGGGAGGTGGGGGCGAGCGCAGGTGCAAGGGAGGGGAGGGCCGAGGAGCGCGAGGACGCGGGCCGCCGCGGAGGCCGCCGCCGCGACCCAGAGGCAGGCCCAGACGAGCGCGACGTCGAGGACGGCGCCCGCCAGCGCCCGCGCCGTCCACCGCTCCGCCACGCCCGCCGCGCCGGGGCACCGCGCCATCACCGCATAACCGGGCGGTGGCGGTGGGAGAGCCGAGGAGAAGGAGGAGGAGGCGTGAGGGGAATTTGGTTTCGTTTCGTTGCGGGCGGCGGCGTGGGGAATGGGGTCGGGGTGGGGGGATCGATGGAAATTTGGTGGTGTTCGCGGGTGGTGGATTGCGGTGCGGGGGACGGCAGCGCGCGGCGGCTGGCGTGGCGGTTGTCTTGTGCGGAGGGAGACGAGACGACGGTATTAGAGATGGCAATGGGCCCCGTTCCCCATTTCACCGCGGGGAATTCACCTATTAGGAGGAGACGGGGACAGTTAAAAGTTAGTTCTTCATGAGGAACTAAATGAGAGAGAAGACATGTCCCCGTCGGTTTTTACGGGGTAGGGATGATACTCTGTTCTCCGTCCCCGCCCCCCACGGTGTCCCGCGTAGGGTTCAAGTTTAATGTTTTTTCATTTATCTCATGTAATTATATTACTTTGATAAATGATAATCTTATGTTTTTATCATAAATAAGTAGATATAAGTTGTTATACTAATATAAAATGTGAATATATGTGTTACATGGCATATATAATTTAACATGTATATATTGTTTTAAACAGGGATAAAGACCCCACAGGGATTAATTCCCTGTGCGGGGGTGGGGATGGGAACAAAGTTTCTCCTGTTGTACCTCGCGGGGACGGGAAAAATTTTGTCTCACGGGGGCGGGGATGGGGATGTATTTCCTGGCGGTATTAATTTTTTCTATAAATTTAACCAAACTTAAAGAAGTTTATCTATAAAACGTCAAAGTGTTTCTTTAATGTGAAACGCATGGGTCATCAATTTTTATTTTACATTGAAAATATAGTATCTTTAGTGCTTTCTCAATGACCGTCAAATTCTCTTCCGCTGAACAATTTCGCTACTTCTAAATCTAATTACTTAATAAGTTCTTCATGGTCATGGTTATGTGTGATACTGTTATCACACATTGTTTTGGATTCGTGCCAATGTCCTACTAATTGGTTTGAAGCAAAATAGTCGGTAATCCTCATTCTTCATTTATTGCAATTCTATAAATTTCTTCATTATAATATAAAGCTTGGCTTCACATTAGTAACAAAGCAAACATGGACAACATAACTCTAGCAAAAGGATTGGTAGGATAGAAAACCAAAAACAGCTGTTTCTATTTCAGTACTATACTCCATACATGTTCCCATCACAAAAGATAAATCTAAACAAATAGAAATGCTATGGTTTTCAGACACGCCAAAATTTCCAAGGATAAACAAAGATGTGTGAACGTGGATCAGATCATTCCTTGCAAGCTTGTCTGCCCTGGAGCAACTCCACTCCAAATTGCTGTGTTTTGTTCTTCATGGCTTGTATCTATCTGTTGCGTTGTTTCCTTATCCCTCTTGTGTTTCTTCTGCAAATTCTGCCGCCCCGTTCAAAAACCATCGTACTTCGCAAATTCCTTACCGTGTGTAACTTTATTTCCTCCTGGCTCTTATGGCCCTATCTTATGTGCTTTCTTAGTATAAGCGCATGCACCAACTCTTTTAAAAAGAATGACCCCCCCCCCCCCTTTTTAATGGTTAGTGACAGCTAAAACTATGCCGGAAAGGTCCATAACTGTGTGCGTAACTTTTGGCTCGATTATAAAATACATTTCTTAAACATAAAGGATGTACTGAGAATCTGCACTCAAGATTTTCCCAAAGAGTAAAGAGCTTTGTTTGGGGAGCTTTATATTCTGAAGCGAGAATCCACTCCTTCTCCAGCTCCCGCTGCAGCACCGCGCACACATCCCGCTTCTCCCCCAACTCCCGCCTCAGCTCACCATCGCCGATGGGATGCCAATCCACCTCCTCCACCCCATCAACGGGTCCAATTCCTCCTGTTCGGAGGAGGAACCGTTGGCTGTGGGGTCGAAGGTGGCAAAGTTGGAAGCGGGAGAGGAGGGCGGAGGATACGGAGGCGAGGGTGTGGGAAGGGTAGTGGGCAAGGGAGGTGGGGGCGGGCACAGGTGCACGGGAGGGGGATTCCAAGGAGCGCGAGGACGCAGGCCACCTTGGAGGCCGCTGCCACGGCCCAGAGGTAGGCCCAGACAAGCGTGACGTTGAGAAGCGCGTCGGCCAGCGCCCGCGCTGATGTGGACATTACTAGCTCGTATAAGACCATAACTACCTTATGTACTCACCAACCAAAGATGCATACTTTCTATGTGAAATTTACGTGTTGTATATTTGAACAAACATTATTGCACTATGAGTTTTGTGTGTTTTCTTTTGTAGAGGTACTTGCTTGGGTAAAGGGAAAGAGACCAAACGCAAATTATGCATGGATGGTCAAAGAAACCGATTGGGGACCAAACCAAGACCATTCCTGAGTCTACTCCTTCATCACTACGTCATTTTTGGTCCATAAAAAACAAAATATTAAGTTCTGCATGTTTTCGATTCAGATTCGGGCCTCTTAACAGCATCAAATTCAAACGGACCTAGCCGCTGATATAGAAGGAATCTCAGAGCCCATGAGTACTTGTTGGGAAGCTTATGAAGTCTACTTTTAGATGGTTTTGGTCCCACATCAAAATTCCTCGTAGGTTGTCAGGAATCTACAAAACAAGCTACGCCCCTTATTCAGTCCGAGTCTACTTTGGGCCTTGAGCCTTGTAATTGTATCGTGGGCTAAGCCCAAGGGAGTGGTGTCCTAGGGCTAACCCTAGGACATCCCTAATCATATTTATTTAGTAGCCATCATAATTTAGAGTTGGGTTTTATTTAGATTATTTCTGTCATTGCAGTTTCGCCGCTAGTTTGGTTTGTAGAACCCTAACTTTGAGATCTTAATCATTCATCTCTAAATTGAGTTGCAATCTACCTTGTTCTTACTTGTGTTCTTTGATTCGCATGCAGGGATTAGCTTTCTCGATGAGATTAATAGGAGAACGCACGGTTGATAACCAGAGGAGACGTGGTGCTATGATTGTAGGGTTTGGATCGTGTTGATCGGAAGTCGGATCGTGTATGTCAGGTTTACACCAAATCGAGAGTTATCAGTACCTATCAAAAGATAGGGATCAAGTTCCTCACCACGCGCCGTCCACCGCTCCACGCCAGGGCACCGTGCCATCGATTGAATTCTCACCCTATAACAACGTGCGGGGTGGGGGAGAGGTGGTAGTGGCGGAGGAGGCGTGAGGAGAATTTGGTTTCGGCAGCGGCGTGGGGGAGTTGGTGGAATTTGGGCGGGTGTGCGCGGGTGTGGATTGCGGGGCAAGGTGTGGTGACTGGTGTGGCTGTTCGGTTGGGGGTTGTCTTGTGCGGAGGGGAGACGAGTCGATGGTATTGGGGGTTTTGAAGGTATCATATTTAACTTTTTAAGTAGTATATAAATTTTAATTTTTTGCATTGAAAATTTAGTATTCTCGGTCAATGGCCATCAAATTTCCCGTCCCGCTTAATATTTTCACTAGTTTTATGCCTAATTCGAATCTGTAATTTGGTTTAGCTTCTTGGTTTAGCTTCTCAGTGATATGTAAAACGAGGTAACTCATTAGGGCATGATTATTTGAGTATTAATTGTTGCAAACTTAAAAATTAGTTTATTTGATTTTTTAAGAAGCTTCTGTAGAAAAAGTTTTTTTAAAAAAAGTACATCGGTTAACAGTTTAAAAAACATACTAACAGAGAAAGAGGAAAACGGAAGTTACACTTAGGAGTTGAAGAAAAGAAGGCAACCGCTTTACTAGGTTCTTATGTTTTCGGGGAGTTATTCTAGACTGTTTTCATTTAAACTAAAATAGTTGGTAATGTATATTCTGAATTTCTTAGAGTTCTAGAAAGTTCTTCCTTATATTATAAAACTTGGCCTCCCATTAGTAACAAGGCAAACATATACAACATGACTCCACCCTACAAATAAATTATATTGCCAAAATTTATCTAGATTTAGCATAGCAAAAAATTGATAGGGTAGAGAACTAAAATAGCCCTTTCTATTTGATTACTATACTCCATACATATTCCCATTACAAAATTCTATGTTTTTTATTACTTCCATTTGTAAGTTGTATGCAGTTATTTTAAAAACGTGAGAATTTGAATGTAGATAGTCTAGGGGACCTGGACCATGATCTCCGATCCGATGGCAGCAACGGGTACTGAGAACCCCTCCGTGGCCGCCTGGAACACCTTCACGAATTCAGCGACACCATAGTTGCCTTGTCTTTCCCTGCAGAGAGGGAGGGGGATAGGGGATTGAGAAAATGAGACGGTGCTCCGGCAGGATGATGACCATGAAAGGGTGGAGTGGGAGGGAGTCGGATTCACGCAACCTGGATGCAGAGAAAGGTTTGGTCTCTTCGTGGAGATGGATGATGCAGTCTCCGCCATGAGCCCATGCAAAGTGGTGAAACTCAGCGAAAACTTTGGAAAGAAGGAAACCAATTCCTTTTCTTCTCATTAGAAACCAATCTACGAGACTCCATTCCACGGTCCTAGCATACCAACAAAGCTAGAGGTAAATTAAAGCAACTCTAGAGCTTTTCTACTCCCACCACTGCGATCTTCCCGTCCAGGTCCTCCTGACCAGCCGATGGTCTGTAGCTCCTCCCCTTTTCTTCTAGAGGGAAAAGTGGGAAGGATGATTTCAGTGCTGATAGTTGGGCCCAAGTGTATATAGGTCTTTTCGTTTGCCCTCTAGATCGGACGGGGGATAAATACAAAATTGACGATGTGTGTTTGAGAAAAGTGCAATTAGTGGCACACGGGAGTCCCAGTGAGGACCAGGTGGTAAATGAGAATGGTAATATAAGAGAGTGGTATTTGAGCATAAGCTGTTTGGAAGGATGGCACATATAGGAGTAGTAAATTTTCCTTCTCTTTGTGTTTCTTCTCCAAATTCTGCCGTCCCATTTAAAAACCATCATACGTTGTTAATTCCTTGTCGTCGGCAATTATATTTGCTCCTAGCTCTTAAGGTCCTACCTTCTGTGTTTTCTGCACCAACTCTTTGAAAAATGACTTTTTTCCAATGGTTAGTGACAACTAAAATTATGCCGGAAAGGTCCATAACCGTGTGCATAACCTTTTGGCTCGATTACAAAATACATTTCTTAGACATAAAGGCTATATATATTGTCTTATTTGCATAAATTAATAACACGATGGGGACAAATTACTGAAGGAGGCATGGAGGTCGCGCTCATCTTTGCAACTGCAACGGCGGCCTATTTCTGCCCCTGTTACTGCTCACACCGTCCGATTGAGATTACACGGTCTGGATTGGTTGCTTGTTTATAGCGATTTTTGGGTTGCTGGGCCTGAGCATGCACAATGAAAACTTTCCTCAATTTTCAGACGGATATGTGACCGCACACTGTGGGTTGTCGTACCAAACATATCACTGATCAAAGAACGAGAAATACTGTATTTTGTCCTTTTCTTAGTATTTGACGTTATTGATTTTTAAACATACACTTTCTGTTTGTCTTATAGAAAAATATAAGTATCATTTATTTTATTGTGATTTGTTTTATCATTAAAGGTAGTTGAATTATGTTTTATATTTTTTCATATATTTACATAGAATTTTCGAATAAGACGAATGGTGAAACATATATCCAAAAGTCATAAGCGAAATATATTTTAAAGAGAGTAAATTTCACATTTGGACTACTTATTTTCACCTTAAACCACCCTTTAAGCAATTTTTCCACTTTACACCTTACCTCGTTGGTAAATCCTGGGTTAGGCCTGATCCAGTCCAATATAGGTGAGGAACAAAAATATGCAAAGATCACAAAAGTGCACCTAGGAAGTGAAGAAAAATAGGGAAGGGGGTAAACTTTCTTATCTCCATTTTTCATGTTATAAAGGACTCAGGTTTCCAAAACCGTTGGTAACCACACGGTTAGTGTAGTGACCACGCTTACCATGGGGTATAGTAAGGGTTACCGGTGGTATGGTTTGATGAAATTTGCTTGAATTTCAATTTTTTGAAAAAATAATAAAAACATCCCAAAATGTTCCTAGAAATAGCACATGATTTGTAATGATGTATGGTGATAAAATTTTGTGAAAAATGCTAGGATAACTCCATATTTTGCCATGACAACAAGGCGGCATTGCTTCAAAATAATTTTTTTGCGAGGATATTATATTATGGTCACTGCAATCTTTGTAGTTATGAAAATATATTATATTATTTCTATTGTTGTCAAATGTGAGATTGTGATTTTATTTTTCTCTGTGATTTTCTTTATTTAAGTAAAGACCGTGGTTACCAGGACTTACCGTGTAGTTACCATGGCTCATCGTGCAGTAACAGCGGTAACCATGACCGTTGGTTTGGAGGGGGGAACTGTTAGATTTGTTTTAGAAATGCTAGTATGCAACAGTTGGATTTCAGGAATAAATGGAATCTACTCATAAAAGCAGAACACATGCAATGTGTAAATAATTGAGTAATATTTGAATATTAGATAGTACAAGTTATTGTATATGAAATGATCTAAAGAATCAACACGAGGACACAGCTGAGGACCCATTATTTTCAATAAAATATATATGGTGTGTTCACCATATATAATAAGTAAATTGAATAGTAAAATATATTGCAGAAAACCCAATATACTGCAATTTACGGTTAAAGCTAGCTAGGATCATAAAGATGGAAAGAATCAAACGAAGTTATTCACTTCACATGCTCATTATTCTTCTTGTATACATGTGACAAAAACAACGTTCCTACCAGGCTACCAGTAACAAAGCGACAACAACTAAAGAAGGCTTTTATGCACCGTTAAGATATCAATCTAAAGGTGAAAATTGCAAGTAACAGCCATGACAAGTGTAGGATTGCAGGTAACAACCATCTGTATTCAGCATCTAGAAGATCATCATTTGGCAGAAGAGGTAGTAGCCATGCTCAACTACTTCAGTAGTAGCAAGCTAAGTTCAACTGTTCAACTTCAAGCACAAGAGGTATGCAGCTTATGTTTCAAGTCATTGAAGGAAGTCCTTGGTATAATACTATGGTTTACAAGGATATCTATTTTTGTGCAAATTGCCAAATCGGAACTCTATTGCATGGGCTGAGATCTTTGAACAGGTAACCAAACAACCCGAAGTTGCATGGGCGGGTACGAGACAAGGTGCATATAGGCAACCAAACACACCCTTATAATGCATGAATCAACTGAGACCAAGGTAAGAAAGAATACACATTTACCTCACCAGAGACAGATTGCAGCAGCCAAGAAAGTTTAGGTGCCAATGATTTCTAGCTTCTGTACATTCTAAGAAGAATTCATTTCAGCAATTCTTACTCTTAGTCAACCAAATCTTCACAAGCCTGCAGGCACCTAAATCAGATTATCAGTGCTGTAAAAAAAAGAAAAAGTATCCAGTTCGCTGCCACTGTCGACCAGCCCCTCTGCCACAGCTTCCTTCACCAAAAACTCCTCTAATGCATCCACTTCAGCATCGTCATCGTCATCGTCATCGCTCCCATCACCTCCATCACCAGTCCTCTCCAATGCCAAGAGCAATTTAGTTTTGGATAATATTCTAACATGTGATCATTAGTTGAGAGCAGCATTTTATCAAATTCTTTTGCAAAGTGACATTTCAGCGAAATATGTCATATTTCTCCCACCAGCCACCACCAGCGAGAGGGGACAGGGAGGGCAATGAGTGGATTGATTAGGGTTTTCTAGCGTGAGGTTTGCAGTTTTATACCTATGGGAGATATTCCTTCCGTCCCAACCGGATGGAACATACTATCCAGATTACTATGAAATGTCCTATCGGTTACTATATTATCGGACGGAGGGATTACTTATTGGTTACTTTGGACTTTGGATTGGGCTAAAAGTTCAAATTAGGCCAAATTTTTTCAGCCTGTTCAATGTTGTCTCAGGCTCCACCAAATCAAATCTCTCCCCATTTTATTCCGCAATATTGGCCTATTGGACATGCGAACGCATAATTAATTGGGAAAGCACATATGCATCCATACTTCTCCCAAAAATATATATACACACTAATATACAGTCAAGCTCTGATATCTGATGCATCTTATTGCTGGAATGCTGGTCCATTTTATCAGTAAGAACTACTACAAAGGTCATCCTTAATTATTCCAATTAAGTATTCCCTCTGTTTTATAATATATTATAAGTTGCTTTGAGTTTTTTCCTTATCAAACTTTTTAAAGTTTGATCAAGTTTATGAAAAAAATTAGCAACTTCTATAATACAAGACTAGTTTCATCAAAACCAATATTTAATATATTTTGATGTTACGTTTGTTTTGTGATTAAAATATTGCTATATTTTTTAAAAATACTTAGTCAAACTTGAATAAGTTTGACTACGGAAAAAAAATCAAAACGATTTGTAATATGAAACGGAAATAGTAATTAACAACACTGAATTAAACAGTGAAACACACACCGACGGCCACACTCACACTCACACGGCAGGCTTGACCGTCTTGCTGTAGTTGTTGTTCTTCTTGTCCCAGTACCTGCTCCAGTACTACAGTACGTGGTAAATGTGACACCATATCCGGATCGGTTAGACAAAAACCAAACAGTAATTGTTTCCCAACCACCCGTGCAAGCCAAGTGAACAAAATGGGTACTTATGACAAAAATTATTGCCGGTTCCAGTCTTCCAGATAGAAACCGGCACTGATGTGATGAGCTTTACCAGTGCAGTTTCGTTAACAAAAAACTAATATCTCACTATCAATGTCGTCGAGCCGTTCTTTTGAGTAGGAGATGGTTTAAGTACATGCGACTTTTGAATCATCTTTTTAAATAAGATCATAATTATATAAATAGTATGTATAGTATATCTTGAAAGAAGTGTTTTATACTAAAGTTTATTTCTGTCCTATAATAACCTGGTTATGCCAAGAATATAATTTTATCATGTAAATTATGATCAATAAGTGCAATATAATCAAACTTAGTAAAATAAACAATGATTTGGTTCTATAGCATTAAAAGTTTAAGTTTTTGGTTTTATAGCCACCGAAAGTTACCGGTTTGTTTTAATAGCATCAAAATGTACCTTCCGTTACTGTTACTGTAATTAGCACTCCCGTCAATTCTCTCTCAGTTTGCCGCTAAAGTTGGCTGTGCCAAACCTATCTCCACAGCATGATGCCGCCATAGTTCCCGGACTTCTGCACGATCGGCAACACTTTGCCCACCAGCGTCGCCGGCGCCACGTACCCGTTGCCCGCCGCCTTGCTCGCCGCCGGGAGGCCTAGGTAGACGGAGCTCCGCGGCAGGCTGGACGCCCACTTCCTCCACGCCGCGGTGAACGCCGCCACGTTGTTGTCACGGTAGTTGCAGGCCGGGTTGTTGTAGAACTGGACGTGGACACGGTCGAACACCCCCGCGCGCAGAGCCTCGCCGAGCATCCTGTCCGGGAACGGGCACTGCGGCGCCGCCGTCAGCCACACCTTCTTCCCGCCATTCCTCCCGCTGTACGCCCTGAGGTATCTGGCGAGGTCGTCGTAGTGGGCGGCGCCGCCGAGCTCGATGTCGAAGTCGACGCCGTCGAGTACGGCGTCGCCGAAGGGGCGGCGGGAGGAGGTGGACGTTCCTCCCAGGTAAAGGTTCCAGATGTGGTCGGCGACGGCCTTGGCGTCGGACTTTGAGGCGAGGGAGTACTTGCCGACGCCGCCGCCGATGGCAAGGAGGACGAGGACGTTCCTGGACTGGCAGTACTTCACGTCGGGGCCGACGGCGCTCCAGGCGTGGCCGGAGAGGTCGAGCTTGTAGTTGCCGCCGCCGAAGCCGGTGAGGAAGGAGATGATCACCGTGGAGTAGAGCCCGCTGCCGCACGCCTCCCGGAGCGTGCCCTCCGCCGTCGCCTGGCCCCAGTACACCGTGATCTGCCCGGTCTTGCCCGTCGCCGCCGCAGTTGACAAGAGTACGTATAAAACGGCGGCGACCAACGGCAGCCGGGACGCCATTGCTCGGGTCAGTCGATTGCTAATGCTAGCTAGTTATTTCTCCAGTTGGAGTGAAGTGTGTGTGCTTTGGATGCTTCTGAGCTGATGCATTTATATGGTGTAGTGCTCGATCGCATCTGGTTTTATAAACTATAACACATATATGTAAATTTTGTGAACAATATTACTAACATTTTGTCGGATGAAGAAATGACAAACATAAAAGTTATAGATCTTGATGAGTTATACAACTTTGTTGTTGATGACTTTTTCAGTTGAAATCATTTAGTATTTCAAAATATTGTTTGAAGTTGTCATATTTTCAAATTCAAATTCAAACTGTTAAAAAAAAGTTGTATAGAAAAATGACCAAAATAAAAGTTATAGATCTTGATGAGTTATACAACTTTGTTGTTGATGACTTTTTCAGTTGAAATAATTTAGTATTTGAAAATATTATTTGAAGTTGTCATATTTTTAAATTCAAATTCAAATTGTTCAAAAAAAATGTTATATAGCAAAAAGACCAAAATAAAAGTTATAGATCTTGATGAGTTATACAACTTTGTTGTTGATGACTTTTTCAGTTGAAATCATTTAGTATTTGAAAATATTATTTGAAGTTGTCATATTTAAAAAAGTCATCCGTGACGGGCTATAATCTAGGCCCATTAGAGATGAGAGTCATCCGTGACGGGCTATTAGCTAGGCCCGTTAGAGATGAGGTGAGAGTCATCCGTGACGGGCTATAATCTAGGCCCGTTAGAGATGACAGTCATCCATGACGGGCTATATAATCTAGGCTCGTTAGAGATGACAGTCATCCGTGATGGGCTTTAAAGCCATCTCAATCGGGCCCGTCTACAGAGCCCGTCATCGATGACCCTTATCTCTGACGGGCTCTGTCGACGGGCCCGATTGAGATATGCTAGGTCATCTCAATCGGGCCTAAACATATAGCCCGTCACAGATGAGTGTCATCGGTGACGGGCTATCTGTACTTGGGCTTAGAGTATGACTGCACGAGTACATCTACAACGGTGCAAATTTAGGCCCGATTAAGATGACTTCGTTCTGACGGCCCAATAATCCAGTTATGTGAGGGCCCGTCAGAGATGAGAGGTATCTGTACTAGTGCAATCACCCGTGCAAGCAAGTGAATAAAATGGGTACTTATGACAAAAATTATTGCCGGTTCCAGTCTTCCAGATAGAAACCGGCACTGATGTGATGAGCTTTACCAGTGCAGTTTCGTTAACAAAAACTAATATCTCACTATCAATGTCGTCGAGCCGTTCTTTTGAGTAGGAGATGGCTTAAGTACATGCGACTTTTAAATCATCTTTTCAAATAAGATCATAATTATATAAATAGTATGTATAGTGTATCTTGAAAGAAGTGTTTTATACTAAAGTTTATTTCTGTCCTGTAACCTGGTTATGCCAAGAATATAATTTTATCATGTAAATTATGATCAATAAGTGCAATATAATCAAACTTAGTAAAATAAACAATGATTTGGTTCTATAGCATTAAAAGTTTACGTTTTTGGTTTTATAGCCACCGAAAGTTACCGGTTTGTTTTAATAGCATCAAAATGTACCTTCCGTTACTGTTACTGTAATTAGCACTCCCGTCAATTCTCTCTCAGTTTGCCGCTAAAGTTGGCTGTGCCAAACCTATCTCGATCAGATCGAGCGGCAACCTATCAAAAGAAAAAAAAAAGTCCAAGCTACAGCTCGAGCCATTTCTATCATTGCCAATGGCCTGACCCCGTGCAGATCTCTCAGCGGCAAGCTGAGCGAGTTCCTCATCTCTTCCAACTATCCGCTCCCTGTCTCCCTCTCATCGGCCAGCTTGGCAGCCATCTCATCTCCATCTCCCTTCTCTCTTCAGCTCATCGTAACAGTCTCGAGCAGCAGCCAACACCTCCTGAAAGCACGAGACACCGCGAAAGCTCGGTTGTTGCCGCCGCCAACCATTGCTGGCAGATATGCCGCATCGCCGGCGATGAGCGTGTCTCCATCACCAGCAACGCGGTCGGCACGGCCGCACGGGCAAACGGCCATCGCGCCAAGCTCCAGCTAGGAGTAGCAGCAAGGGACGGGAACGATTGAGCCATCGAGGCACCCACCCATCGTGCTGCTGCAATGTCACTCGATTTCATCTCCTGGGCAGATTGTTTGGGTTATAAGGATGGTTGAATCAGAGAACGGTCAATTTTGACGGCAAAGTATAGAGAAGTAACGGGAGTACTAAGAACATGAACAGAAGGGAACTTTGAGGGCTATCACTCATATATATAGATGTATATATATTATTTGTCATTATTTCTCAGTCTGATTATTAATTGCTCGATTTATAGATCATATTTTATCTACTTATTTAGTTTATATATATAGGTGCAACGCCATGTTGCTCCTCTCTCATGCATGGGACAAAGGGCCCAAAATGTTTTTTCCAAGCATGTTTTTCATTAACACATGTAAATAATGTAATTAGAATATTAACCGTGTAATATATATGTATCGAACACATGGTAATATTTGTTCAAGGTAATGTTGCTAGCAAGTCATTAGATGTCTAATTAATAGCAATCAATGTTGACACCTATTTACAATTGTTTAGAGTAGCTCTTACAAATTCATCTTATGACTTTGATTATCCGTTGATCACCATGACTCGTATGAAAAAAATGTACTACTTAGGGTTTACGACAACTAAAATTGATGAATTATCCGATTTATGCGATAGCTATTTGAGGATATAAACGCATGAATTAACTTCTAAAAAGTTAAAAATTTATTTTAGAAAAGTATTCCAAGATTTTTTTTCAAAAAAGCACTATTTAGGAACTTGGAAAGCATGCAAATAAAAATCCAAAATATGGAATCAGGAAAAAAACAGGCCCTTAAACTCCTTATAACACCTATGTCCTAGTAACTATTCATATTGTGCTCCCATTTATAACATAATGATTTCTTTCACCTCATGAACAAATAGCACAAAATCTAAATACGGTATAACACAATCTATCTATCTATCTATTTATACCTATACTAATTTGACATTTTCTATGAGCTCTCATATTATAATTATTTTAATCAGAATCATAGATGCAACAGTGGTTTAAAGCCATGGGCCTGTCTACCATCAACTTTATGGGTTCTTTCCATAGTCCATCTGTTCTTATCTCCAGTCAATTGTATCTGGGAGAGGCACACAAATATATCTAATGGAGAGAGGCAGATAGCAGATAGAAGTGTGAGGCCACGAGCAGAACCGTGAGCATAATGCGAGAGACTTCACCTTGCCGGTGTCCATTAACACAACTAGGGGCAGGAGCGCGCTTCGCGCGCCGCACCTGTGGAGCTGGAAGTTTTTACATCGTTATGTATAGGAATATAGACGGCGTAGTGTATTTCAAAAATCTTTCCATCCCGTAGGATTGTGACGATGGACTTGGTTTCTCAGAATAATTTGTGCTATTTATCATGTATGTTGCAAAGTATATTGTATGGTTCAATATAGCTGTAGTAGAAGAAAATGTGTTGCCTATAATGGTGCCTTTGATATGAAGAAGACATGTTTAAGTAATATGCAGGCATAACTATATTGGGTTCCATAGAAGTGGTAGCTGTTCGAATAGCATTTCACAGCATAGAAAGTGCCAAGGAAGATAATCATAGCATTACTTATTTACAATGATAATCGTGACCTAGGGGTCATGAACAAAAGGGCTTCCTTCTTAGCCTCCCCTTGGCTTGCAGCTAACTTGTTGCTTCTACACTTCTAGCTTGGGTGGTTCGTACTGTACATGTACATAAAAGACTTGTTGATGGATTGCATATATCCATCTCATTCACTGCATGAATGAATTCTGACTTTAGAAATTTAGTGAAGTTTATTAAAGAATTGATGTGTATGTGTGGAGAGACGAGCTGAGTTATTCAGAATTAACCTGTCAGTGGGTTTCTCCTAGGTACTATCCTTGAACAATTTTTTGGCAATTGTGGTGGTTTCTGCAGGTCTACCTCTGTTAATTATAAGGATGTGTCAAATACAATGTGTGCAAGAAATGTTTATTACTGTAACTTTGAACAGAAAGCATTAGACACCTTTTTTTGGGTGTGCTCTTTGCTGCCAGTGAAGGATTTGCCTGTGGAGACTTATCTGGAGATTTAGTGGTGATCTTTGCCTTGTAGAAGAAGTACTTTTTCAGAAATTGATGGATTAGGTTATGAAAAGAAAGAGCAGGAATACCTTATCCGAAGTATCATGGGGAACAATTGCAGTTAAAGATGCACTTTGTGAGATCTTCTCTTCATGATGTGTGGCCGTTTTTGCCTTGCATAGTTAGGCAATAGGTCAGAGTGTATGTAATTTAGGCTACAACAGAGTAAGTGCAAGAGTATTAGTATTGAAAAGGATACCTTACTATCAGTAGAGGTCTTTGCAGTGTGAGATGGCATAGAGTAGCCTGAGACAATAATGCTTTTTTTGGTAGATCCTAAGGAGCTTGATTTGCTAGTTGGTGTCTCATCTGTTGCAGCAACAGGAGTGTATTTTGTTGGTGTTGAAGTACCTTGTGATGGTATGATGGCTAATTGTGATTCAGCGCTTGTTTTACTTGGTGTTGGTGCTGTTTGGAGAGAACTGCTTGAGCTTGCTGATACAATTGCTAATGTTGGCTACGAAGTACTTGGCAACATAAGCAGCTGTGGTTGATTTGCTGGACCAGAGGATATAACGCTATTAACCTGGAGAGTTTCTTCGCTCATGTTAACAGTATCCTTTGTGAAGCTAACATTCCATAGAAAACCATTGTCAACAAGTGCTAAGATTTCCCTTGGAATGAATTCATTGTCTGGTGGATTTTCTTCGATAAGAGATTCCACTGGTCTTCGTATAATGCGTTGTGCAGTTTTTCCAAAAAGAATAAATGTTGCATCATCAGTAGTATCTCCAGCAATTAGCACTAGTTTGTACCTGCATTTAAATTTAAATAAATATAGAAATCTATGGGTGATAAATAGTAAGATGTGTAGAATTAATTAAACTGTGCTATTGACCTTTGATCTGGTATTCCTATATAGGAACAGTTGCTGCACTTGTAGGTTGAGCCATATGGTTTTGAGGTTTTGTAGCATAGGTGACATGAATTGTACCACTAGGAGTTTTCATTGCATATTATTTTAACAACCACATTTACTATGAAACGTGCTTCCTGCAAAGGATAAGAGTGAAAATTTTCTGTTGGCAATACCACTGTAAAATCCAGGAAAATGTTGCTGATAGTTAATTAAGAAGTAAGACAAACCTTA
The DNA here is from genome assembly GCA_008326285.1 of Oryza officinalis. NCBI lineage: Eukaryota > Viridiplantae > Streptophyta > Magnoliopsida > Poales > Poaceae > Oryza > Oryza officinalis. The sequence goes on from BDMV01000004.1 coordinate 15,215,898, forward strand.
TGTTTATGAGGATTAAGATCAAGAATGTCTTTAACGGTCTTTTCTTTTGGGTTGCTTTGGTTGAATCCAGCAGGAGGAGCGTCGTTCCACCTGATTGGCTGAAAGTTGGTGCTAAAGCTATGTAAACAGATTGTGTCCAGAATTAATGGATGGCATGCTAGCAGTTGGAAATTGTACAATGTAAATAGATTGCAGGAATATTTGGAAGATAAGAAAATCACCTTTCTTTCAATTCCAGTACTTCAGGTATTTCAAGGTTAATGTACCATTTGCACGGGAAGCTTCCAGTCAGTGTAAGCCCTGTAGAAGGATAGAGAAATTTTGAAATATTGTTAATTTTGTATCATACACAACATAATAAGAGAAACTGTAGGTACAAATGTACCTAAGCCTCTATAGTTTGTCACAAGCGTGCCAACATACACAACCACTTGAGGTTGTGTTTGGCCAGCATTGTAGATATTCTCAGCATCGAAAGTAGTTGCTCGCTCTCCCCAAAGTGTCAGAGGTAGTGTGGAATTGCTAGTGTTGTGGATTAATAGAAAAATTGGTGTGTAATTATAATTGGAACAAATCATTAAATATTCGAAACATGTGTAAAAGTTAGTCTGAATGTTAGTTAAAACATATATTTGGAAAGTAGAATGGTAAGGACTGAGTTTCATGGAACTAACCTTGCATCACAGATTTGTAGTGTTCTCTTTAAACTGCCAGTGTTCCTTGACTGAGGACGTACAGTAGACGTTGTGCCAATTTCAGTGATGACACCCATAATATCTGTTTGTATGTGATATAAATTTAATAAATGTTTTAAAGAAGCGAAAGATGTATACATGTAGTAGCATGGCATGGATAGGCTATTACCAACATAAAAGAGGTTTTTGTCCACAAGAGAGGGAACATCTCCAAAAGGTGTCAATGATTTTTGTTCACAAGAGAGGGAACATCTCCAAAAGGTGTCAATGAAAATGTTATACGAGGGAAATCAGCAGGCACATCGACACATTCTTCTAAAGTTGTCCATTTAGTGAATAGGATCATTAGGCTGTGTGCAACTGGCCTATATGTCCTATTTGCATATCTGACAGTGAATGAATCAATGTAGTAAACTTTTCTTTCTTGAAGAAGAGGCTTCAGCTTGTTTATTACATGGTGATACATCTGAGCATGTGCGTTGTTCCCTGTATTTTTTTAAATATAGACAATATTATCGATAGAATGATTAATACAACAAAGGAAATCTTGGTGTAAAATCGCAGTAGGTAAATTGTTACCATTTCATCCAGTAAGACAAGATCAGTGTGCACAATTGTTGTATCATTATTGAGATCATGAAAGTCTCATAGCCTAGAAACTCTTGCCTTAATTCATGTGTTTGAATCACCACATGACAGCTGCGAGATGAGCATGTGCACCATTTGGAATCTGCAATAGGTAGCAAACAATTTTAATACATATAAATCTATGGTGTTATTGCTAACAAAATAGTGATGACAAAGACAGTACATATAATATTAAGAGGGGTATATTGCGGTAGGTATATAGCGCATGATAACTGCTGAGGACATATATTTATTCCAAAATTTTTGCACAATTCAGGCCAAAATAGCTAAGTATGTTGAATGATGCTAAGAAAAAGATGAATACAATGTATAGGGCAATGTTAAGAAAAGCACCGCTGAAAATATAGCAGTGAGTATTTCACTGTAAACAATATTCCTTGTGTGGTTTCTACATGAACCATCGTCGTTCTCAATTAATATTTTTAGACCTGATCGACTTGGAGCTCTTAAAATTGCAACGTACAACTGGCCCTGTGTGAAAACATGTTTTCTAAGGTACACACCAATTCGTTGTAGTGTTTGTCCTTGATTTTTATTGATGGTCATTGCATAGCAAACTCAAATAGGGAATTGTCTCTGCAATATAAAAGACCATTTCATTTTAGTAGTACTTAGTGTTATTCGAGGTATGTAAATGGTATCACCAATGTTTGAGCTAGTGAGTATAATGCACTGAAGAATTCTATCACCTAAAGCAACAATTAATAGTCTTGTTCCATTGCAGTGACCAATTGATTGGTTTAGATTTCTGAGCAACATGACAACAACACCTTCTTTGAGGATAAGTCTATGTGTAGGGAAGTTTGCATCATTTATTGAATTAAGAAACTCAGGTGGATATAGTAAGTCAAAATCTGGAATTTGTTCAGAGCACTTTGATATTTTATCGCAGCTTAGGTATATTCTTGCTTCTCTTGGTACTAAACCAATAACATAGTCATTTATTTCATCGACTATAGCATTGTTAGGACAAACAATTGCACGAGAAGCTAAGTATTCATGACTCTTGTATGATGCAAGAAAATCATAGTACACGTCATTCACAATAGTGGATCGATATTTTATCACCGTCAGTTATAATAAGTAAGTCATCAGGAATTTTGATTCATGATGGGTAACTCTCACCTTCCTTCGTGATCATAGGTAGTGTGCCATCACCAATAGCTAAAACCCACTCACTAAAATCATGCAACTCATCATTTTGGCTTTGCTCTAGGTTTGTGTTAAGTAGTCTCATATTTATATTCATCGTTAAGACTGCTACATGTTTCCATAGATCTGAATTTGTAATTGATGCATTGACTATAGCACGACGTGAACCTTTAGGAACAACAAGCAATATTTGTCTGAAAATCACCACCTAGAACGACAAGTTTTCCTCCAAAAGGTATAATAGAATTTGTAGCACATGTTTGAGAAAGGATATCACGTAAAGTCTGATCCAATACTTCGAAACATCGCCTATGTATCATTGGAGCCTCATCCCATATAATAAGCGTAGTTTGAATTAAAAGTTCAGCAAGCATGCTTCCTCGTTTAATGTTAGAAATGATTGTTTCATCAATATCAATGGGTATTTTAAATCATGAGTGAGCTGTTCTACCTTTAGGTAGATGCCACCCTGAAGAGGCTACATCAAGTACAATTTTATTTTGTGATCTAAGTTTTGCAATGATAGCATTCCATAGAAATGTTTTGCCGGTTTCCCCATGGCCACACACAAAGAAGAAACCAGGTTGATTATCAGCAACACGAGAAGATATAACATCAAAAATATGTTTTTGCTTAGTCTTCAATTGTGTTATCAAAGAATCTGCATTCATGCTTAGCATAAGTGGATTAATTGTAAGTTCCTCATCAATCAATCTGTTACCACCAGCGATATGTGCAATGGAGGTTGGGTGTGGCAAGTTAAAATCCTTTATGTCACCACCACTTTTTGCAAATATAGCAGCAAGCTCATGTAATAGAAGGTTAAGTAAGTGATCTTGTGAAATTATGCAGTAAGGATTATCTAGCGCTTTTTTCAGTCTATTATGAATATCATCTGTCATGTGTAGCCAGTACTTGTCAAATAATGAGCGCACATTAGTAATTGAGCAATAAAGAAAGATGGTTACAAAAAGTTGTCTAAGTTGTTGTGATGATGCAGTTAGTATTGCCTCATCAAAAAGTAAGTACCATTCATGGTCTCCTTCAAGGAGCCCTTGTGCCTCACAAGCCTCTCTATATGTGGTATAAACAATGCCATTGTATGTTCGCACATCAGCATAACTTTGGGTGCCTCTAACAATCATTAGCAACATTCGCAAGTAGTAAAGTTCACCAGCAGTTGGATGCACATAGTAAATTCTATCAATTTTTGGAGCAGGAGTCCGTTGGCGCCATACTCTAGATGATGGCTCCCATGACCATTCTTTTGGAAATTTGCAGTATGTCAATGAATGAGCCTTAGGATATTTTTTTATTTGCTTCAAACCATTCAGTTAACATCGAACGTTTCACAGCGGGGCTCTCAAGGACTGCTCGTAAATCAGATCCTTTTTCATATCTAACATAATTTTTGCCAAGCAAATGTACAACTAATCGCTCAACAGGTGGCATTCTATAATGTATATCAAACTCAAATAATCGATGAAGAGACTCACATGTAGAAAGGAACCTACCATCCATATATTCTAATATCTCATCTCATGGTGCAAGTTCATGATTTGGTGATGCATTTGTTGTTTTACCAATTGTCTCAAAATAGATTGTAGCACGATCTTGACCCTTTGTGATATATTTAAATAAATATTTTATCAAATTTGATTTGTTACACCACTTAACATTTATGCGTGCTTGATATGTTTTAAGAAGCTTCATGTTGTAAGGAACAATCGATCTATTGTCCAATGAAATTTCATTTTTTATAATATGTCATCCACCATTTCGTCATCTATAAATTGTAAAGCCAGCCACATCAATAATGGTTTCATCCTGAAAATATTTTGGATAATTTTTTGAGCATTTATTATTTTTCATGCAAGCACAACTTTTGTTTGCATCTCCACATGAACCATGCATCATGAATTCACTAACCAATTCATATCCTAGTCAATCACTGTCATAGTCTGGTATTTCAGCGCAGAAAAAACCATCTATGACCGATGCTGATACCTCAGCAATGGGTGCTGCAAACCATACCAAGCAATGTATGTGTGGGAGTCCACGCTTTTGGAACTCAACAGTGTAGAGTACAACATCAGTTTCCTAATCTATTACATGGCAGTACTTAATCGGGACTTTAGGCCATGCCATAGAACACAAGACAATATTATGACCGAGTCCTACTATATTACATTATATATGGATCTAACCCACCTCCTATCTCCAGTCGAATATGGAGGCCGTGTGGATACCTGGTACCCATATTCTCCACAGTAGCCCCTAAGACCTTCACAGTCAAAAAGATAATCTTCTCTCGAAACAAATTAATCCAAAGCCGAGTGCTTCAATCATTTTTGCCATAGTCTCCCAAGTGTTTTTACCAAATCAAAAGGCTGTGAAGGGCTGAAAAAATTTCAAGAATAACCAAGAATATATACCAAGGTGCATCGACTAGATGCACCTAATTAGGTGTAGCCCCCCAACTATATGGTTAGTTGAACAAACTAAGCATATAGTCAAGAACTTAATAATTTAACCATCCGAGTGGTTTTATATAAATAATATGCTTAGCCAAAGCCAAAAGCATTTAAAAAAAAGTCACATAGCAAATAACTTCAATAAAACTTGTTGCATAGTGAACATGAGTAATGGTATCATGTTGTGTACATATTGCCAAAGCAAATGTCTAAGTCCCTATAAGACACATAATTTCACCATCCTCAAAAATATATTGCATTTGTGGTATAAAATCCGAGTTAATAAAACCCATAAATAGATTTACCAACCGCTTGAATAACATGACCAAAATATAATCAGCCTAAGCCATAATATTGGTCTTAATCAGAAAAGCACACAAATGTAGCAAGATAGCATTGATATAATATAAAATCAATTGCTTTGTAAAAAACCAAACAGCTCCTACAACCTATAGAAAAGTTATCAGGACAGTTATAAAAATTTTACTGTTTGTCACCTTTCAAATTGCATCGTACTAACTCCTAAAAAGTTATGTAACTGCTGTATTAAAGGATTTTGAAGGTTTTGGGTAATAGAGCACATGCATATTGCCAAGGCAAATTTGCTTAAGTCCCTAGAGACACATGACAAGCCACACCTAAGATATGGGCTGTAAGCATCCCGTAGGCCTCGGTCCAAATGAAAAATGCTTACCGATACCCTTAAAAGATGACGTGCATAGCATGCCTATAATATGCTCCCGAGTGACAAATCTCCTGGGTGATGTAGACCAAGCGCATCTCATCTGAGCAAAGCTTCTGTTTCAAGTAGTTATCCCTCATGAGGTGTACCAAAGTAGATTTGATAATTGAATCTCGACTGACGCAAGAACTCAACTTGTGACCCTTGTGGGGAATAATGATTGGTCCAAACCTTGAACATAGGAGATAAGCTCGCGGCCATGAATTCATGTTGCATATATCCAAAGTAAATCCAGATTGAAGGTATGATCCTCGTGCTAGAGCTAGTAAGCCCCTGAGCATGTTGCTTGTCCTTTTGTCGCAGTCGAGATTATCTATTGGTGACAACTGATGCAGTCGGCATAGAAGCGAGATCACCAATGTGGAGATGAAATTGCCCATCAGAGGTGACAAAGATGTTGGTGGTGGAGACGTAATTACCCATCAACGGCGAGAGCGAAATCCACCAACCATGAAGACGAAGAAAACAGTCGACGACGGCAAACATGACCAGCAGTAATGAAGACTTGCGGCAACAGAGATGGTCGGCTTTGAAGACGAAAATGCTAATCAGCTGTGGCATAATAGGCCACAAATTGTGACAGACACAACCGGTGGTGATGACGATCCGCAGCAAGAGAAACAACCGGTTGTAGAGACAAAGTTGCCCGTCAACGGTGGCAGAATAGATTAGGCCGAAGAGACATGACAAGATGTTGATGAAGATGGCGATGTTGATGACCTAGTCAAATTTTAGTGTAGACAAAGCCCAAACTCCTGAAGCAAAGAACTTGGTTGACAGTAGTTGACTAAAGATGAAGTTAATGTCGATGGTGATGTCAATGATAATAATCTATTAAACTGTAGAGAAGATATCGAAGCTCGAGTAGTTTCCTTGACGCTAACGTGTGCATGATGAAGATTGATGCAACGCCTCTTGATTTATGATGATGGTAGTAGAACTTGATGTTGTAGCTGTGAAAATGCTTCACTTGGAGCAAAGTAGATGCTGTTGTCCAACTCGTCGAATCTGATTTGATTGGTTGATAACTCCAAACTCATGCCCTAAAGAGAAGACGAAGATAATTACTCCCGGAGTTGACTCGTTGACTGGTTAATTGATTGCTTTATCTTGACATAACGCATGTCAAATTTTGAGTCTTGTATTTGTGTAGCCCCCGACTCTATACTTAGTTGGGAAACAACTGAACATAGAGTCAAGAACTGTAGCTTATCATTGAGTAGCAATCGCTTGAGAGAGAATATACTTTGAGAATGTCCGAGTAGAAATCTTGAGGATTGGAACATCACTTGTTGTAGTAGATTAACACGGCGTCATATTTGGTGGCGCATGCCCACATATTGAGGCTCTTGGAGACATCGTGGTTGATGAAGTAACGAAACTTGCAAAGTAGAGGCAATAGAATTTGTCGGTGCCGAAGACAATAAAAATGAAGTCGCTCCACAATGGTGACAGAATTGCACAACTATGATGACGTGGACATGAGTTGACGGCAACAGAGGCAAACTGGTGGCGAAGACAAGGTTCCAAGAACGATGTTGAAGGCACGTAGTCGTGTAGGCAAAACCACCAGTCGACAGCGAAAAAACCAGTCGCCGACGGAAGAGGCATAATGATGGCGAAAACAAAGATGTCCATGAGCGGCAACATAATAGGCCAGCTGTGTAGACGGAGATACCAGTCGGCGGCGGCAAAGGCAAGCCGGCGATGAAAACGTAGACGCCCAACAATGGCAGTGTGACCAACCAACCGTGTAGGCGGAGACACCAGTCGGCGGCAGCGAAGGCAAGCCGACGGTGATGTTTTAACTGATCCATTCCCGAAACGTAGGAGATAAGTTTATAGCCATGAATCCCTACTATGCATATCTGGATTTGGATCCTGCAGTATAAATATGTAGGATACTGTATTTGATGTAAATATAATACTTGAGGAAAATTCAAGCATTTTAAAAAATTTATAAATATGTATTTCTCCTCTTGTTGGTTTTGATTTCCCCGAGTAGATGACTCCTCACATTTAAACACTCTGCCTGACTAGTCATTGACATGAGTTCGTCATTAATGGAACAAAGTTTCACATATTAGAATTTACTACTAAGGTATTTTTGTAATTGTGAAGAACAGAAAACAAATTATCCTATTTCTATGCTTTTGATTTCTTCCGAGTAATACTTAGCACCTTGTGTTATACACTCCATCCAACGAGCCCCCGGGTGCTAGGATTCGGCCCAAGGGCAACTATCCATCGACAACCAACCAGAAAGCATAGGGAAATAGAGTTTTCATAACTCGATCAACACATTTTTACTCGGATTATTTCGCAAGCAATCGAGATAATTATTATAAAAATTGTTGCAAAAATATGATATAACATCTGTAGCCCCCGACTCACTGCTCAACGGAGGACCAGTTGATGTAGTGGGGCAGAGGAAAAAGAAAATACCATATAAAGAAAAAAGTTAATGATGACTTAGCTTTTTGATATTTCCACCGGTGACGGCAGAGGTGGCCGATCTAGGGACAAGGTCGTCCATCAATGACGATGAAGACACCAATTGAAAAAGTAGCATGGAGGTGACCAATGGTGGAGGTTGAGGTTCCCAACAACGTGACAAAGACGCATGGCCATGAAAGCGAAAACACCAGTCGACAACGGAATCCCCCAACCGTGAAGACGAAGAAACCAGTCGGCGATGACGACGACGACCGATGGTGAAGATGATGTCACCATCAACAACGGCGGTGGAGTCCATCGACCATTGAGGCGAAGAATCCAGTCGGTGATGACAAAGACGACCGACGGTGAAGACGATGTTGCCATCAACAACGGCGGCGGAGTACACCAACCGTGGAGACGAAAAAACCAGTCGGCGATGACGAAGATGACCGATGGTGAAGACGATGTCGCCATCAGCATCGGCGACGGAGTACACCATCCGAGGAGGCGAAGAAACCAGTCAACCATGATGATAGCGACGCCTCGAGTCCATGTCCATGATGATCGTGTCGGTAACGTTGGAAACAACGTGTCGTGGTAGAATTGTTCTTATCCTCCTTAGCTACATTGAATCTCCCCCGACTGATTTATATCCAAGTCAAAGAGAGAAAGCTTGTTAAAGTTGTTGGTGGCGAGGCAGTCAAAGCTCCCAAAGCGAAGACGAAGCAGGCGACTCATGAAGGTGGTTCCATCACACTTATCAATAGGAAACTCGGCGTAACCCCTACCTGGCGCGCCAACTGTTGAAACTACAATTCGACAATAATAAAAGAGGGTAGCGCATGAGACCTAAAAGTGGATGAATGCGAAAGACAAGAATTTAGACAGGTTCAGGCCCTCTCAATGAGAGGTAATACCCTGCTCCTGTTTCGGGATTATATCCGCCGGGTGTATATTGATCTGACGATCGAGTTGTAAATATCTCTATGATCATATCTGTCATCCTGCCCCTAGAGGGCTCCCTGCCCACCTTATATAGGTTGGGGGCAGGGTTACAAGGAGAAAAATCTAGCCATATACGCCATCAGTTTCCTAATCTATTACATGGTAGTATTCAATCGGGACTCTAGGCCATGTCATAGAACACAAGACAATATTATGACCGAGTCCTACTCTATTATATACTATATGGATTTAGCCCATCTCCTATCTTTAGTCGAGTATGGAGGCCGTGTGGATACCCGGTACCCATATTCTTCACAATAACATACCCATATTCTTCACAATAACATACTTCTATGTATAAGGAATACTGTATAAAATAGGAAGGGGCAAAAATACATGCAAGAACTTTACCAAAAGTTTTGCCTTCTCTAATGTTAGTTATGAACTCATTAACTTTCATATTAAATACGCGCACAATGATATCAGCTCTATCAGATGGTTGTTGACCAGGTTCAAATCGAATTGCTTCAGCAATTTCTTGTCGTTTAGAATTACACGTGTATGTCACAAAGAGATCAGGTGAGCCGTATACACGACATATTGCCATTGCATCTTGATAATTCATTACCATATATCTCCTTCCTCTAGTGAAGCTGACAGGAAGTATCATGCGCTTGCCAACTGAATCTCCATCAGTGACACCTCTATCGATTGCATCTACAATTCCATCTACAGACTCAGCTCGTAACTCACATTGGTGGTCGATTAAAAATTGTAACCTATTAGCCTCAATGGTAGAAAACACATCAACGTCGATTTGATCGCTTAGTCGTCCATAGCATGTGAAAGGATTTGGTTCATTCAGTCTGTATTTTGTATCTAAAAAATTCCAGCGTTGTCGCATATGTTATTCCAATTCCATCATAATTATTGTATTTAATGCCTAAATGGAATCCTCGTTCACTGAATGAAAATAATAAAGGATATTGCAGGGCCATATATGATGGATGCAGTGGAGAAACCTGGTGTAATCCAAGGTCTTTATCATAGACAAGCACATCAAATTTGTACTCTTTTGCTGAGAAATCACCAAATATTATGCCAAATTTTTCTCCACTTATTGGTAAATTGTATTGCGCATCATCTTTCGCATTGCAACCTAAGAGACGAAGAGTTAGTTGTTGGTTGCCATGTTCAGAAAGTCGTTCTCTAGCATACCTAAATTTCTGCACAAGGCTATTTTCACTATCAAACATCAATGAAAGGGCAACAACTATTTCAAGATCAGCTCTATCTGCATTATCTCCATCATTTTCGAAAATATTTAGTCTATTCTGTGTTTCATTTTCTAGATCATAAATATATAACTGTGCAAATTTTGGACATGAACCATGGGAGGGCGGAAGACTGCCAATCCTATGATGGATAACACCATTAATCTTGGAAACATAAGGTGCATTTCTAGTATTAATTGATTTGTCGACGCTTGCACCCATTGAAGTGAAAGCAAACATCGAGTTGTATGATCATATATGTCTCAAAAATCTCTTTGATCGTGCATCGCCATTAAAATTTATTAATGTTGCAAGTGGTTTAGGAGGAGGGCGCAATTTGGGCAATTGTATTTTACCACTTTTGCAACACAGGTTATAAATTATTTTTTGCTTTGAAATAGCTGAAGTGCTTTTCACTCTTTCCTGATACCAAAATATATGGCACCACAATATGGGCACTCATATGTTGGAGGACTGTAGTATGATCTGCCCGGATAAGACGCTGTAATATACATACTGAACAAAGTAAGAAATTATGTTTGGAAATAAAAAAAATACTATTGTATGTCTAGTATAGCGTGCAGACCCTTAGTGACTGGATATACTCTTTATCTTTATCTGTCCGTGATGAGCTACCACTGCTGTGCGCATTGAGAACTGTAGCAAACAAATATCCCAAAAATATTTTTACAAACCTATATGTGATTTGATATATTACTAATATATTACGAAAAATAACCTACGTACCATTGTTAGTGCAGGTAGGATCTAGAGGAGGTATCTTTGAGCATAGCAAAGAACGTCGTTGTCTATTTAACTTAGCTAACTCAGGTGTGAAATTCATAAGCGAACGTGCTCTTTTCCGTTCATTTCCAGATGTAGATTGAATTGGTTCTAAGGCTGTGTTCGTTGGTTAGGTTTGGGAAAGGATTTTCTCCGCACGAAAAACGAAACGACTCATTAGCATATGATTAATTAAGTATTTACTAATTTTTTTAAAAAAATAAATTAATATGATTTTTTAAAGCAACTTTCGTATAGAAACTTTTTGTAAAAAATACACCGTTTAACAGTTTGAAAAGCGTGTGTGTGAAAAAAAAGATGTGAGTTGCGAAAGTTGGGTGAAAAACTCACCCTAATGTGATATGTTGTATGTGCATGGGAGGCTGTTGAGACAGAATATTTGCAGCACGCTTTTCCCGGCTAGCACAAACTCTGTGCACTCTATTTATACCCTGATCTGACATATCTACAAACAGCATAACATGAGAATGTAAAGGAACGACGAGGTAGGGAGTCATATATAAAGAAAGGAAAAAATAGGTAAGGGGAGGAAACACGACCATAGCTTAAAAAAAGAGATGAGACATCACAGGAAAAATAAAAAAAGAAATATATACATGGCCAGCTATGTAACGGCTAGTAGAAAGTATCACTACACTAGATAAGGTCACCTGTGACGGGTCCAACCCGCACCTTTGACGGATTTGGGCTTGGTCAGTGATCAGTGGTCACTGGTGAGTCCTGTCACCTTTGACGGCTGGCCGGCCGTCAGAGGTGACAAACATCTCTGACGGGAAAATAAATAGACGTCCGTCAGAGGTGTTGGTCCCCGCTAGCTTAGGACCAGTTAGAACCCGTCACAGGTATCTCATCTCTGACGGACACATAAACAAAAGGCCGTCAGAGGTATTAGTCTCCGGTAGTTAGAATCCGTCACAGCTGGGCTACCCGTGACGGGCAAGAAAGTAAAGGCCCGTCACAGGAGAGTCAGCTCTGACGGTCGCGGTTTACGAATCCGTCACAGGATGATTACCTGTGACGTCTTTTTTTTATGACCCGTCACTGATGTATCATTCATATATGTTTTTTCCTATGTCGTTGATTGCAGATGAATTCGTAGTTGGATGTACCCTCTGAAAAACAGAAAGATCA
>BDMV01000004.1:15228301-15649786 GCA_008326285.1 Oryza officinalis
TTTAAACCGTAGTCAAGTTCCCATATTTCTTGTATGATCCCGTAGTAAGACTTGTTCTGCCCTGTTGCGTCCAACGCTACGACACGAACCCCACTGTTCTGCGCTGAGCTTTTCCTATCTTTGCTGTTTGTGTAAAAAGAATATCCTCCGATATCATACCCTTGCCATGAGGTCACAAGGCTTGTTGGGCCAGCTGCAAGTCTTTCTATCGTTTTTTCCTCGGTTGATTCTCCACACGGTAGCTTTTGATCCTTCAGCCACTGGGGAAACGTGCGCTTCTGTTCTTTCGAAACCCAACCGTCGGATCGCCCAGGATTGCATGCTCTGATATCGGAAGTGTGTTGCTCAATGTAGGGCGCAACGATGGCGAGTTGTTGAAGAACACTGCTGTGTGCATCTGATACCGCTTTGTAATCGTTGTCGTAGAAGCATTTTCTTCCCACAGTACCCTTCCCAGATAACCTTCCATCATGTCGAGGCACCGGTATCCCAATGGGGTTGGCATCGCTCATATAATCTAGGCAACACTCGACAACCTCCTCAGTTGTGTAACCCTCTATCATCGAGCCCTCCGGATGAGCACGATTACGGACATACCCTTTCAGAACGGCCATGTATCGCTCGTACGCCCACATTTGATGTAGGTATAGAGGACCAAGTTCAATAATTTGAGGGACAATGTGAACAATGAGATGTTCCATCATGTCCCAGTACGATGGAGGAAAAAACATCTCTAGCTGGCAAGCGGTCTCGACTGCGAATTTCTGAAGGGGTCCTAATTCTTCTGGATCAAAAACTTTCTGTGAAACTCGATTAAAAAAATAGCACAGCTTTGTTATCACTACCTTGGTGTGCACTGGTTTCACCGCCCTTATAGCGATAGGGAGGAATACCGTAAGCATCTTATGACAGTCGTGAGCGTTGTATCCAGAAATCGACAAATCTTTCATTGATACTAGTTTCCGGATATTCGATGAGAATCCAGTCGGCACTTTCAATCCACGAAGACATTGACAGAAAGCTTTTTTCTCTTCTGGTGACATTGAGTAGCATGCCGGTGGAATCTCAATCTTACCATTCGTTAGCTCTATCGGGTGGAGATCTTTCCTTATGCCCAAATTGACCAGGTCGTTACGTGACTTCAACCCATCCTTTGTTTTACTTGGGATGTCAAGTAAAGTCCCGATGGTGCTGTCGAACACGTTCTTCTCGAGGTGCATGACATCGATGGCATGCCGAATCTCCAGGTCTTTCCAGTACGTCAGGTACTTGAAAAAGATTGAATGTTTCTTGAAGGGCAGCGTGTTTTCTACCACTTCTTTCTTCCTCTTGCCTAAAGCTGTCTTTCCCTTGCCGAACACGACCTTTATGTTTTTTGTCAGCTTAAACACCGTGGAACCATCCTTTGCTTCGGGGGCAGTACCTTCCTCAACAGTTTTGTCAAAAAAGGTAGCCATCGCACGATACCTATGCTTTTGTGGTAAGAAACGACGATGACGCATGTAAACTAACTTTTTTGACGAGGTCAGGTATATGTACGATGTGTTGTCCAGGCATATAAGACATCCGGTCTTTCCTTTAATCTGTCCTGAGAGAGAAAAATTTGCTGGTAGATCGTTTATAGTAACGAATATGATAGCACGCAGAGTAAAATGCTCCTGTCGGTACGCATCAAACAATCGTAGACCCTCTTCCCACATTTCTTGCATATCCTCCATCAAAGGTTCAAGAAACACGTCTAGATCGATGCCAGGCTGTTTTGGCCCTTGTATAAGGATAGTCAACAAAATATACTTTCGCTTCTGACATAACCATGTCGGAAGGTTATACATGGTGAGCAGAACAGGCCAAGTGCTGTGCGAGCTGCTTAGGTCACCAAACGGATTCATTCCATCCGTGCTCAACGCAAACCTTACATTTCTCGGATCATTTGCAAATTCTGGATGCTTCGAATCAAAGTTTCTCCATTGTCGAGCATCGGCGGGGTGTCGAATCATACCATCTGTTTTCCGACCCTCTTGATGCCATCTCATCAACTCGGCGTCGGCGGGGTTCGAGAACAATCGCTTCATGTGATCTTTCACTGGCAAGTACCACATCACCATGGCCGGAATCTTTTTTCCTGGCTCAACCAATGTATTTGGTTCGGCAACAGCACTATCGGTGGCACTGTTATCCTTTTTGTACCTACTCGCCCCACAAGTTGGACACTTGTCCAAGTCAGCGTATTCATTGCGATAAAGTACACAGTGATTAATACATGCATGGATCTTTTCCACACCAAGTGATAATGGACATATCAGTTTCTTGGCTTGGTAGGTGTTAGCTGGCAACAAGTTAGGCTTAGGAAGTATAGCTCTAAGGAGACCCATCAATTCATTAAAACTAGTATCAGACCAGCCATGCCTGGCCTTCAATCTAAGAAGTTCTAGCACCGAACGCAACACTGTATACTGCATGTCACATCCCTTTGATTGATCGTACAAAAGATCTTTCGTTGATTTCTGCAACGTCTCCTAATTATTTAAATCTTTTGCTTTCTCTGTTAGGACCTCTGGTTCAGCGTGCCGCAACATATCCTCAAGATCAAGATCAATATCAACCTCTGCGGCGTCAAAACCAGTGCCGCCAAAATCACCAGTCATTTGACGAGACATGTCATCAATTATAAAATCCTCTGCCTGATCGAACCAAATATCACCAATCTCTACAGGAGGGGCGACTTCCCCGTGATAACTCCAAACTGTATATTTCTCCACAAATCCACGCTGAATTATGTGTCCCAGGATTACATCCGGATCTTTCGACATCTTCTGATTCTTGCAATCCACGCATGGACAAAAAATATCCTTCCTACTCTCTCTCAAAGCGTGTGTCTTAGCCTTGTCAATAAATGTTGATGCTTCTCTCATGAACACCGGATGAGTTCTCCGTGTCTCATACATCCATGTCCGATCCATCTAAAAAATTCACAGCATTAATTAATATTATATTGCCGGTGTTTTCTAAATAAACAAATTAAACTTAATTCATACTTTTTAACTAAAACCTCATTCACAACAAATAATAATACGGAGACAATATTAGCTACCAAAAAATGGTTCAATCAAAAAAAATAAAATATTTGACCTACAAATTACATACATATATAGCACAAAATACCAATTCGCACAAATTTACATATCTTCGCATTCAACCAATGAAATTTTACAAAAACGGAAGCAAATGAAGGAGATGATCGAACACATTACATTTTATATTGATTTCAATCGAAGATTTTAACTCTGCCAAAAGAAAATGCCTATTTTTGGAGAGAGAAACCGAGTTAAAATAAATTCAAATATCTTCACATTAAACCAATAAAAACTTTTAAAAGTGGAAGCAAATGGAAGAGAAGATCAAACATGATACCTTTTGTATTGATTCCAATTGAAGAATACAAGTTGAAAACCTTTCCCCCTATAATTGCAATTTTTTGGAGAGAGAAACACCAAGTTCAAATGGCACTGTCGGGGGGTGGGAGCTGCTTTATAGTGCATCATCACGTGCGGTTCACCTAACGAACCGCACGGGATAATCATTATCCCGTGCGGGTTCTTAAGAGAACCGCACGGGATAAGCATTATCCTGTGCGGGTTCTTAAGCGGACCGCACGGGATAATCTTATCTCGTGCGGTCGGCTTAAGGAAGCCGCACGCGATAATGAGTTATCCCGTGCGGTCGGCTTAAGCCGACCGCACGGGATAACTTATTATCGCGTGCGGTTCAACAGCCGGCCCCCTCGGGACCGGTTTTTTTAGGCGCGGCCACTTATGGCCCGCCTGGAAACGGTTGGGGGCCTCGTCCAGAAAGCCCCTTTCTGTAGTAGTGTTCCCTATACTCTCTCCTGGCAATAATTGGTGACTGCTTCTACTTTTAGCTGTTTCCTGTTCATGGCTCCCCACATCTTTTGCTTCCATGCCCCTACCCATTCATATTAAAGCTCATAGAACAGCCCACTGCCGTGGATGAGGACCTGCCGTGGATGAGGACCAGATGACGAACCAACAATTACTATTTAGAACTCCATAAAATACAAAAGGAAAGGGATGGTACTTACTTTGCTGAAGAGATGGCGGTTCCTCTGTTTTTATCAACAATCATTTCGGCCCTAGTGGTGATAGCATCCTCTACTTGTGGTAGCATGGCCATTGGGGTATTCCAGGTGCGTCGCAAATTCCATATCGTGGATGGTGGGTATAAGGGGAGTGACATAGGTGCATTACTAACCCATGATGGGAACCGCCATCGCGGCCGCAGCCTTGTGGCTGTGGAGCTCCCACTTGGTGGCTTCAGCATTCCATACAGCACCGGGTATGCTTCAATCATATCTGCCTTTGGTCATGTCTGCGTTTGGTTGGTTGGTTGGTGTGCTTATTAGGGTAAAAAAAATGGATCTTGGCATAGACTATACTACACGGATATAGGGATTGGGACACCCGCCGTGAAGTACTATGTGCAGGTGGACACGGGTAGTGAAGCATTTTGGGTTAATGGCATCTCCTGCAAGCAATGCCCTCGCGAGAGCGACATATTGGTAGGTTTCGTTGTAGTGTTTCTTTAGTTTCAGTCCCTTAATTTGCTTGCAAATTTTTTTTACAATTTAGGGTTTTTGTTCATTATAGAAGGTGAAATTCTGGACTGTAATATGTTTTTTTTGTCTTGGGTACGTGTATCTGCTTGTGTGCAGAGAAAGCTGACATTTTATGACCCCAGGAGCTCAGTAAGTTCGAAAGCGGTGAAATGTGATGATATGTTCTGCACTTCGCCCGATCGTAATGTGCGGCCACAATGCAACATAACCTTACATTGTCCATACATTGCGGCGTATGCTGATGGTGGCTTAACAATAGGCGTCCTTTTCACTGATCTTCTGCACTATCATCAACTGTTTGGGAATGGGCAGACTCCACCAACCAACACCAGTGTCACATTTGGGTGAGTTGTGTTTATTAAAGAAATTACAACCATTTTTGTATGTGAAATTTACTGATTTACAAATGAAGTGCTTGATTGTAAAATGCCATTGATAAACAATAGTTCAACAATATGCTATCATACGTGCAATACTCTTTCTTTTTTGCCATCACATCAGGTAAACATCAAATTCTGTCTCTAGTTTTTACAAATGACCAAAATATCATTGAGAACACAGTCATACCCTTGACAGACTTCTTTTGTTTTTTACACAGTGACCAAAATACCTTTGAGAACTCTGTTACACCCTTGACAGACTTTTGTGAGTGCCTGTTGGAGTTTATGGTGAAATGAACTTCCCATTAGAGGATAACAGAGGTCCCTTAATGGATAGTTGACAGCGATGGAAAAAAGGGTAGAAAAACCACATGTATAATGGCATATTTGTAAGATTAAAACACAAGAACCAAGCCTAGCTACTAGAGAGGGCTGAATGGTAGGAACACCAAAAATCAAATATTTTATTGCAAAAAAAAGAATCCTCTAACCTACCGAAGTCCCTGATGAAGTCTGGTCTGATTGACTTGTGTGCACTGGTCTGACCGCTTCGATGTTGTCGATTTGATTGGTGTAGAGTCGCCGTTCCAATCGCCTTGCTTCTCCCTTCGCCTGACATTGCCGGTCCAACCGTCTAGAAGCCACCAATGTGACTGCTGTGGCACCGACGGTCAGAGCACAGGGATGCTACCGGTCTAACCGCCGAAACTAAGAAAAACATAAATCAAAGAACTCTTTAGAAGTATATCAACTTTACTGCTTCTAATTGTGTTCACAAAGTGCAATAATAACAGTCCTCTCTCAACTTTCGACTAAACTCAAAATCTAGGCTAAATCCTAATTTTTCTCAAAACTATTCTCTCACAGAGTCAGTACCAAAAGGCCTCAACCCCTCTTCAATTGATACCTTGAAGTGGCTGCACAAAGCCACGAATGCAACCTGGATAAGTAGTCCTAATCCCATAAAGAACCTACCTGAACAAATATACAACTTATCCCTTTACAAATTAAACTTCAATCTTTCCAAATTTGACTCATATTTGTTGATGGCATTTCGTAGAGTCGAGTGCCTGCATGTTGATGACATTTTGTAGAGTCGAGCACTTGCATGTTGATGGCACTTACAATGTTATTTTTCATACATATGGCATTTCATTGCACTAGTACATAGTAGGCAATCACTGTCGGTCTAGCGGTTGCTATAGAGCCAGCAGTGATTAACTATGAATACCAGTTCTTGCTGGCTTGGATGTTTTTCCCTACCAACTCCTGTGTATGGGCTATGATAGACCTAGCCTCACTGTCGGTTCAGCAACCGGTAGTGAGAGCTGAGGCCACCACTGCTGGATGACCTCTTCTGGTTCAAAAACTGATAGTGATGCACCAGTTATGAACCGATAGTGATCAGTTTCCGTATTAGTATTGTCTTATTAATATCTGAAGCATTTTACTGTATCACATGGCAATAACCATGCATATATTTTCTGTTCACTGTTGTCTATAAGGTGGGTAAGCTGTATTGATTGTCTTTTATTGTAGATATTCTTTTTGAGAAGTTGTACTATATAAGTTGGCACACTAAGGCCCTGCCTGAAATTGATTATTGACTGGATTTTTTTCGTGGATTATCTACTTGATTATAGGGATAGACTAAATATTTTGAGAAATAAAGTCAACAGATAACTTAGAACAAGTGGTCCAATAAGTATACATGCAATAGAAGAATGTTTTTTGAGAAAACATAATTTTAGACGTGTTGAGCAAATCTGTGGCTATAATCCAGCAAAGTAGCAGAAAAGACATGGCATAAGTTAATGCTCCTGTGTGGGCTACCATTGGATGTGGCACATTAGTTCTTTTTCACATGAATAGTATGTCATTGCACTAGCACAAATAGATCTAATCACTGCCATCCCATCACTACGGGTTGCTATAATGCCGACAGTTATTGACTATTAATGCCAGTTCATGCCGGGTTGGGCATTTTTTCCATACCAAATCTATGTGAATTCGCTGTGATAGCCTGAGCTTCGCTGTCGGTTCGGCCACCGGTAGTGATAACCGAGATCACTAGTGCCAGATGGCCTCTGCTGGTTTAGAAATTGGCATTGACACCGGTTATGGGTTTTGTGTTAGTATTGTGATTTTCATTTCATCACATGGCAATGACCGGTTATGGCCGTTACAGGTATATTTTGATATTTTCCATGCCTTGTTGTCTATAAGGTGGGTAGGCTGTATTAACTATGTTTTATTGTAGCTGTGCTATCTAAGAAGGTGTACTATATAAGTTGGCCCACTAAGGCACTGTTTGAAACAAATTATTTACTAGATTATTTTTGTGGATTATCTACTTGAGAAACAATCTTAACAAATAGCTTGGAAAGTAATCTAGGCTATGTGGTAGAAGACTATTTTTTTAGCAAACACATATTTAGGGTGGTGGAGAAAATCCGTGACAATAATCCGATGAAATGGCTGAAAAGAACATGGCTTAGGTATAGTTAATGCTATTTATCTTTCTATTGTAAAGCCATTGCAGCACCTTAATTATTCTATCTGGGTAAATTTTTCAAGGAAATCTACGGGTAACTTTCTCTCTTCTCACATGAAGCAAAGTCACTCGAATTATTTGTACCCTTTGATGATTTATGAATTATGCTCTCATGAGGCCACATGATCTAGTTATTATTTATAGCCCTTGGTTGATTGGTATGTGATGTGAATGGATGAGGCCACATGATCTAGTTATTATTTATAGCCCTTGGTTGATTGGTATGTGATGTGAATGGTTGATCTTCTCATGAATCATCATCCCTCCAATTATTTGAAGTCTTTGCATAATTGATCTCTGCTGCAAGTTTTCTCTCTTCTCTTGTGAAGCCAGAACCCCTCAGCTACTCCTAGGTAATGGATGCTAGTTCTATGGTCTAAATTGCCTATATTTTCTCATAAGCCATGCCAACCCCAATTTTTTCTAGCCCTTAGATGTAACTCTTTTATCTATTGAATCTATGTCACCCTAATTATTTCTAGCCTTTGATGATTGATCTATGGTGTAATATTGTATGTCTTCTCTCATGAAGACATATTACCCCAATTATTTCTATATCACTGTACTTAAATTTAGACTTTGGATGATTGATCTATGGTGCAAGTTGTCCCTCTCCTCTCTTGAACCCACATCAACCAATATTTATAGTCTTTCTTTTCTCGCTGAAGCCACATTACGACCCTTTTCTATTGTTTGGATGATTGATCTATAATGAAAATTGTATTGGATGTTTGATACAATACATTTTTATCAGTGTGACTAAACTTTCCCGGAGCAACTCATGTTGTTTTATTATGTAGTTACTTTATTGAATTGTTTGCCAGGTAAGAAAGGTATCCGACTTACTCTTGGTAAACAATCTCAATCACATTGATTAATTTGCAATGATTATTGTGACAAAGTAAGCACCAGAAACTAACTAATTAATAAGCATGATGGTTTCAGAATAACAATGTCCAGCAAATGTGGAATTTTAAAACAAAATTAAATTTGTGGAATGGATGATCGATGCTAATGCTGATAAATGGCTCCTGTGTGCTTCCAGGTGTGGTTTACAACAAACTGGAAGTTTAAACGCTTCGGAATTAGCTATTGATGGAATTATTGGGTTTGGCAATTCAAATCAGACAATGCTATCGCAATTGGCTGCAGCAGGGAAAACAAAGAAAACATTTTCTCATTGCCTTGATTCCATAAATGGTGGTGGAATTTTTGCTATAGGAGAAGTGGTGGAGCCAAAAGTAAAAACAACACCTATAGTACAACAGAATAAGTGAGTTAACCTTGTACTTCTGTGCTATTAATTATTCTGTTTCTTTTATGGTCACAATTTAATTTGGCTCTACTTTAAATATAGATATTTTTACCCTGATTGTAGCATCTTTTGGTATACTTGTCTAACAAGCATTTATCAACCCCCTAAAAAAGATGCATTTATCCACTTAAACATGAAGTGTGTCATGTGGTACATTTCTGGTAGAAATGTTGTGAAAAAAACTGTATGTGCGTTATTGTTCTTGAGTGTTCTTTTTAGGTGCAATGTTTCAATGTTTTGAATGCACAGAGCTATGTGAAAATTTATGTTGGTTCTACATGATCTTGCCTCTCTGCCTGTTCCTGTTGGATGTTACGTTTATGCCAAGTAGAATATATGCAGATAATATCAATGTGTATTATAGTGCACGCATGCCTTCTTACATGTTGTAACCTTTTATGTTTGTGTTTTAAGTTTCTTCTTCTTCTTCTTATTCTTCTTCTTTTTTGAGAATACATGTCTTTCTGCGTGTAACCTAGGAACGTGGTTCCACCACAAATACCATAACCAACCTCACTATGTTTGGTTCTCTTCATGTTTTCACTGAACTAATGCTATAGTATCCATTTTGAATCTGTATTATAATCACTGGACCCAAAGCATGGATTTACAAATTTGAGGGAATATGTATAGCTTTTCTTGAAATACTTGTCATATTTATTTGCATCTTCTGAAAATTAAAAGCAACAAGGCAACTGGAACTTTTGAGCCCACTTACACACCACGCACGCTAACACGCATCAATTCACTATTCTATTACATAGTCAGATATATTACCTTTTGAACCTCAAGTCAATCGATATCGCCGGCGCAACACTTCAGCTTCCAGCCAATATTTTTGAAACGACCAAAACAAAGGGTACACTTATTGATAGCGGTACAACCTTGGCGTACCTTCCAGGGATTATATATACAGAACTAATACTTGAGGTATGGCAAAAGACCTGCTATTTCTTTGTACTGGTAGAATTGTTTGCATTATGTTTACATACAATTCTCAACCAATTGCAGGTATTTGCTAAGCATCCGGATATAACCTTGGGTGATATTTACAATTTTGAATGTTTTCATTTTCTTGACAGGTATACTCTATAACACAAAATCTAGCTATACTGTAGACTAGCTCATGACATTGTCTTCACCAATGGACTGGATATAAGAAGATTCATTGGGTGCATATTGAGTTTTAATTCAATCTTTTCAATGCCTCTGAATTTCATTTCCTTCCTCAAATAACTCCAATTTTTTCTTAGTCCCCTAACATTACCCTTGTTTTGATACCCAAGTACCCTATCCATTAGTTGAACGTGAGGAAAACCAGTAATTCTCTAAAAAATCCCATTGGGTCGTAACCTAATAAAGAAAGCTGCCTACTCAAACTGAAGCTTTAGCATGGACAATTTTAAGTCTTGGAAAAATACTCTAAACGGATGAAGTTGCTCAAATCACCAAAACCTTAGAGTAAAAAGAAAAATAAAAGAAACTTTGGCTTTTCTATATGAGTTTCAAACAAAATATAACGTAAGAAGGAGAAGCAGTAATGGAAATTATTTTCATTATTACGATTTACTGGGTAAAAGACACATAAACTGCTATTTCATCCGCCACATAAGCAAAACCTATGTCAAAAGTGCAGTAGGGATTTATTTAGATGGTTTCCTATTTCTTTTCGGATTTTTTAGACTGTTCCATAGTTCTGAGAGATGGGGTATATCAGATGCAACTTAGTACATCAGGTGGTAGAATATAATTATTCCATTTTATTTTGCGATTTTTCTAACTATGTTGTTTTTGTGTAGTGTTGATGATAGATTTCCAAAGATAACATTCCATTTTGAGAATGATCTTGCCCTGGATGTGTATCCACATGATTACCTTCTTGAATATGAGGTAACATGACATTTCACCCCCTATGCTCCACCAAAGAAGGTATAACATTTTGGTCACAAATTGGTATTGCCTTGTCACATTACTTCTGACAACTTAACACTTCAAACTTGACACGGCCAGAAAATACCTGTCCTGAATGCTAGTGTATTAATCCCCGTCCTAAGAAAAACCAGGGTACACCACAACAAACTTGTTACAAAAGACACATTTTTCTTAATTATCACGATGATATTTATATTATTACATAGGCACATTAGGCCTGACAACAAAAGAAAAACAACAGCAGACTGGCGGACCTACGGCTCCATCTTCACGGACGCTCAACTGGGCTATAAGGCAGGACTCCACCTAAAGCTTCTCTGACTAGAGGGGGAAAGATTAAGCAAGAATGAGTACAACCACCGTACTCAGCAAGCCACACCGAGAAATGCACATAATGCAAATGGGCACAAGGAATAATGAAATGGGTTGACTTTTGCATAAAACCCATTTTTAAATAGTTCAGTTTTAAAGCACGATCCTAATCTAGTCAAATTTGTTAGTCAAGCCACACACCTGCACAAACTTGCCTTAACCTAGGCATCAAAAGTCAGTTTCAATCATTCCAGTTTACAGAATAAAATCTCTAATCGAGGACGCGGCTATTCGAATAAATTATACTTTGATCAGAGATGTACAACTTTACCCACAAAACACGTCTTTACCCTATGTCCCATGACCTTGGAACCTGAGATAAAGAACATGACATAACCTTTCACTTAGTACAATCCTAAACAAATTGACAGACATACACCATTGTCCCCTGCCACCCTGGGTTGAGCATATGATCTCTGTCCCCGTGCATCTCGAACCCGTTCTAGGCCTTCACTTGCTAGAGATGTTGAGTCTTCATAGGGCTTCATCCATCCCTATCCGTGTCTTTTTGTTTATGACTGTATTAAGCTACGAGTTAAGCCTTACCCACTAGACATGTGGTTGTACGGAATATGCTTTGCAACAAAGGCCCGAAGACCAGCCCTTATGACGACCGAGGAACAAGACCAAGCACATTGAGCCCAACCGAAAACAAGTTTGATACCCATGAAAGGAAGTTCAACATGTCCAGGCTAACAAGCCTCTAATCCATCATTGATCAAGATTATATGGTTATTCCCAAAGTCTAGATCATTAGAAAACAATTATATGTTTCTATTAGAGCATTGCTAAGCATAATCCTAAAATCTCTTGTAAGCACCACATATAGAGTTCCCACTAGATAGTTTTGGTTTTCTAGGGTTGTCAAAGGTAATTATTTAATATTCAATAAAAGAGGCCATAACAAGGAATATAGGAAAGACTAAGTAAAAGAATTATAACATGATAGATTAAGTAAAACAAATGCAATAACTTAAACTAAAAATACTTTTCGTAAATTGGGATTCGATGTGCTCAAGGAGAGCGTGACTTCCTTGCTGAACGAAACGAACTTACGAGACTTCAGCAACGGATAGGAACTACACGACCGAAACCTCTGAAACGATAACGACTACGGAAACAACAAAAAGAGGCTACAACTCTAAAAAAGAAATGATAACAGTACATGAAAACAACATACATGGGTTATTTAAGTTATATAACAAAAACTAAACAAATTAAACGGGTCAATTTGGAGCTCGTATGGCCAAGATACGACCATCTGAAATTTAACTGTAGTTTAAATGAAGATTTCCAAATTATTTAATTATTATTGTACCATTAAATTATGTGTAATACAACATCGCTTGAGGAAAGAAAGGATCGAGTGACTGACGGCCAGGAACCATGGATCAGTGAGCTAGTTCAGCATGGACCGGGTTCACCGAGACGGTCCACGGGAAAAGAGGAGTGAGACCTACGTGTAAGCCTCGGAGAAAAGACTGACAAGTGGATCCCATAGGACACCACACAACAAGCAGCTGCATGTGGATGGAGACAACAACCGGCAACTGTGGCACATGACTGGTAGTCACCGAAGGCAAGGAAAATTGGATTGAAAGAGCGGAAAGCGGATTCTCACTACAAACATGATGACGGCCGAAAAAGCGAGGGAACTGCTAGTGAGGAAGACAGCGGCGAGCTTGAGCGACGACGACTGCAACAGGTCGACAATGAGAGGACAGCTCCGGTGAGCTTCGGGCTTGGCGCTGCAGACTTGAGGGAGACGGTGGTGACGACACGAAGCACTTCAACGAGGCGGGGACATCGGCCAGAGGAAGATGATAGCAACGTCCTTCGGTTCGATTGCGGGGATGGCGTTTCGATGGTCTTCACTTGACAAAAAAGGCATGGTTGAGGAAGAGGATGAGGAGGCAAGGCCAACAGCGACGACGACGCAGCGGGGCGGTACTCTGGCAAGGCAGAGGGGCTGCTAAAGGAGGAAGAAGACGGTGTTCTTCACTGATCACCGGCAAGGACAAACTTCTGACGGTCTCTGAGCAAAACGGTGGGGTTTCCGGGGAATAGGAGGTTAATGATCAGCCGGGGTGGTAGTGCCGAGGTCTTTTGTGTCTTGGGTCGACGGGAAAGGGCGGTCGGAGCTCGCCGGCACAGTAGGATGGTGGGAAAGCAAGAGAGCTTGAGGTGGCTGCAAAAATGGATGGATGTGATGAAGAAGGCACCATTTTATAGGCCGGGAGGTGGGAGGGGTATGACCATGGGAGGAGCTCACCGGCTTTGCCATCAATGGCGGCCATGAATTGGGCGTATTCAAATCCGGCAATATCAAGCCAAATTAATAGTGGAAAATATGGCGGAATTGGAGAGGTAGAAGTGGGGAAACAATTTTTTTCAATCAATTTGGAGGAGAGACGTCCTGGGAGGCGGATCAACCTCGGTGGGCGAGCGCTAGGGTTCGGCCGGGATAGGGGAATTGGCGGCTGGAGGTGGAAGAGGATGACACAATGGCTTCCTGTGTTGGATGGGCCGTGCCACCTTGGTTGCGGCCCAAAGGAGAGAGAGGGAGGTCCGGGAGAAGGAGGGGACTTTGCTCATGGGCCAAGGGAGGAGGACGGGAAGCGGACTTTGGACAGATTCGGCCCAAAGAGAGGGAAGGATTATTTTTTAGGATTATTATTTTAATAAACTCTGAAATTGGTTTTTCTTGCATTAAAATTATTTAGGATGCTCTAAAAAATCAAGGAAAAATTGAGGTGACATTTTAAGGCATGGAGAATTTAAGAAAAATATTCTAAGCCACATTTGAATTTTCTTGGATGTGTTTTAGTGTAATAGATTTCTTTTAAGATTTTAATTATTTCTATTATTCCTCTTAGAAAGTGATTTTTTTTAATTCGGGATGAATTTATCACAATGTGATAAAACTGAACCATGAAACAATTATATGAAGCTAAAATAGTTTAGAGTCCAATCATGGATTTTATCATATATATATTGCGGACCACATCATGCATTACATAGATATAGGTGCTATGGTTACCCATTAACCAACTTTTGTTAAATTGCATATTTTTTTACAATGTCGTAATTTTTTTCTTAATTGTACTGACAAAGTAACTCAGGTTCATCCCATGTGCTAGGTTATTGGCATTATAATGTAGTAGAGAATTGTGTGATTAGTTACAAGAGAGATCAGAAATAATCTATATATATTAAATAGACGATGATATCTCTTAAAGTAACAGTACGGTTTTGAGTTTCACCTTCAGCTGTCAAATTTTAGTTTTTGTTTGGTGAAGAGTCCCATTTTGCTCTAGGTAACTAGATCCACCATGTAACCAATTGATAATATCCATGAAAAAGTGTAGAGGACAAGAGTTCTGAGATTCTCAATCAACAGACCGTTAGCTGTTTCAGTCATGCATGCTACTCTGTTTGGTATACAGGCTTTTGTTTAATATTTTGTCGTGCAAGTCTATAGATATATGTTCATCACACTTACACGTTTTTGGAGCAGGGTAACCAATATTGCTTTGGATTCCAAGATGCTGGAAGACAGGATGATGAAAGAGATAAGGATATGTTACTTTTGGGAGGTTTGCATATATTGCTCTCCAAAAGAAAATTCCTGTTTCATTTTTTTTTGTGCTAGAGCCATTACCTTGTTTTTTTTTCAGATATGGTCATTTCAAATAAGGTGGTCATCTATGACTTGGAAAAGCAAGTCGTTGGCTGGACGGAGTACAACTGTAAGTTCCAACTCGTTCAAATTTGATCGATAAAGTGTTATATTCCGTACTAACTAGAAGTCATTGGCTAGGAGTAAGGAGTATAAATTGGATGCTGAACTAGCTGTACCCTTGCATACTGGCTTTGCTAGCCGTGGCAAGGATAGTGTTATGGCTACGGTTAAGGTGGTTGCGAAGGTTGTACGATTGTCGAACTGGAGGCCGAGGCCCGAGCACCCTAGGACGCCGAGGCGCCAGGCCTGAGCGAGGAGAAGGGAAAGGAAAGAGAGAAAACTCTGTTTATTCCTTTTATTATCCTCCATAGTCCATTCCCTTTTTGGGGTGGAGTTACATCGAAATTATAGCCTAATAAATAGAAAATTACCGATTAGGGATAACAAACTAAACGGAAACTTAGGCTGGATCTGATGGTTGTGTCTACATTGGTGGCTGGTGCATCCTGTGCGTCGTTGGATCGATTGCAGCTTGCAACGGTGGCAAGTAATTCTAACCATGGAAGCGCAGTATGCCACCTTGTTGACAATGCCCATCATTTCATAAGGGCTGAAGTAGCATGGACGTAGCTTGGAATGAGATAACTGAATAAAGTGCACGTAATTGGAGAAATGATCGACCACCCTAAGGATCACTGACTTGCCCACCGCCTTTGGCAGGCCCTCCATGAAGTCCATGGCAATGTCGCCCCACAACTGCGTCGTCAGCTCTAATGGGCGCAGGAGGCCTGCCAGGTGGACATGCTCTGTCTTTTCGCATTGGCACACTGTGCTATCACGAATGAAGTCCCGGATAGCTTCACGGGATCCTGGGGTATGGAAGTTGGCCTGGAAGCATTGTAACGTCTTGAGGATGCCCTTGTGTCCCTCATGCACGATGCGCAGGACCGCCGGGAGTAGCAGCGATATGTCATTGGGAGGTAGATGTGGTGCTCATACAAAACTAGGCCATCAACCACCGAACAAGGCACACTCCATGCAGCATGCCTTGCACCTCATTGTGGAGCACGACCAGGCCTGCTGGAGCAGCGTTGGCCGCCGCACGAAGATCATCAAGTAACGCAAGGCTGGGGTTAGAGAAGGTGGCTAATGTCCTTTGTGAGTCCGATCATCACGGTGAGATAGTGCGTCTGACGTAGTGGCATGCCGGTGGTAACCCACGCATGGTTCCCCAAACAAGTTAGTAAAATCATCCAACAGGGTGCCCATCAAATCCTTATTACCCACATCCACGGCGCGCACCGCCATGCCTCTGGTCCATGAGACACACCAATGCATGTGGCAGGTGGAGCACAAAAACACCATAGTGACGCCTAGGAGTAAGTTGAAACCGCCAAGGGGAAGGGTGTATCAGTCAATTGTGAACTCCTCCCCTGGATGTTCATTTGAACTTGGCCACTCATACCAACCTTCTCGGTTTGCACTGTTGACAGACATGTTTGAGCACATGGGCTGCACATGCACCCTGAGGCGAGCCTTGTCCTCGGTGGACAGGAAGCAATGCGTCTAACCAGAATCCAGCAAGGATTGTAGCGTGGCGTTTGGATCTCGAGAAGCATGCTTTTCCCATGCGGAGCTAGACCAAAATGGAGGGGTTCACCACTTGCTTCTTTACTCTGCTTTGGACCGAGTTTAGGCTTATGCGGGTGTCTAGGTTTTGAAGGAGGGGAGTTTGCATATGGTGAAAATAAACGAACTATAGCTAAAAATCTGGATTGAGTTCGGAGGGAGGTTGGGGGTGGGGGTGGTTACAAATGGTGAAAATAAACCAAAATAGACAAACCCAGCATGTGCTTTCGTAGATGTCAGTCATGGCAGTGGTCCCTGCCACCGTGCTGTTGATTCCCCGGTCATAGTTTGGCCATCTGCCATTGTTGCACTGGCAGCCGACAACGCTAGTTTGGTCACCGGTCATGATGTTGATGAAGTTGCTGACGTGCCCTTAGTCACGATGTGTGCAGTTGGTGGTTGTCCAGTGCAGTGTGCACTGCTCAACCATGCAGGCTGATGGTCTCCCCCAGATTGTCTTGCTTTTGAAGCCGGATGTCAATACTCATAACTTATGGGATCACCAAGACCAATGATAAAGATCTGTTGCTATTAGTCCGAGGCATAACTGTGGTGCGGCCAGGACAGTTCGCCCTCCTCTTCCTCGAGGTATATGTTCTAACATTGAGCATTGCCAGTCATATGGTAAAAAGCCAGGCATAGCATGTCCTCCTCCATGACCTTGTGCCCGTGGAGGAACTGCTCTCATTGCTTTAACAAGGGTAGCGGTTCCTGCTTGTTGTCTGGGAACTCTAACTTGTTGTACCGCAGAACACTATTGCCACTTGTGGTTTGATCTTGGTTTGGAACCAGATGCTCCTCCCCTGTTCCGCTACCCGAGCCATGCTTCTTGTTGTGCGGAAGGTCGAGATCGTGGCTCTCCAGTATTCGGTTAATGGTGGATAGCTGCCCCAGGACTTCATCCATCTTGACATGTGGAAGGTGGAGATCGTGGCTGTCCAGTATCCACATGACGGTGGAAAGCTACCCCAGGACTTCATCCATCTTAGCGAAGAGGGCTACCGTGCCTTCAATTGTCAACATTGAGATGGTACCAATATATTATGGCTAGAATTTAGGTGGTGAATGAGGTTGCGAAGGTTGTACGAGTGTCGAATTGGAGGCTTAGTCCCTAGTGCCCTAGGATGCTGAGGCACCAGCCAGGAGACGAGAAGGGATCATCATGCCATGAACGACGTCCAAGGAAGGAGATAGATTCTGCTTATTCCTTCTTTATTGTCCAAAAGTACATCAAATTATAACCTAATTAATATGAAATTACCAACTAGGGATATGACAAACTAAAGGAAACTTAACCCGGCTGTGATGGCTGCGCTGCTGGTGCACCCGGTGTGTCGTCGGATTGCTGCTTGTGATGGTGGCAAGTGATTCTAACCCATGCCACATGCTTGAGGCCTTAACCCGTGCATTGAGGCCCCTACAGCATACACATGGCCGTCCATCATATATAGGTCGTTTCTTAACGTGAGTTTTTTGATCAAGGGACCAGCGAATGACCTTTTCTTAAACCAACTCTGAAAATTCACACCGGAGTTGAACCCATGAGCTAGTAGGTGCTACTAGAGCGTACAACCACTAGGCTATAGACCCATTCGCAACGGCGGTTGCTCATATTTTCTTGGAGGCAGCCTTTACCAGGGATCTTACATGTGATCAACCATGCACCGGCGTGCTCTCCTGTCCCAACGCGCGGCTCCCCACCCCTCTCCTCTCATATGGTTTTCAAGATGGAATTAAAAATATTTTCAGAAAACAAAAAAATACTAATAAAAGAAGAAAAATCTGCTCAGACATATTCATGTATATAAACTTTATACACATAAAATCTTTATGCGTAAAAACATTCAATGCACCAAAATTCTGTATGAAATATTTGAATCCAAATCAGGCATTTAAAATTTGGTGTATAAACTTTATGTGTATAGACTTTGGGTGTACAAACTTTGGTTATATAAACTTTAGCTGTACAAACTTTCCATGTAAGGAAAGCATGTGGAGCAAAAAAAAAATGAAGTGGTGCCCAAAAGGAAAGGGTGACCTCCTCATGCGGATACACGAGCTTGGGATTGCCCATGCTTAAGCCTTTTGGGTCTTTCCTATCTCACGTAGCCACTCCTAGCGTGCCACCAAATAACAAAGACGAAACCAATGTATGTCTAGAGTTTATTAAAAGGGATTGTCTAGATCCCTTGGATGGCAATCCTATAGTTCTAATCACTCCATTATTAATTATTCAAAATAGAGTCTCTGTCCTATGGATAAAAGGTCAAACAACAAATTACAGACCTAAACATGAAAAACATTTTCAATTCCTAAAAAATTGCAAAATTATATGTAGAAGTATTCAAACTTGGAAAATTAAGAAATTAGCAAGTGTAATTCAGAATTTTGAAACATACGCACAATGACTTGCAAATAAACAACTGATCAAATAAAAAAAAATTTATTTCCTTTTATAACAACAGACAATTTAATTTCCTTTATCTGAAACATTTTTCCTTCAACAGAAAAGAAGGAAGTTCATGATATAGTAGTTTCCAACCTAGACAAACATGAATTAGAACAAAATAGTTTCTATATGAAACAAACATTAATTGAAATAGTAGTTTCTATTGTGGACAATCTTGAATTACATCCTTAGCATTTACTGTTAAAATCAAGTAAACAGTCCCAGTGCCTAGCAACATGAACCACTACTACACAAACCTCCTTTGGTGCCGGCTCTAAAATCCCCTTTGGTGCCGGATTTGGAGCTGACACCAATTTGGCGGCACCAATGAGGTTGCACAATTTCAAAAAAAAAAAAATAAACGGCTTGGCTCAAATTGAGCCGAACCATCCTAGAATCATCCAAGAACCAAAACAATAAACAATGAACAAGAACAATGAATCATGCACATCACAGAATCCAGTCAGCAAGAACATTACAGAACACATAGACCATATCCAAGAACATCTAACAACAAAAGAACAACATGAACAAATCACATAACAAAATCACTTAGTCGCTATCTGCCCGCCCGTCGCTCGCCGTCGAGTCCTCTCGCCAACCCCACCACCCAGACCACCCCCTCCCCCTGTCCAACGGAACTAACCACCTCCGAGCTCGTGGCGACCGGATCTGGTCAGCTCGAGCTCTTGGCGATTGGATCTGAGCACCATCGGTGGGAGGCCGACGGAGAGGGAGAGGAAGAGGGAAGTAGGCAAGGGGCAAAGAGGCTGAGAGGAGGGGACGCCGTGGAAGGAGAGTTGTCGCCGCCCGTCGCGCGCCGCTGTTGCCGACGGGTGGCTGCTCATCGCGCGCCGTCGCTGAGGGTACACCGCCCGCTGCACGCTGTCTCCAAGGGGATGTTGCACACCGTCGCCCGTGGGGAGGCCTCCCGCTGGGTGCCGCTACTCGCCAACCGAAAGAGAGGGGGAGGACAGGAGAGGGGGCCGGAGGGGGAGGGAATCTAAGGCTTTGTTCGTTTCTCAGCATTCCCAACCCATCCCGCGCGCACGGAAAACGGAACAGTCCATTAGCGCGTGATTAATTAAGTATTAGCTAATTTTTTTTAAAAAATGGATTAATTTAATTTTTTTAAGCAACTTTTATATAGAAACTTTTTGCAAAAAAACACACCGTTTAGTAGTTTGAAAAGCGTGCGTGCGAAAAAAGAAATATGTGAGTTGGGAAAGAAGAGGGAAGAACTCACCTAAGAAGATAAGGAAGGGCTGACTGTAGCGAGTGGATGGGGCAGCGGGGGTGAGTGAATAAGTATGATGTCGGCTCGGCTCGTTTTTTCATGTGTACCGATTTTCCAATGAACTGACACCTTTAAGCAACTATAGGTGCCGGTCCTTTCAAAAAACTGGCACCTATAGTATTGATGTCGGTTTTTACTCTAGAATCAGCACCTATAGTTTTTCAAAGGTGTCGGTTCTTTATTTTTTTATCAGATGGAGATGCGAAAAGGTGCATAGGTGTTGGTTTTAAATAAACCGGCACCTATGACTCAATACCTATGAGGGATTTTGTAGCAGTGAACGTAAATAAAGAACCGAAGATACACTTCCATGACTAAATGTGGCATTTAATTTATTTAAGGAGAATAACATCATGTACTTGAAAAGATGAACATATAAGAGGATTAATAGAATGCAACAATAATCAACAATTATAACGATACACATGAATAATAAAAGAGTTAGATCAGTTAAAAACATAAAATAGGTACAGTGAATTAAACACAGTAAAACTGCCTCATGATCACGCATAAAACATGTTCACCACACAATTACCTTCAAGATGGTAATAGCCCAAAGTCTCATCGGCAGCACTAGAACCGTTCAAACTCAAAGAACAAAATCTAGTTCTAAATTGTCAGGCTCGTGAAAAATATTACCTCTAGAATGGTAAATATAAATTCTGATTTCTGAAAGCCAAAAACCTGAATTCGGACAAACTAGCAAAACTATGTTCACTTATTGTTCTTGTCATAACTTTTAAACCACTAAAATCATATATATTAATTTACAATGCAGCACTATGTTGGCGAGTGGAAGCAGTGGCTTGCAGTAGTGTTAGGGACTCAGGTACACTCGCTGAGGCACATTCCGTTGGAGTATAAAAAAGATGGTCCACACCACAGAGGAAACGGCATGGGGAAAGAGCTCAGTGAGGGCAAGCATCTCCAGGTGTTTATCTCGTTGTTGGATCAGCATCATAGCCGCCCTGCTGCTCACCTTGACACCGTATCTGCACCTTCGCTGGGCCAGTTGTCGGATCTGCATTGATATAAGGCTTGTCGGCTGATCTCTTTGCCAGATCTGTGCTGCCGCCGTCAAGCGTGACACACCACTGCCAAGCTTATCACCTGATCTGTGCCATCACCAACATCGTCCTTCAGCCGAGCAGCCCTCTCCGCCACAGAGCTCGTCAGCCCACCACACAAATTCCATGGAGGGCTGCTTACGATCATTGTTACCAAAAGCCATTCCATTGTGGGAGGGGACGGCCGGAGTAGGGAGGGCGGTGGTGATTGGTGAAGAGTGGTGACTCAGAGCTTTGGAGTAAAGGATGATGGGAATGTAGCATTACAGGTAGGTTATGATAGCATAAAACAAAATTTTCTTATCATGTAAACCAGGAACCATGAGACGCCGAGCAGCGGGACAAGATTTGGAGCACAACAAACCGGTTCGACAAACTATAGGACAACATAGAGGAAGTAGTTATCCTCCTCACGGGAACGTCTTCTCCTTGCACTATGCCTCCTCGTGCTCCCTCACTAACCAACACCACAACATAGGCTAACTACTGGTATCCACATGTCTAGGGGTGGAACGCCGTACTTGGACATGTCTGCATGCGGCTAGTGTTTGGCTCGCAAGTGCAGGTGCGACTAGGGTTTATCGAGGTGGTTCATGTACTTGCGTGTCCCACTTACCCCCTCATCCCTCACCCTTGGATACATAGAACTTCTAATTGGACCTCCAAGACCCATTAGGAAGCCTACATGGATCCCTATCCATATTGAGCCACTATTGGATCTCTATCCAATCAAGTCATTTCAATACATTAAGTGTGTGACCCTATAGGTTCATGTAAACTCACTACATATATCATAACAGATTGAGAGACCTCCTTTATAACTATCTAGCTATGTAAAGTAGCATTTAGCAACCCTAAACTAAGCCAATACACTTGTTGGGAATCATGATACCATGTATGATATATAATCAGGGAGGATTTAGAAATAGTAACATATCAGATAAAGAGTATCATGAATAAGTCACATACTCATTGATCAATAATAAATTATCTATCTGAAGGAACAATTCATTACAAATCCAGATATAGTATGTGGTACAATCATCTCTATGATTGCCTCTAGGGCATATCATTAATAGGGGACAACAACAATGGTGGTGCTTGGGAGGAAATGGGGATGGTGATGGTGTCAACGTGTAGGAGGATTAAGGATTGGTGTCCAATGCGCGGTGAGCGGAGCAATTGTGTGAGAGGGACATATGAGGGTGGGGAAAATGTGATGCTTTTGAGAATGGCTAGTGGGACAAGGGTAGGGAAATGGTACATGTATGATATTACTTAGTGCCATATGGTTTGTAGTGTAAAATTTGAACACTTTTATTAAATAAAGAGACTAAAAGGGTCAAATAGTTAAGGGTTGAAATGCAAAATTTACTAGGGTAGCCTCCACTATAGAGGAAGCGACTTGTGCAATAGTCTCATCTACGGTTCTACCAGTCATGTTCTCTCACTACTACAGAAACCATCTTCACAAACGGTCAAAACATAATTTTGCAAATGACTACGCGACCCACCTGCCCCAAGGTGTCTGCAAAATTGGTACTTTCCAAAACATGTGGCTGAACCACATGCGAAAATAGAATTTATACATACGGCGCATTATGCCATCCGTTTGCAAAAAAAAAATTCTAAAAAACAAGAAATCTAGAAACCCGAGCACCCACTCCCACCTTCGTCATTGTTGGCACAGTTCGCTGTCATCGTCATCACTCTAGAAGCCACCGTCGCTGTTCCTCACCACCCCTTCACCGCCCGCTGCGGACCCACTCGTCGCGGGGTTGGCGATGACGAATCATGCGCCTCCACTGCCACCCCTTGCCTCCCCTTTTCCAGTGTCGCTCCCGAGGCTGACACGGGTGGATCCGCAACCCTTGATGCCTCGGTCGTCGTCGTGGTCGCCACAGTTGCTGCCGTTGTCGGGGTCGTCATAGTCGTGCATTCATTGTTGCCACCCATCGCGGGGCCGACGGAGGCGGATCCCGTAGCAGGGCCGCCCGACGGTGACAGATCCGCCCCTCCTGGGGCCAAGGGCAGTGCCATAAGATCCGCTGCCCTTGAGGCCGCCATCGCCGTCACTGTCGCCCCTCCCTGCCACTCCCCGTCACGTGGGAGAAGACTAAGATTTGGAGGAGAGGTGATGGATGGGGGAGAAAAACATAAAGGAAGGATGTACCAGCCAGGTATGAAAACTTGTAGGCGGGCCTCTTAATTGGTCCACCTACAAAAATAGACCTGTTTTTTAAGGTGGGCCTCGGTCTGCTTGCTATGGATTTTCCCATATGAATTTATACTGGTTGCTGTTGACGTAGAGTCATGCTTTCACACCTTGAGTACGTTATGTGCAACCCGCAATGGCACCCAACACGCGTCGCCATAGGGAGTGGGTAGATGCCACCGAACGAACACCCGGGAGGGACCCCATCAGGGTGCATGTGTGCTGGATTGTTCTAAGCTTGGCAGGCCAACTAGGATGTCCTCTAATGCCGTAGAGACAAGAGACGATGAACAATTAGGAATTGTAGGATAATAGACTTTGGGATAGGTTGCAAGGAGGGAGATGTAGAATATAGAAGGTTTGAGTAATAAATTGATTTTGAGAATTGATTGGTTGTTGTTTCAATCGGCCTTAGCCCCCCTTATATTTATAGGAGGGTGGACTTGTTTCCCAGCGTCTTTCCCACATCCAATTATGTGTAGAAACCGATAAGGACTCTAAAATATTAGGCCCAAGCAAGAAAACCCGAGAACCGACAAATCGGACTCGGAGTCGGACTCTATTGATTTGACCGGCCACATACCGCTCGTTAGGCCCCCCCATACCGTTGGTTTGACCGACCCTATGGCATCGGTCAAACAGGCCTCACGTGGCGAGCTCGGGTCCTTTCCAAATTCGGCCATATTTTCCTATTCTTGCTCTACGTACCAAATTTGGGTGCTAACGCATGCCCCTTGTCTTTTTTGGTGAACTTGTGAACCAAACATCACTAAGCATGGGTTTATCTATGGACGATATCCACTAAAACCAGACATACATGCCTCTAAGGCTTATGTGCTCAACATTGATACAAGAATACTATAAGAGGCCTGTCTTGTACAGATTGTTTTTCACTTTGCTTTGGTCTCTACTGTTGCCTCACCACTTTTTTGCGCTAATTCCTTTCTAACCGATTCTTTCCTCTCAACTGGCTATGAGAAGAGTATGATTGATTATTCAAAACCAGTCTTTGTGGCAATGCCCATAATTGATAATAATACGGTATATAAGTAGGCATCATCCACATACCATTGAAGCTCCATGGCCCATACAAAGGGTAAAACCATGTAGAAGAATAAGTATGTTGCCGGAGATCCTTCCTTGCTCGTTTCCTACCTTCTCTTTGTATATCTTGGGACTTCGGCTTGTCGTCTTGCCCCCAGAGCATTGATGTCTTCAAAGTGATCTTTTCTTTGTCATCGGGGATGTTCTCTTGCAATTCAATGGTGTGTAAAGGGAGAGCTTTCTCATCTACTTGTATAGTTGCAAACTCCAATCGTTCTTCATCAGTGGCCGATTGAATTTGTCTTCTGAATTTGTTGCAATCATTAGTATCATGAGAATCTGAATTATACCACTTACAATATGCTTGCCGCTTTAACTCCTCAGGCGACGGTATAACATGGCCTTGGGACAATTCAATTTGCTTATGCTCTAACAAAAAAAATCAAAGATCTTATCACATTTGGCCACATCAAATGTGAATTTCATTTCCTCATGCCGATTTTTTTAGGAACAACTGCCTTAAGGATAGAGCAAACGAATGGTTCAGACTTAGAGGTCCAAGCCCATTCGGCTGTATGCACATTAACTATCTTATCGTCCGAAGATATAACCTCATCAACTATATTGTCATGGGGACGATAAGACTTAGTGGTATGATACGATGTCCCGATCTTCACGGCGTAGGATCAATCTTCAGATAACTTGCTGCAAGCAACGATAACTAGTGCAACCTGACAAATAAAACTCGAAGCCAACCACCGTCTTTAACCGGCAACCTGAATCGAGGATTCGCCCAACCACACTCTCAAAGAACCAACCAACACAACCTACAATCAATCGAGGAAACCTCGAAGGGTTAGTGAAGAGATTGCCAAAGTTATGATAAACATGCTTGGCATAGATAGTACAAGTAAAAAAGATTCAACTCAAGAAAGTTAGGCAAAAAAAGTTGAGATCACACAAAAGGCTAAGTGATATGACCATGCCATCCAACAACATGTTACAACCTTCAACTCAAGCTACATCAACTCAAGTACCACCAACATCAACACCAGCCCAAGTCTTTGATGGACCGATTACACGAAACCGAGCTAAGAAGCTACAACAAGAGGTGCACGCGCTACTTTGTGAAATTCATTTTAATGTTAATGAAAGTTATGTACTACCTAAGTCGTGCGTGTTGCTATTGCTTAGGTGCACCAAGGAGGATGACAGGAAGACACCAAGAATGAAGCAGAGAGAGGGATCACGTTCGAGCCAGTCCAGCGTGACAGAACCATCAAGAAGAATCCGTCATATCTTTTGATACACAAAAGCTATGAAGGCTCATGAGAACTCGTTGGAAAGCTTATCGAGTCTAGTTTCGAATGGTTCAAGTGCCGACCAGTTTGAATCTTCCATAATGTCTGCCGACCAGATTTAGTGCAGGCTGGTCAGATAGTCAACAGCCTGCATGAAGCTCAAGTTTTTATAATAAACTGTACCATTCTACAATATTTCGTAGAGCATGCTGCACATGGTGTGAAAGGTCATCAAGTTAACTTTCCAACCCAACAAACCGCATGTCATTTGGAGATTCCAAGATGGAGTTATTGCCAAAACATTGAAGACTGCGCAGAAGTCAAACAGCCACGCGGAAACTCTCCAGGAAGGCATCTCGAGGAGGCCCATTCACATAGTCCGTGTTATCTATTTTATTTCGTGTTTCCACCTATCTAGCAGGGCTGTTGCTAGTATAAATACCCCCTAAGACTCATTGCAATCTCAGACTTTGATAATCGAATATAGAACCCCTTTTGTTCAGCTGCGTGCTAACAAATTCAGAGAGAGATCTCTACCCCTTTGCTCTTGTGATTTCCTTTGCGGGATTTACAGAAGCGGCGGCTTCATCCGCTCCCAATTGGTGCTCCTACTCCCTTCGAGGNTCCGTAACGAGCAAACCGGCGATCTAACCGATTACGAGATTACACGGAAAAGTAGCCAAGCTAAACATTAATCTAAACAAAACCCGAGTTGATCTATCATGGCTAAGGTAAATATATAGGTGGGAGGACGAGTTGGGGTCGTCCTCTTACCTTAAAACATGTCCCTAATGGACTCAACTTAATACATAGCCCATTTGGGCCCGAATAAGGTGACGCAGCACCTTGGATAGAAAAATATCTCTGTAGTAAAATGATGATTGCAGCCCCTCCAGAATAGATATGCACATGAAGACGGACAAAAGCCGAACTCTCCAACTCCAAAAAGAAAAAAAAGGCAGAAAGGTGCTAAAAAGAGAAAACAGAAGCCGCACAAAAAAACAAAAGAAAGAAAAAAAGAAGAAAAAGAGAAAGAAAAAAGAAAATCAGCTGTTATCTTTGAGTTTGCTTTTGTATATCAGAGTTGTGCTTGAGTTGTTCCTAGTGCTATCTTGTGGTATCGTTTGTGTCTAGGCTCGCGTCTCTGGTATGTTCTAGCCTAGGACCA
This sequence comes from Oryza officinalis, assembly GCA_008326285.1. Lineage (NCBI taxonomy): Eukaryota > Viridiplantae > Streptophyta > Magnoliopsida > Poales > Poaceae > Oryza > Oryza officinalis. Next base: position 15,255,340 of record BDMV01000004.1, read on the forward strand.
ACACAGTACTGACTTTGAATAGCTATTCAACTTTGCACTATCTGATTTGAGCATTTTCTATTCCTTTGTTACATATTTAAGCCTACCCAGAGCTCCATATATTTAATTGTAGCCGTACAACAAGTGTTTGCCAAGGCATCGATACATACAACCTCCATTGGGTCTAGGTTGAGTCGGTGTGGTCACCATTCCGCTTGCTTTGGTAAGATCTTGTAAGAGCTTGGTTAAAAGCTTGAGTGTGTGTGATATTTGAGCCTCCACTACCTAGTAGTTGATAAGTGTGTGCATATTCCTGTGTATGTTTCTTGTTTCCTACTAACCATGGTAGGGTTACGCAAGAGGATACAAGATGGTTCTAATCAACATCAATTTCTTCACCTTTGATGAAATATGATGATTTCTCCACATGATGCACATGAGGTACCTGACTATAATTTTGCACGAGTTGAATCTAAGTTACCATTCTACGATGAAAAGTATGATTCTGTTGCTTATATTGATTGCGAGCTAGCAGTAGACAATGAATTTGATAAATATGAATTTTCTAATGCTCAAATGGTTAAGGTTGCTAGTAATAAGTTTACCTCTTCTGCATTATTTTGGTGGAGTCATGTTAGTAATAAACCTGAAACTTGGGATGAATGCAAAACCATGATGAGAAAGCATTTTGTGAGTTCTTATTACAAATTTATTCTTCTTGAGAAATTAGAACATCTGAAACAAGATGATCGATCTGTTAGAGTATACATCTATGAATTTAAAGTTTGGATTATCTATAGTGGTCTAAAAGAATGCAATGAGAACACAATGCGTAGATTTTTCAAAGGGCTTAATTCTCATATTCAAGTTATGCTTGCTAATGTGACATGTAATCATATTGGACACCTATTCATGCTAGCTCGTAGCATTGAGAGTCAAATCATATCAAATGCGAGAAAGCATGAACAACGTGATTTATCTCCTATTTCTGAATATCCTATATCCTTGTGCAATGATGATGTGCAAACATTGGAGGAGCTATCTTTTGTGTCTTATGTTACTAAAGTTTTGCAGGGAGTTCAGAATATCCAACAAAAGGAGGAGGATGATGTACTTGAGAAGAAAGAGGAGAAGCATGAGGCACCTGCGATGTCTGAATTATGTTTGGAAGGTAAATTAAATGGTGCTGAGATAAATGAATGTGAGTATTCTCAAGCTGAGCTACACATGACCACTTTTCATGCTATAGTAGAGCAACCATTAGTGGAACCAATTACTAAAATTCCTTTGTCACAAGTTGATTTGTTTGCTCTTCCTTGTGATAAATAAGTGTTGTGTGATAATGCTTCACTTATATCAATGCCACAACTAGTGAATAAATATGTCATTTCTAGTGTTAGTTCTTTATATACTAATTTTAAGCATGTTGTTCATATTAATAATGAAGTTGAGGAACATGAATTGCTATCTTCTTTAAGTACTTTTGGCTATGTTTTGTTTGCTTACTTTTGTGAGCTTAGAAATTTGAAGGAGAAATTATTTGCTAAATCTAGTTTGTTATGTCCAACTAATGCTAATTTTCATATCTTTGGTGAATACAATGATAGTGGAATAAATTTGGTGCATAGAGTTTACATACGCTCAGATTTAGAACCTCCTGTAGATGTGGATAAAAATTACAAGCTATAGAGACATGTTATTGCTAATCATCCTACTTCGAGTTTATGTAGTTTTGATAGGAAAAAATAAATTATTTTAAATGGACTATGCGAAGAGCACCTTATGGTAAAACCGAGGACGGTTTTCCATGAAGAAAGGGAGGATGATGTGACCATGACTATCATTGATACAACTATTGCTCACATCATAGGACAATTGGAAGACATCCAGATCAAGTAGTCCAATTTCTTAAATCCAATTCGGCCACCTGCTATAGTGTTGATTTCAAACGGTCGCCAAATATGCATGCGAGCTCCGTTTTGGGTGCATGAGTACTTGGTGAAAAGCTCTTAGAGTCCTCCTTCCAACGGATCTAGCCTCATTTCTAAATTTCATCTCAATCAACTGCAGTTGAAGAAACAAGGTGATGCGTCACCTATAATGGGCCTATGGGCTTGTAATTTCATTTGGGACCCCGGCCTAGGTGGGGCCCATGTGGGGTGCGCCCCAACCTGGTGGAGCACGACCTAGGAACCCCCTTGGTTGTCCTCCCACCTCTTTACATAGCTAGGTACCCATTTAGGGTTTCTTGGGTTTTGTTTAGATTAAAGTTTGCTTCGCTATTTTGCCGTGTAATCCCGTGATCTGTTAGATTGCCGGTTTGCTCGTTACGGAACCCCACCTGTGATACCTTTTTGCTGATTCAATCCTACATCTTTATTCCGCAAATTGAGTTGCTTGTTCATCTTGTTCTTGCTAACTCTCGATTGCTTGCAGGAACAAATACCCTCATGGTTGGGTTGATTGTGCATCCGTCGAGATTCACGACTGCCTCTAGAGTTGGTGTAATGATTGCTAAGGTGCAATGTCCCTGGACAGTTGTAGTCGGATCGTCAACATCGCTCCATCCAGTCGACTTATCCTCTCATCGAAAGATCTTGACACCCTTGCACACGGGGCCGGTCTAACCGCCACCTATGGGTCGGTTTGACCACTGGTATGTCATCGGTCAAACCGGCAGGGTTCGACTCCGAGTGCAGTTTTGTTGGGTCTTAGGTTTCTTTGCATGGGGAGCTATTTTTCGAGTTCTAATTAGTCTCTACCCCGAGATTGACATGGAGGAGGTCCTGTAGGAGGCAAGACTAACCCCTATATAAGGGACAAGGCCGGTTCAATTGGACACACAATCTCCTTTCAACTCAATTAACAAATTGAATTGCTTTTTTCTACATGCATCTACTTTTTGCCTAGTTCTAGCTTACTTTTGTCCATCTTCGTCGATTTGCGCTGAAAGCCATCCGTCCTCGCCATGAGAGTGCCATTATCTTTTTGTAGGTTTGTCCCGTAAACCTTCTGTTTGCCCATGAGATGAATAGTTATCCTCATATTGACCTAAATTGGCCTAGAGGCTGGTTTTGATCTCTAAATCGGCTCCGCTAGCTGGTTTGGTCTTTACAAAACCCATCTCGATTTAGCTTGTGCTGGATTAGGGTGGTTGGCGACTCCATATCACCTCAAAGCTTTAGGTATCACGATCGTGATTGTCTTCTTGCCAAAAAAAGTTGCCAACATAAGTTTCAGGCTTAGTATAGTAGGGAGTGAAATTTTTCAGGATTGACAAACAAGACACAGATTTAATGCAATCATAACTAAGTAAAAAACACTTCTTTGCACAAGGAGTTATTTACATCAAGGGTTTTATCCCTGTAAGTTTTCAAGTACGTCAACAGCTATTTTTCAAGCAGACTCCTAGGCTTCGTTTAGTAGTTCGAGTGCTTGTTTGCCTGAAGTGTCATTTGCAAAGCCATCTCCAATAGTTGTTATATCCACTTAGGGGTATAATGACTTCGTCATCACCTAGGCCTGGCCTTCTCCCATGTTGCCTGCTTCATTGATGTTCTTGAAATACCTCTCGGAAGCATTTCTCAGTTTGTCAAAGATTTCTACAGCATCCTCTGAACTTGAGCCCAAGCCATTTTGGAATACAGCATTGAGAATGGGCGCTGTTGTGTTGGCAACATCATCCCAGATGGTTTCAGCTCGCTCAACCCGTTTGGCAAAAACATCAAACTGGGCTTGTGATTTCACTTTTTGGGCTATGGTTCAGAATGATCAAGATAAATCAAAATTATTCAGAATCAAAATTGCAAGAGATGACCAATAAAGTTACTTTCAAGTTCAGATTCAGCATAAGCTTTATCCTTCTCAAGCTTGGTGTTGTCTTCTTCCGCCTTTTCTGTGGGCCTTTAGGATCTTAATCTGTGATATATAGGCTGAAACACATAAACTTAAATTAATACTTGAGAGATAAGATTTGCTGCAAATTTATGGAATTATTTACTTACCTCCGACTGATCCGTAGTATTCCAAGTTTATGTCCCGGAGTTGACTTATCTCATTCCTCAATTGTTGTTCTTTAGCCTAGGCAGCCTCTTTAGCTTCTTTGACTTCTTGTCTGACTGACTCTAAGGTATCGAGGTGAAGCACCAGTTTTTCCAGGGTCTCTAATTTAGCTTGAAATTGCCGATTTATAGTCTACAAACACAAAGCAAGGTGTCAGTTGGTGTAAAACAAAGTACCAATTGCGTGGGATAAAGTTTTAATTACATTCAGCAACTTGGTGGGCTCGGTGAATTTTTTCACTAGTAGATCGCGTTCTTCGGCTTCTTTTTGCTTGTTCAAGATAACTCTGTGAGCCTGCCTTCGGAGTCGCGCCATTGGATCTTGACTGGAGGAAGAAAATCTTCCACTGACTTAATGCGTAGGATTTCCTTGTCCTCTCCAGTCATAGGTTCTGACAGGATTATCGACAAAAATTAGGAATAAGGAAAGGATTCAAGAGAAGAGTTATAATGAACTTATCAGTGATGATATATGGCTGCTTGTGGGCAGGGACTTGGACTTGGTACAGAGAAATCTTCTTCCTCACCGCACCTACATATACAAGTTAGTAGGTCAGTAATATTTTCACTCCCATATGTTGAGTATTTTTTTAACTATTATCCACATGCGGGTGTACGAGGGATCTGATGGGCAGGGGGCGGGGGGTGTTGGCCTCAATTGAGTAATTTTTTAACTCCCAATCTAACTCCTACCATCCCTGAAAGTAATTTTTTCACTCACACCAACAACGGGCCTTATAGGGGAGTGCCAAACAGATGCTAGTAAATTTTTCACTCATGATCCCACTCTCTTGCACATAGATATGATCAGTAATTTTTTCACTCACGATCCCACTCTCTTGCACATAGATATGTTCAGTAATTTTTCCACTCACCAAGTTGGCTATGTGCACTGAGGGATTTGAGGACGGGGGATGGTTTCCTTCATTGAGTAATTTTTTTACTACTATACGGGTGGGAAGGTGGGCACTGGGATAGAGGGTATTGTTGTGAGTCATGCCATTGCGATTTGTAGCACGCAGCGCTCCCTCTAGCGCTACCGTATATATATATACACTACAGGGCACGTAGCGTCCTACCTAACTAGGTGGAGCGACACACAGCATCACCACCGGCCATCCCACCCTGCTTGCACATTGACACGTTTAGTAATTTTTTCACTAATAAATTTTTTTTACTATCAAATTCACCCCCTCCCCAGAGTCATCCTAACCCCACCTCTCATGCAGTAATTTCTTTTACTGTGGTGACGTAGTTTATATACCCTAATCCCACCTCTTGTGCAGTAATTTTTTACTGTGGTGACGTAGTTTATATACCCATCAGGTTCCTAACCTACATGGTTATTATCACACTCACTCCTCCAATTCTTCCTATATTTCCGGTTCTGGGGATGACGGTTTAGAGTACGATGAGGGTGGCGGCGGCTCGTGGATGGAGACAGAACACCAGGCGGCAATGCACAACCGGATTTGGCTCGTTCCGTGCGGCACAACAGTTTTCACTCCCTCACCGGCGACACACCAGAAGGAAGACGACATCGCCATTGATCTCCAGCCGGTTGGCATAGAGGAGGCGATGACGGGTCACGAATGCCCCCTCCCTCTCTAGGCAGCACTATGGATGACGAGACGGCAGTGGGATCCGGGTGCTTCTATCCCTGGCACCGATGGCAATATTCCCACAGCATTGCCTCGACGGCGGGCCTGTGGCGGTGGCCTCAGGGGCAGAGGCGGCCCCAGGAGGTCGTTCCCGGCGATGAGCGGCGGCTTTAGGAGGACGGTTGTGCCTCGGTCTACATCCTAGATCCACGTGTCTGCCGGCACGATCTAGGGGTCAAGGATGCTGAGGCCGTTGATTCCGACGCCAAGGGACGCGGCTACCATAGTAAAAAAAATGGACCGGCTATCGAACCGCTTGAGCCCTCGGTTCAATGGTTGGACCCTTGTGTCGACCGGTTTGATGCTGAACCGGAAATGTAATCTACCATGCCTAACTTCACCTAAGCAAGAAGCTGATGTTAGTCGAGTGGTGGTGACGTCACCATTGCACCTAGCCAACTAGTGTTTGAACCCTCATGCGCCTCCTTTTTCTCATTTTTAGAGGATAAAATGCACTTGGGCTGCCACAAGCGAGTGGGCCTTATAGGGACGGCCCATCTACTTGCCAAACAGTCAGTTTAGTATAGCCTTCGTCGTCAGTTTTTTCTACAAACCGTCCAGTTCACCCAGTTCACACCGGTTCAATTGCATGGGTGGTCTTTGAAGCAAACCGACCTGTTGAGAAGGCTGGTTCTGGTTTTTTCAGTCCAACCGCCGGTCCGGTCCCTTTTTTTACTACGACGGCTACAGGTGCTGGCGTCGATTGTGAGTAGGCGGGTCCGTGTGCGGCTTGTTTTTTGGGAAGTGACCGTCCGGCAGTGCCATCGACAATCGATCTGCACTACCCCGACCGTCACTGGATGATACGCCCTGGGAGCTTGGGAGGGGCCACGTCGTTTAGGAGGATGAAGGGCGCCAACGTCGTTGCCAACTTTTGCCATGCCCGCCCCCCTTCCCATTCCCCCACACCTGGTGCTCCCTGACGCATCCTCCATGTCGTCCACGGTGCTCCTGTTGCCGTCCCCGGATTGACTTGCTGGGCCTCTTCATCGGCTGCAATTTCTCCATGGATGCCGACGGTGGAGGCTGCCCCCTCGCCGGCCCTGCTGCTCCGTCTCTGCATCCTCTGTGCTTGTCAAGATGGTGGGGAAGCAGATATTTTGGGTCTCACGTTGGGGAGCAGCAACAGGGGATTTTATCCGGGCGGGCAGGGATAAGGCTGCATCGAGCTCGTCGCTACCTGCCTACCGGCGCTAGTTTGCAAGACCAGTTGCTCGGGAGAAGAAAAGTGGAGGACGTCTCCTCCAGGATCCAAGACCACCATGGCCTCCGCAGCTCTCCTGCTCTGCCCGCCGGATCCTGTAATCCTGTGTTGTGTGGTGTGTTTATCCACGATTAGCCATACAGGTGATCTGACCAACATTGTCAGCAGGTGACCTGAATGTATAGCTTTTGACAATAACTAACTGCATTTCAGATAGTGATTTCTAGATCAATCCTTTTCATGCTTTCTACTTTTCTTGGTGCAGTGCTATGCGTTATTTTTCACATGTTAATTCTATCGTGTGTTCTTGTTGCGTTGGTGGCAGTGACATGTATTCTTGTTGTGTATATGTTACCTTGCTTTGTCCTCTTGAATATGAGAATGGTCCTGATTTGGATTGCCGTGCTAGTCGCCGCCGTCAACAAAGACAGACGGCCTATAGCTTGTTTCATATGTACTATTTTTAAATTTTTTTGCATAGTCATATGATACGATGTAATATATTTTATAATAAGGTTACTGTTCATTTATTATTCTCAAGAGTAAAAATTTTACCCTGAATATTGTATTCTGTATAATGGAGTAATTATATTACTAATCAGATTTTCAACCTTAATATCTGTCAGTAAATAAAATACTACCTTCACTAGCAGATGACAAGGTCATATTTTCTATGACATACTTGTTAGTAAAAAAATTACTAACAGACACACGAAACTGATGTGAAAAATATGTAGGAAGCGATTTATTATTTGATGTTGACGAGTATTATCGACGTCTAACTTGTGAGGAGAAAATTTTTACTACATGGAGAGATATAGGTATGATTTTGCTTAGGAATTGTTTTACTGAGGTACTACCGGATGAGTGTGGGGGGAAGAATAAAAAATTAGTAAAGCAATTTTATTACTGAGAGAACAAATTTTCTTATCAAATGGTACAATCGTAATTTTTTTACTACTTCTCAATGGACTGGAGGGACGTTTTTACTCATGTGGAAGAAGCTAGGTGGGGGAGCGCTCGTGAAAAAAAGAAAAAATCCGGAAGTGATACTGTGGAGCGCCGGAAAAATGGGAAAATGGAAAAAGTGGGCCACCTCATGTAATTCCGGATTCGTAAGTTTTCCGGTTTTGTAAGTTTCATGTTTATGTTCAGTTTTGGTATTAATCTGTGATTCTTTGTTTTGTTTTTTTTCAAGTTAATCCATCCAAAACTTTTATAATACTTCATGCATCGAATATGAAAGGTTTCGTTGATTGGTTCTTGATACATTCTAATTTGGTTTAAGTTTTACGTTTGGTTCATATTTACTGAAATTCTGAGACAGTTGGCTTTTGAGGATGTTTTCTCATAAACCGTTTATTAGTTTGCAAAACCCTTCGGTGGAATTGTTTCTTGGTTTGTATTGTTTATTTTGTCAAGGTTTGAGATTGATCCAATGATTAGTTTTGGAGAAAACATATTTTTACAGAAGTATTGACTCGTTGTTTTTAGACCAACGGTCAGACCGGCCAGGTCTCGGTCAAACCGACCCTAGTAGGTCGGGTAGACCACTCGACGTGTGTTCTATTGGCTTTTGAGATTGAGGTGCGTTTTAATCTATCAAAATTTAATTATTTGACTTTCGCTGACATAATCTACAATTCATCCTCTTTGGTAGACATAGTTACTTGTATTCGATCCTAAACAAATCTGTTCAACCATATCAATCCATGAATTTCCCTGGAAGTGATGAAATTGAAGTAACTCCCATTCTGGTTGCATGGAGAGGCTAAGAAGTTGTATTGTTGACGCATGCGTTCAGTAAATAAATTTGTGAAGGATTAAATTGTAGTAAGGGTAATTGTTGGATGCAATACTTATGGGCACTAGGATCTGATGCGCAATAAACAAAGTCATACACTCATGACTTCATCACCATACTTTTGCGCTTTCTCTCTATACAAAGTAATTGTTCATGTTACATATTTCTCAGCGTATATTCTGTGTACACATAACCATTGGATAAATGAAATGAAGCTCTGGTGCATGCACATCTGGCGATGTATCCAGAGACATCAGAATGAACTCCAGCGAATCGACAAAACACACTGATGTTCAATCCCATAGGAAAACTGGAGCAGGAGAATTCCATATGAAAATTCATTATTATTTCGTACCAAGACAGATATAGTGAAATTATATCTTTTATGCAAATCAAATACAGATCTTATCAGTAAAAGAATTGGAATCATAATAATTGGATGAAAATAGAGTTTACGTTGTGTTAGGACAGTAGATAGTTTGACACCTTTGTAACCAACAAGAGAACAGGGGCATCTGCCACTGAATTCTCCATCCCGAAGAAATGTTATCTGCTTGAACAGTGTATGTTTTCCCTGTCTTTTCGTCCTTAATTTTAATGCTAGAGGAACCTAGAAAGGAAGAAACAAGTAAATTACACATAAATTAAATTAGTTAATAAGCCATTAAATACTGCTCCCTCCATCCCATAATGCAATGCGTATACGCACTTTAAGATTCAATTTTTAAAATATTTGACTAATGATTAGTATAATATGAATTAAATTTTATTGGCTGAAAATAATATCGTTTGATTGATATTTGAATTTACTTTTACATGGTTATAATTTTTATTGTTACAAAGCTTATAGTGTACAAAAAATTATATGCTAAAGATTAGTCTTGAAGGTTGTTCTGAGTTTGATCATACCTTATATTATATTTTATAAGGTAAAGTAAGTACAATCTAAAACATAAACAAGTGACACACTAATAAGGATTAAGAAGGAAATTTACGAGCCTATGTAAATAACGGCCAATGGGGATGCCGTGCATGCCTTCACTCTTTTGGATGGCCACTAATCCATATCTCTTAAGGATGGAGTGCGAAAAGCGGATAGTGGTTGATGGACAACAATGGTGTGGTGGCGACAATGACAGCAGCGGCAGCGGTTCCAGTGACAACAATGATGGTGGTGGCATTGGTGATTGCGATGGTAGCAACTAGCTACATGAGCTGATGCTGATGAGATAATCACATTTTGTGGAAGGAACGGGTGATTTTGGAGCAAAACAGTTTTGTTTTGCTGCAATTCGGTTTTGTTTTTGGAAACCTAGTTTTTGAAAACACACCGAATAACTGTGCGTAGAGTGGCGTAATTACATGAGGTGGCCCACTTTTTCCATTTTCCCATTTTTCCGGCGCTCCACAGTATCACTTCCGGATTTTTTCTTTTTTTCACGAGCGCTCCCCCACCTAGCTTCTTCCACATGAGTAAAAACGTCCCTCCAGTCCATTGAGAAGTAGTAAAAAAATTACGATTGTACCATTTGATAAGAAAATTTGTTCTCTCAGTAATAAAATTGCTTTACTAATTTTTTATTCTTCCCCCCACACTCATCCGGTAGTACCTCAGTAAAACAATTCCTAAGCAAAATCATACCTATATCTCTCCATGTAGTAAAAATTTTCTCCTCACAAGTTAGACGTCGATAATACTCGTCAACATCAAATAATAAATCGCTTCCTACATATTTTTCACATCAGTTTCGTGTGTCTGTTAGTAATTTTTTTACTAACAAGTATGTCATAGAAAATATGACCTTGTCATCTGCTAGTGAAGGTAGTATTTTATTTACTGACAGATATTAAGGTTGAAAATCTGATTAGTAATATAATTACTCCATTATACAGAATACAATATTCAGGGTAAAATTTTTACTCTTGAGAATAATAAATGAACAGTAACCTTATTATAAAATATATTACATCGTATCATATGACTATGCAAAAAAATTTAAAAATAGTACATATGAAACAAGCTATAGGCCGTCTGTCTTTGTTGACGGCGGCGACTAGCACGGCAATCCAAATCAGGACCATTCTCATATTCAAGAGGACAAAGCAAGGTAACATATACACAACAAGAATACATGTCACTGCCACCAACGCAACAAGAACACACGATAGAATTAACATGTGAAAAATAACGCATAGCACTGCACCAAGAAAAGTAGAAAGCATGAAAAGGATTGATCTAGAAATCACTATCTGAAATGCAGTTAGTTATTGTCAAAAGCTATACATTCAGGTCACCTGCTGACAATGTTGGTCAGATCACCTGTATGGCTAATCGTGGATAAACACACCACACAACACAGGATTACAGGATCCGGCGGGCAGAGCAGGAGAGCTGCGGAGGCCATGGTGGTCTTGGATCCTGGAGGAGACGTCCTCCACTTTTCTTCTCCCGAGCAACTGGTCTTGCAAACTAGCGCCGGTAGGCAGGTAGCGACGAGCTCGATGCAGCCTTATCCCTGCCCGCCCGGATAAAATCCCCTGTTGCTGCTCCCCAACGTGAGACCCAAAATATCTGCTTCCCCACCATCTTGACAAGCACAGAGGATGCAGAGACGGAGCAGCAGGGCCGGCGAGGGGGCAGCCTCCACCGTCGGCATCCATGGAGAAATTGCAGCCGATGAAGAGGCCCAGCAAGTCAATCCGGGGACGGCAACAGGAGCACCGTGGACGACATGGAGGATGCGTCAGGGAGCACCAGGTGTGGGGGAATGGGAAGGGGGGCGGGCATGGCAAAAGTTGGCAACGACGTTGGCGCCCTTCATCCTCCTAAACGACGTGGCCCCTCCCAAGCTCCCAGGGCGTATCATCCAGTGACGGTCGGGGTAGTGCAGATCGATTGTCGATGGCACTGCCGGACGGTCACTTCCCAAAAAACAAGCCGCACACGGACCCGCCTACTCACAATCGACGCCAGCACCTGTAGCCGTCGTAGTAAAAAAAGGGACCGGACCGGCGGTTGGACTGAAAAAACCAGAACCAGCCTTCTCAACAGGTCGGTTTGCTTCAAAGACCACCCATGCAATTGAACCGGTGTGAACTGGGTGAACTGGACGGTTTGTAGAAAAAACTGACGACGAAGGCTATACTAAACTGACTGTTTGGCAAGTAGATGGGCCGTCCCTATAAGGCCCACTCGCTTGTGGCAGCCCAAGTGCATTTTATCCTCTAAAAATGAGAAAAAGGAGGCGCATGAGGGTTCAAACACTAGTTGGCTAGGTGCAATGGTGACGTCACCACCACTCGACTAACATCAGCTTCTTGCTTAGGTGAAGTTAGGCATGGTAGATTACATTTCCGGTTCAGCATCAAACCGGTCGACACAAGGGTCCAACCATTGAACCGAGGGCTCAAGCGGTTCGATAGCCGGTCCATTTTTTTTACTATGGTAGCCGCGTCCCTTGGCGTCGGAATCAACGGCCTCAGCATCCTTGACCCCTAGATCGTGCCGGCAGACACGTGGATCTAGGATGTAGACCGAGGCACAACCGTCCTCCTAAAGCCGCCGCTCATCGCCGGGAACGACCTCCTGGGGCCGCCTCTGCCCCTGAGGCCACCGCCACAGGCCCGCCGTCGAGGCAATGCTGTGGGAATATTGCCATCGGTGCCAGGGATAGAAGCACCCGGATCCCACTGCCGTCTCGTCATCCATAGTGCTGCCTAGAGAGGGAGGGGGCATTCGTGACCCGTCATCGCCTCCTCTATGCCAACCGGCTGGAGATCAATGGCGATGTCGTCTTCCTTCTGGTGTGTCGCCGGTGAGGGAGTGAAAACTGTTGTGCCGCACGGAACGAGCCAAATCCGGTTGTGCATTGCCGCCTGGTGTTCTGTCTCCATCCACGAGCCGCCGCCACCCTCATCGTACTCTAAACCGTCATCCCCAGAACCGGAAATATAGGAAGAATTGGAGGAGTGAGTGTGATAATAACCATGTAGGTTAGGAACCTGATGGGTATATAAACTACGTCACCACAGTAAAAAATTACTGCACAAGAGGTGGGATTAGGGTATATAAACTACGTCACCACAGTAAAAGAAATTACTGCATGAGAGGTGGGGTTAGGATGACTCTGGGGAGGGGGTGAATTTGATAGTAAAAAAAATTTATTAGTGAAAAAATTACTAAACGTGTCAATGTGCAAGCAGGGTGGGATGGCCGGTGGTGATGCTGTGTGTCGCTCCACCTAGTTAGGTAGGACGCTACGTGCCCTGTAGTGTATATATATATACGGTAGCGCTAGAGGGAGCGCTGCGTGCTACAAATCGCAATGGCATGACTCACAACAATACCCTCTATCCCAGTGCCCACCTTCCCACCCGTATAGTAGTAAAAAAATTACTCAATGAAGGAAACCATCCCCCGTCCTCAAATCCCTCAGTGCACATAGCCAACTTGGTGAGTGGAAAAATTACTGAACATATCTATGTGCAAGAGAGTGGGATCGTGAGTGAAAAAATTACTGATCATATCTATGTGCAAGAGAGTGGGATCATGAGTGAAAAATTTACTAGCATCTGTTTGGCACTCCCCTATAAGGCCCGTTGTTGGTGTGAGTGAAAAAATTACTTTCAGGGATGGTAGGAGTTAGATTGGGAGTTAAAAAATTACTCAATTGAGGCCAACACCCCCCGCCCCCTGCCCATCAGATCCCTCGTACACCCGCATGTGGATAATAGTTAAAAAAATACTCAACATATGGGAGTGAAAATATTACTGACCTACTAACTTGTATATGTAGGTGCGGTGAGGAAGAAGATTTCTCTGTACCAAGTCCAAGTCCCTGCCCACAAGCAGCCATATATCATCACTGATAAGTTCATTATAACTCTTCTCTTGAATCCTTTCCTTATTCCTAATTTTTGTCGATAATCCTGTCAGAACCTATGACTGGAGAGGACAAGGAAATCCTACGCATTAAGTCAGTGGAAGATTTTCTTCCTCCAGTCAAGATCCAATGGCGCGACTCCGAAGGCAGGCTCACAGAGTTATCTTGAACAAGCAAAAAGAAGCCGAAGAACGCGATCTACTAGTGAAAAAATTCACCGAGCCCACCAAGTTGCTGAATGTAATTAAAACTTTATCCCACGCAATTGGTACTTTGTTTTACACCAACTGACACCTTGCTTTGTGTTTGTAGACTATAAATCGGCAATTTCAAGCTAAATTAGAGACCCTGGAAAAACTGGTGCTTCACCTCGATACCTTAGAGTCAGTCAGACAAGAAGTCAAAGAAGCTAAAGAGGCTGCCTAGGCTAAAGAACAACAATTGAGGAATGAGATAAGTCAACTCCGGGACATAAACTTGGAATACTACGGATCAGTCGGAGGTAAGTAAATAATTCCATAAATTTGCAGCAAATCTTATCTCTCAAGTATTAATTTAAGTTTATGTGTTTCAGCCTATATATCACAGATTAAGATCCTAAAGGCCCACAGAAAAGGCGGAAGAAGACAACACCAAGCTTGAGAAGGATAAAGCTTATGCTGAATCTGAACTTGAAAGTAACTTTATTGGTCATCTCTTGCAATTTTGATTCTGAATAATTTTGATTTATCTTGATCATTCTGAACCATAGCCCAAAAAGTGAAATCACAAGCCCAGTTTGATGTTTTTGCCAAACGGGTTGAGCGAGCTGAAACCATCTGGGATGATGTTGCCAACACAACAGCGCCCATTCTCAATGCTGTATTCCAAAATGGCTTGGGCTCAAGTTCAGAGGATGCTGTAGAAATCTTTGACAAACTGAGAAATGCTTCCGAGAGGTATTTCAAGAACATCAATGAAGCAGGCAACATGGGAGAAGGCCAGGCCTAGGTGATGACGAAGTCATTATACCCCTAAGTGGATATAACAACTATTGGAGATGGCTTTGCAAATGACACTTCAGGCAAACAAGCACTCGAACTACTAAACGAAGCCTAGGAGTCTGCTTGAAAAATAGCTGTTGACGTACTTGAAAACTTACAGGGATAAAACCCTTGATGTAAATAACTCCTTGTGCAAAGAAGTGTTTTTTACTTAGTTATGATTGCATTAAATCTGTGTCTTGTTTGTCAATCCTGAAAAATTTCACTCCCTACTATACTAAGCCTGAAACTTATGTTGGCAACTTTTTTTGGCAAGAAGACAATCACGATCGTGATACCTAAAGCTTTGAGGTGATATGGAGTCGCCAACCACCCTAATCCAGCACAAGCTAAATCGAGATGGGTTTTGTAAAGACCAAACCAGCTAGCGGAGCCGATTTAGAGATCAAAACCAGCCTCTAGGCCAATTTAGGTCAATATGAGGATAACTATTCATCTCATGGGCAAACAGAAGGTTTACGGGACAAACCTACAAAAAGATAATGGCACTCTCATGGCGAGGACGGATGGCTTTCAGCGCAAATCGACGAAGATGGACAAAAGTAAGCTAGAACTAGGCAAAAAGTAGATGCATGTAGAAAAAAGCAATTCAATTTGTTAATTGAGTTGAAAGGAGATTGTGTGTCCAATTGAACCGGCCTTGTCCCTTATATAGGGGTTAGTCTTGCCTCCTACAGGACCTCCTCCATGTCAATCTCGGGGTAGAGACTAATTAGAACTCGAAAAATAGCTCCCCATGCAAAGAAACCTAAGACCCAACAAAACTGCACTCGGAGTCGAACCCTGCCGGTTTGACCGATGACATACCAGTGGTCAAACCGACCCATAGGTGGCGGTTAGACCGGCCCCGTGTGCAAGGGTGTCAAGATCTTTCGATGAGAGGATAAGTCGACTGGATGGAGCGATGTTGACGATCCGACTACAACTGTCCAGGGACATTGCACCTTAGCAATCATTACACCAACTCTAGAGGCAGTCGTGAATCTCGACGGATGCACAATCAACCCAACCATGAGGGTATTTGTTCCTGCAAGCAATCGAGAGTTAGCAAGAACAAGATGAACAAGCAACTCAATTTGCGGAATAAAGATGTAGGATTGAATCAGCAAAAAGGTATCACAGGTGGGGTTCCGTAACGAGCAAACCGGCAATCTAACAGATCACGGGATTACACGGCAAAATAGCGAAGCAAACTTTAATCTAAACAAAACCCAAGAAACCCTAAATGGGTACCTAGCTATGTAAAGAGGTGGGAGGACAACCAAGGGGGTTCCTAGGTCGTGCTCCACCAGGTTGGGGCGCACCCCACATGGGCCCCACCTAGGCCGGGGTCCCAAATGAAATTACAAGCCCATAGGCCCATTATAGGTGACGCATCACCTTGTTTCTTCAACTGCAGTTGATTGAGATGAAATTTAGAAATGAGGCTAGATCCGTTGGAAGGAGGACTCTAAGAGCTTTTCACCAAGTACTCATGCACCCAAAACGGAGCTCGCATGCATATTTGGCGACCGTTTGAAATCAACACTATAGCAGGTGGCCGAATTGGATTTAAGAAATTGGACTACTTGATCTGGATGTCTTCCAATTGTCCTATGATGTGAGCAATAGTTGTATCAATGATAGTCATGGTCACATCATCCTCCCTTTCTTCATGGAAAACCGTCCTCGGTTTTACCATAAGGTGCTCTTCGCATAGTCCATTTAAAATAATTTATTTTTTCCTATCAAAACTACATAAACTCGAAGTAGGATGATTAGCAATAACATGTCTCTATAGCTTGTAATTTTTATCCACATCTACAGGAGGTTCTAAATCTGAGCGTATGTAAACTCTATGCACCAAATTTATTCCACTATCATTGTATTCACCAAAGATATGAAAATTAGCATTAGTTGGACATAACAAACTAGATTTAGCAAATAATTTCTCCTTCAAATTTCTAAGCTCACAAAAGTAAGCAAACAAAACATAGCCAAAAGTACTTAAAGAAGATAGCAATTCATGTTCCTCAACTTCATTATTAATATGAACAACATGCTTAAAATTAGTATATAAAGAACTAACACTAGAAATGACATATTTATTCACTAGTTGTGGCATTGATATAAGTGAAGCATTATCACACAACACTTATTTATCACAAGGAAGAGCAAACAAATCAACTTGTGACAAAGGAATTTTAGTAATTGGTTCCACTAATGGTTGCTCTACTATAGCATGAAAAGTGGTCATGTGTAGCTCAGCTTGAGAATACTCACATTCATTTATCTCAGCACCATTTAATTTACCTTCCAAACATAATTCAGACATCGCAGGTGCCTCATGCTTCTCCTCTTTCTTCTCAAGTACATCATCCTCCTCCTTTTGTTGGATATTCTGAACTCCCTGCAAAACTTTAGTAACATAAGACACAAAAGATAGCTCCTCCAATGTTTGCACATCATCATTGCACAAGGATATAGGATATTCAGAAATAGGAGATAAATCACGTTGTTCATGCTTTCTCGCATTTGATATGATTTGACTCTCAATGCTACGAGCTAGCATGAATAGGTGTCCAATATGATTACATGTCACATTAGCAAGCATAACTTGAATATGAGAATTAAGCCCTTTGAAAAATCTACGCATTGTGTTCTCATTGCATTCTTTTAGACCACTATAGATAATCCAAACTTTAAATTCATAGATGTATACTCTAACAGATCGATCATCTTGTTTCAGATGTTCTAATTTCTCAAGAAGAATAAATTTGTAATAAGAACTCACAAAATGCTTTCTCATCATGGTTTTGCATTCATCCCAAGTTTCAGGTTTATTACTAACATGACTCCACCAAAATAATGCAGAAGAGGTAAACTTATTACTAGCAACCTTAACCATTTGAGCATTAGAAAATTCATATTTATCAAATTCATTGTCTACTGCTAGCTCGCAATCAATATAAGCAACAGAATCATACTTTTCATCGTAGAATGGTAACTTAGATTCAACTCGTGCAAAATTATAGTCAGGTACCTCATGTGCATCATGTGGAGAAATCATCATATTTCATCAAAGGTGAAGAAATTGATGTTGATTAGAACCATCTTGTATCCTCTTGCGTAACCCTACCATGGTTAGTAGGAAACAAGAAACATACACAGGAATATGCACACACTTATCAACTACTAGGTAGTGGAGGCTCAAATATCACACACACTCAAGCTTTTAACCAAGCTCTTACAAGATCTTACCAAAGCAAGCGGAATGGTGACCACACCGACTCAACCTAGACCCAATGGAGGTTGTATGTATCGATGCCTTGGCAAACACTTGTTGTACGGCTACAATTAAATATATGGAGCTCTGGGTAGGCTTAAATATGTAACAAAGGAATAGAAAATGCTCAAATCAGATAGTGCAAAGTTGAATAGCTATTCAAAGTCAGTACTGTGTTGGTCCTAGGCTAGAACATACCAGAGACGCGAGCCTAGACACAAACGATACCACAAGATAGCACTAGGAACAACTCAAGCACAACTCTGATATACAAAAGCAAACTCAAAGATAACAGCTGATTTTCTTTTTTCTTTCTCTTTTTCTTCTTTTTTTCTTTCTTTTGTTTTTTTGTGCGGCTTCTGTTTTCTCTTTTTAGCACCTTTCTGCCTTTTTTTTCTTTTTGGAGTTGGAGAGTTCGGCTTTTGTCCGTCTTCATGTGCATATCTATTCTGGAGGGGCTGCAATCATCATTTTACTACAGAGATATTTTTCTATCCAAGGTGCTGCGTCACCTTATTCGGGCCCAAATGGGCTATGTATTAAGTTGAGTCCATTAGGGACATGTTTTAAGGTAAGAGGACGACCCCAACTCGTCCTCCCACCTATATATTTACCTTAGCCATGATAGATCAACTCGGGTTTTGTTTAGATTAATGTTTAGCTTGGCTACTTTTCCGTGTAATCTCGTAATCGGTTAGATCGCCGGTTTGCTCGTTACGGAACCCTACCTGTGATACTTTTGCTGATTCAATACTACATCTTTAATCCACAAATTGAGTTGTTTGTTCATCTTGTTCTTGCTAGTTCTTGATTGCTTGCAGGAACAAATACCCTCGTGGTTGGGCTGACCGTGTATCCGTCGAGATTCACGACTGCCTCTAGAGTTGGTGTAACGATTGCTACGGTGCAACGTCCCTAGACAGTTGTAGTCGGATCGCCAACGTCACTCCATCCAATCGACTTATCGTCTCATCGAAAGATCGGGACACCCTTGCGCACATCAGTTTGGTCAACCACATTTGCATCAACACCATCCATCAGCTTTGTGCCACCCACGGCACCGCGACACGCCTGCTGCTCCGTCTCCATGGCCACCCAAAATATCTCGCCCAAACCAGCGCTTCTCTCCCTTGTCTTCTTCCACCACCACTACATTTTCTTGCTTCTCCTCTGCTGCTCCCTCGCACGCACCACGCCGCTTTTTCCTTCTCCCCGCCATGCTCTTCTTTGGCCACCACAACACAGACCTCCGCCATTTAACCGTCTCCAGCTCATAATTGGCCTAGCCACCACCACCATCGAGTTCCATGGGATTCCATGACCACATTTAACTCTCACGGAGGCCCATCCATCGCTGGAGCCAAAACACCTAAACCTAGATGCCGCTGCTCTAACACATGGTTTTTGTTTGGTTTTCTATCTTTTAAGCGTAGTCACAGATGACGAAAATTGTTTCGGGCGATGATTTTTGAGAGATTTGAATACGAAGACGAAAGGCAAGTCACACTTTTATCATTTTGCTCCCAGTTTTCCAAATGTCTTGTTTGCAAAATTGCATTGCTAGTGTGCACAATAAATGTGACGAACCGACAAACCTACCTAGTAGTTTTATTATACCGGTAGGATGTTGAAATCCCCTTCCTACTTGTTGCTCCACCTTTATGCTACTTTGGCAACCATGTTCTTTGAGCATAAGTTGCAAAGTTTCTTTTCTCTTAATTTCTGTTTGTCTATAAAGGAAAATTGGGTTTTAGATCTGACAAGGAACCGATAATGGGTGTCAGCAGGATTTGCGACATGAATGCGATCGTCAAAACTCGTAATGCAAAGTGTGATGCTTTGTATTTGCTTGGAATACCTCTGACTTAGACGACAGGGGAAATCCATGGTTGTTGTCGGTTGTGAAAACCTACGATACAAACTGAAACACTTTGAATTCGCTTTGGAAACCTCTGGTTCAGATGACAGAGAATCCATGGATGTTGTTGAGATGACAAAAAGGTGACATCATGATAAGGAACTACGTCTCGATCTTCCAACAAGTATTGATAACTCTCGATTTGGCGGACAATTGACACATACGATCCAGCTCCGATCAACACGATCAAAACCTTGCAATCGCAGCAGCATGTTGCTTCTGGTTATCAACCATGCACTGCCAATTGACCATGTTGAGAAGGCTAATCCCTACATGTGAATCAAAGAACACAAGCAAGAACAAGGTAGATTGCAACTCAATTTGCACATGAATGATTAAGCACTCGAATTTGGGATTCCAGAAACTGAACTTGTGGCAAAACTGCATTTGGCATAATAATCTAAGCAAAACACGACTCTAAACTATGATGGCTACTGAATAAATATGATTAGTGACATCCTAGGCTTAGCCTAGGATGCACAGCTCCTTGAGCTTAGCCGACGACACGATTACAAGACCTACGGCCCAAACAGGCTTGGACTGGATGACGTACGTGGCTTGTTTTACAGATTCCTAGCTACTTGGGAGGATTTTAGACGTGGGACCAGTGTTGGGTTACGCATAGGCTACAATAGCATAAATCAAATTTTTTCTATCGTGTAAACCTAGAACCATGCAAGTATGAGATCATAGATTGTTACCACTCGACATGCTATGCATCGGAATTAGATGATAAGAAGCCAAAAGAACGTTGGTGACATAGTGCGTGTCGATGTAGAGGAAGTAGTAGATCGCAGCAGCCCGACCTTCTCCTCCTCATGTGTATGCCTCGCCGTGCTCTCACGTCGATTAGCGCCGCAGACCATCGGCACCTCTACCGGTATCCACACGTCCAGGGATGGAACACGTTGCACGGACGTGCTAGCGCCCGTGGGTGTGCTAGGGTTTTGCTCGGGAGGGGAGTGACGGCTAGGGTTTCTCACACGCCATCAGCCTCATCACCCGAAGAATATATAGGATCCATAATTGGGCCTCCGAGGCCCATAGGAGCCCTACTCGGATCTCTATCCGAATTGAGCATATATTGGATCTCCATCCAATCCCTTTATTCCGGCCCATTAAGTGTGCGACCCTGTAGGTTGATGTACACTCGGCTGCAACCCAAAAACTCCTTTTCGGTCCACGTGTGAACAGCGGCCCCTAGCAGAATATATTGACCCATCGGGCATACATAAAGATCATATCGGCAGAACCTCTAGTGTATACTTGTATGAACCCCTTTGCCTCACGATATCGATTAAGCTCAAGACTAGATATGTGCCATCCTTTAATAGCTCAATCATTCACTCGATCCTGTAATAGATTATTTAACCTGCGATTGACTCCTCAATCACTTTTGGCATGGCTATGCACTTTCATAATCTATAACATCAAGGGGCTTAGAGATATCTCTCCAAGGAAAGGGTAAATCCCATCTTGATTATTCATATCCCACTGCATACTTCATAGCATACCCAAAGACTACTTTTATAACTACCCAGTTACGGAGTAGTGTTTGGCAGTCCCTAAACAAGCTGCTACACATGTCGGGAACCATGATAATCTCAGATCTAAGGATTCTACACCAACACTAATATGAGACCATTGATGGCACATCACATATAGCTCTCGCAATGTCTCATGTTGGGTCTATCCAACAACATGTTCCCCAAAATTTTCCACATTATTAATTTGGTATCTCCATACCATAATCCATGAGACATGATCATCAATCAATGCATGTGCTGATCATTGAACTATATTTGTTCCATATATGATATTTGATCAGGGATCCTTTAGAAATAGTAACATACAACATAAATAGTCTCATGAACGAATCACATATTCATTAATCAATAATGAGTTATCTATTTCAAGGAACAACGTATAATAAAAATATAAACATAGTATGTGATACAACCATCTCTATGATTGCCTCTAGGTCATATCACCAACAACTAGAACCAACTAAAAGTAGACTCTATAAGCTTTCCAACAAATACTCATGGGTCCCGAGAGCCCTTCTAGATCAGAGGCTATGTCCGTTTGAAGTTGATGGTGTCAGGAGGCTCAAATCCCAATCCAAAACATGTAGAACTTTATCTTTTGCCTTTTATGGATCAAAAGTGATGTTGTGATGTAGAAGTAAATTTTGAGAAGGTCTTGAATTCATCCCCAATCAACTTCTTTGATCATCCATGTATTCCTTGTGCTCGGTCTTTTTTGCTTTACCCAAGCAAGAACCTCTACAAACGATAACACACAAAACTCATAGTGTAGTATGGTTTGTGCGAATATAGAACACGTAAATCTTACATAGAAAGCATGCACCTTTGGTTGATTAATACATAAGGTAGCTATGGCCATATCCGAGTTAGGGATGTCCTCATCACATCGGGACGATGCACTCTTGATACCATGAGTATGAGACATACTTGGTTGAGATGACCCTACATATGGTCTGAGATGGACATATGCAGATGGGATTTTGAGTGACGTTGAGTAGGCGCTTGAGTGATAATAGTGGGCTTTGGTTGTAGGCGGCTCTTTGAGCTAATGTTGGGTAATAAGATGGGTATGATTCCTTGTAGTTGATGAAAGTGAAAAGAAACTAATAGTTGGGTAGAGAGTTAGAAGCTACCAGACAACCAGTCTAGAGTTGGACCCCACCATTATATTTTAAAGAACTAAAATTTGTGTTGACCACTTGATTTGGTGCAAAGAAAATCGCGGTTCAGATGGAGGCAAGTTCCTCTCTCCAAACGCATTTGAAACAACCCACACTTAGTGTTTTTAAAAATATTTTCAAAAAAAGAATGTTTGCAAAATAAACCCCAGCCTTCCTTTGAAGCTTGCATGCTGACATTTCGCATGGCTTGCTGAGGACGTATGTACTCAACTGTTGATTTTCCCCTTCCCAAGGAAAGGTGAAGTTAAATATTAGGATTTCCTTCCTAGTCCCAAGCCATTCCTCTGGATTGGATTCTAACTACGCTAAGTTCCGCTTCTGCTTCTATTTCTGCTGATTACATGTGGGAATGTTCCAAAGGTGTGATCTCATATAAGGTATGATCTATTATATTATGTTTAGTTGCAATGATGCATCTCCATTGACTGCGGATACCAGCAAGGTTTCCTAGGGCGGATATCGGTATCGTGGTTCCGTGGGACTTGGTTGACGTCGTCCCTATGGCGCACTCCCTCTAGTGTCACTGTAGGTGGTGCCAGGACAGGGTGTGACATGCAAAATTAATTTTTTTCTCATCGAGTCTACTGTAACTAGGTTGATGGTCTGATCAGAATTGAGCAGTCCAGGTAGCCAAGTCATTCTTCAACTAGCAGCTGAGGTAGTCAGATTGCCAGGATCATAGGTTTTTTGGGATTAGTTTTCTAACTTCATAGACTACACATTAATATGTTTAGATTTTAGTTTAGGCAGCCAGTCACTACCCGTTGGTTATCATAGATCAGCAGTTTCTTTCCGAAAAAGAAAGAGAGCTATGCATGGCATTTTTCATAGCCACAATTAAAGATAAAGAAGCTTAGGCTTGGGAGCTTTTCTCAAATAGGTGCAAAAATTGCAGACATAATGGATGGCCTGCATAATGCACGCACGTAGCACCATGCACAATTGCACTCTCAACCACAAAAACCACGTAGTTTTGGGTTTCCCCAGACTCTCTCCCAACAACAATTGGTGACTGCTTCCACTTTTAGCTGTTTCCTGTTCATGGCTCCCCACATTTTTTGGTTCCATGTCCGTACCCCATTCATATTGAAGCTCATAGAACAGCCCACTGCCACGGATGAGGATGAGATGCAGAACCAACAATTACTGTTTAAAGCTCCATAAAATACAAAAAGGAAAGGGATAGTACGTACTTTGTTGAAGAGATGGCTCCTCTGTTTCTATCAGCAATCCTTTTGGCCCTATTGGTTGCATCCTCTACTCATGGTACAGTGGCCATTGGGGTATTCCAGGTGCGCCGCAAGTTCCCTATCGGGGGCGGTGGGTGTAAGGGTAGTGGCATAGGTGCATTACAAACCCATGATAGGAACCGCCATCGCCGTCGCCTTGTGGCTGCGGAGCTCTCACTTGGAGGCCTTGGTGGCATCAGCACATCCAGCACTGGGTATATGCCTCAATCTGCCTTTGGTCCTATCTGTTTTTTCTTGGTAGGTTGGCTTATTATGATAAGATAGAGCTTGACACAGACTATACTACACGGAGATAGGGATTGGGACACCCGCCATGAAATACTATGTGCAGGTGGACACTGGCAGCAACACATTTTGGGTTAACTGCATCCCCTGCAAGCAATGCCCTCGCAAGAGTGACATATTGGTAGGTTTAGAGTTTCTGTTTCAGTCCCTTGCAAAATTCTTTTGTAATTTAGGGTTTTGTACATTATAGATGTGAAATTCTGAATTGTAATATGGTTTGCCATGCATCTTCTTGTGTGCAGAGAAAGCTGACATTATATGACCCCAGAAGCTCAGTAAGTTCAAAAGCGGTGAAATGTGATGATATGTTCTGCACTTCACCCGATAGGGATGTGCGGCCAGAATGCAACATAAGCTTACTTTGTCCATACATCGCGACGTATGCTGATGGTGGCTCAACAATAGGCGTCTTTGTCACTGATCTTCTGCACTATCATCAACTGTCTGGGAATGGGCTGACTCAGCCAACTAACACCAGCGTCACATTTGGGTGAGTTGTGTCCATTGAAGAAATTTTTGTATGTGAAATTTATTGATTTAGAACTGAAGTTGATTGTAAAATGCCGTTGATAGACAATAGTTCAACAATATATCATCTTACGTGCAATGCTCTTTCTTTTTTGCCATCACATCAGGTAAACGTTAAATTCTGTCCGTAGGTTTTACAAAAATGATCAAAAAATCATTCAGAACACAGTTATACCCTTGACAGACTTCTTTTGTTTTCTAAACAGTGACAAAAATACTATATATAAGTTGGCCCACTAAGGCCCCACTTGAAATGGATTATGGTCTAGATTATTTTCATGGATTATCTAGTAGATTATAGGGATAGACTTAAATATTTTGAGAAATAAATTTAACACATAGCTTAGAACAAGTGGTTCAATACGTATAAGTGTTATAGAAGAATGCATTTTGACAAAAACATATTTGTAGAGGTGTTGAGCAAATCTGTGGCTATAATCCAGCAAAGTATTTGAAAAACATTGATAGTTAGTGCTATTTCCTGTTCTATCATAAAGCTACATCACCCTAATTATTCTATCCCTTGGATAATTGATCAATGGATAATTATCCCATGAAGCAAAATCACCCAAAATATTTGAAGCCTTTGGATGATTGATCACTTGTGCTCTCATGAAGCCACATTATTCAATTATTTGTACTCCTTAGATGATTGATCTGTGATGTGAATCATTTATCATCTCACGAAGCCACATCACCCCAATTATTTAAAGTCTTTGGATGATTCATCTCTAGTGCAAGTTATCTCGCTGATCTCGTTTGTTGCCAGGTCACCTCAACAACTCCTAGGTAATGAATAATAGATCTATGGTCCAAATTGTCTATCTTTTCCAATGAAGCCACATCAACCTCAATTATTTCTAGCCCCCTTAGATGATCAATCCATGTTCCAATTCTGTTTTTGTTTTGAACTAATGTCACACAAATTATTTGTAGCCTTTGGTGAATGATCTATGGTCTAAATTATGTCCTCTCTTATGAAGACTTACTAACCCAATTATTTCTACATTTTACAACACATTTGTACCACTGCGGCAGAACATTGCCATAGCAAGGTATCCAACTTCTCTCTTGGTAAACAATCTTCATCACATTGATCTACAATGAATATTGTGACAAAGTAAGCGAGAAAAACCAAATAATTCGTGAGCATGATGTTGAAGAATAACGGTGTACTCCAGCAAATTTGAATTTTAAAAACCAAAGTTTTCTGGAATGGAAGGGTAAATGGTTCCCCTGTTCCTGTAGGTGTGGTTTACAACAATCTGGAAGTTTAGACACTTCGGAATTAGCGGTTGATGGAATTATTGGGTTTGCCAATTCAAATAACACAATGCTATCGCAATTGTCTGCCGCTGGGAAGAGAAAGAAAATATTTTCTCATTGCCTCGATTCCAGAAATGGAGGTGGAATTTTTGCTATAGGAGAAGTGGTGGAGCCAAAAGTAAAAACAACACCCTTAGTACAGAACAAGTGAGTTAATTTTGTGCTTCTATGATATTTTTGTTTCTTTTATGCTCACAATGTAATTTGGGTCTTCTTTAAATATAGATATTTTTACCTTGATTCTAGCATCTTATAAATTTTCCAAATCCTTTTACGTTGATAATACGAAGTTAACATTAATTTATCTACTAAAACATGAAGTGTGTAAAGTGGTACATTTCTGGTACAAACTTAGTGAAGAAAATTGTATGTAAGTTAATGTTCTTCACTGTTTTTTTAAGTGCAATGTTCCCAAGTTTTCAAGGCACAGAGCTATGTAAAATTTTATGTTGGTGATCTTTGCCATGGACTGAAGGGTGCTCTTAGGCTGGAATCGCTATAGTCTTAACCATCTTTTTCTTAAACTTATTTATATACAATTAAACATTATTACTTGATCTTGGCTATCCATCTTCCCCTGTTGGATCTTCATTCCATGTAAGATGAATGCAGATAACTAATATTAATGTGTATTGTAGTGCAGATATGCCTTTTATCTTCGTGTTTTAAGTTTCCCCTCTTCCTTTTTTTTGGCATACATATCTTTGTGTGTGTGTAACCTGGTCGTGTGGTTCCACCACAAAAGCCATAAACAACATAGCTATGTTTGGTCCTATTTATGTTTCCACTGACCTAATGCTATAGTATCAATTTCAAATCAGTATAATAATAACTGGCATCAAAGCATGCATTTACAAATTTAAGGGAATATGTATAGCTTTCTTTTTGAATATTTCTCATATGTACATACACATCTATTGAAAATTAAAGTCAATAAGGCAACTGAAACTTTTGAGTACACTCACACAAATGCACGCTAACATCTATCAATGATTCTATCACTTAGCTGGATACTTTACCTTGTGAACCTCAAGATGATCGATGTTGGCGGCACAACACTTCAGCTTCCAGCCAATATTTTTGAAACGACTGAAACAAAGGGTACATTTATTGATAGTGGTACAACCTTGGCATACCTTCCAGAGATTGTATATAGGGAACTAATGCTTGCGGTATGGCAAAAGACCTGCTATTCCATTGTACTGGTAGAATTATTTGCATTACGTTTACATACAATTCTCAACCAATTGCAGGTATTTGCCAAGCATCCGGATATAACCTTGCATGATACTAATAATTTTGAATGTTTTAATTTTATTGACAGGTATACTCTATAATACAGAATCTAGCTATACTAACAAGTAGCAGAATAGCTCATGACATTGTCTTCACCAATGGACTAGATCTCAGAAGATTCATTGGGTGCCCATTGAGTTTTAATTCAATCTTTTCAATGCCTCTAAATTTTTCTTTATCCCTCAACTCCAATTTAATATTTCGAAAAAATAACTCCAAATTATTTGTTTGTCCCTAATATAACATTCGTTTTGATACCCAAGTATCCTTTCCGTTAGTTCAATGTGAGGAAAACCGGAGACTCTATCTAAATTCCCCTTGGGTCATATGTCATAACCTAATAAAGGAAGCTGTCTACTCAAACTGAAGCTTTGGTAGGGAAAGTTTAAGTTACAGACAATACTCTAAGGGATGAAGTTGCCCAAATAACCAAAACTTTTGAATTGAACAGAATTTGAAATAAACTTTTGGTTTTCTATATGATTTTGAAACAAAATAGAAGAAAAAGGACGGAGAAGCAGTAGTGGAATTCTCAGCAAGGTTTGTCGTGGAAATTTTTTTCATCCTTACGATTTGCTAAGTAAAGGACTCATCAGCTGCCATTTCATCCGCCACAGCAGCAAAACCAATGTCAAATGTGCAGTAGCCAGAATGGGTTTATTTAGATGGTTTTCTACTTCTTTTGGGATTACTTAGACTGTTCCATAGTTCTGAGGGATTGGGTATATTAGATGCAACTTAGTACTTCAGGTGGTAGAAATAGAATTATTCCATTATTTTGCTATTATTCTAACTATGTTGTTAATTTTTTGTCCAGTGTTGATGATAGATTTCCGAAGATAACTTTCCAATTCGAGAATGATCTTTCCCTAGATGTTTATCCACATGATTACCTTCTTGAATATGAGGTAGCATGACAATGTGTTCATCAATTGGTATTGCCTTATCATGTTACTTCTTACAGCTTGACACTTCAAACTGAAACATGAAACAATTATATGAAGTTAAAATAGTTTAGAGTCCAATCATGGATTTTATCCCCATATATCGTGGGCCACATCATGCGCTACATAGATATAGGTGCTATTCATTCAATGGGTAACCCTTAACCAACTTTAGTTAAATTGCAATTATTTGTACATCATGTTGTAATATGTTTTGTTTAATTGTACTCACAGAATAACTCAGGCTCATCCCATGTGCTAGATTAATGGCATTATAATGTAGAGAATTGTGTGATTAGTTACAAGACATAAGAAACAATCTGTATACATTAAATAGACGATGATATCTCTGAAAGTAGCTGTACGGTTTTAAGTTT
Organism: Oryza officinalis; assembly: GCA_008326285.1. Classification (NCBI taxonomy): domain Eukaryota; kingdom Viridiplantae; phylum Streptophyta; class Magnoliopsida; order Poales; family Poaceae; genus Oryza; species Oryza officinalis. Next base: position 15,283,892 of record BDMV01000004.1, read on the forward strand.
CACCTTCCGTTGACAAATTTTAGTTCTTGGTTTGTTAAGAGTCCCATTTTGCTCTAGGTAGCCAGATGCACCACGTAACCGATTGATAATCTTCATGAAAAAGTGTAGTGGACAAGAGTTTGGAGATTCTCAATCAACGGACAGTTACTGTTTCAGACATTGATGCTACTATGTTTTGTATACAGGCTTTTGTTAAATATTTTCTGGTGCAAGTCTACCAATATATGTTCATCACACTTAGATTTATTTGGAGCAGGGTAAGCAATATTGCTTTGGATTCCAAGATGCTGCAAAACAGGATGATGAAGGCCATAAGGATATGTTCCTTTTGGGAGGTTTGCATTGCTCCCTAAAAGAAAATTCCTTGTTCAAATTTATTTTTTTGTGGTAGAGTCATTACCCTGTTTTCTTTCAGACATGGTCATCTCAAATAAGTTGGTCGTCTATGACATGGAAAAGAAAGTCATTGGCTGGACGGAGTACAACTGTAAGATTCAACTCATTCAAATTTGATCGATAAAGTGTTATATATTCCGTACTAACTAGAAGTCATTAGCTTGGAGTAAGGAGTAGGAATTGGACGCTGAAATAGTTGTACCCCTGCATACTGGTTGTGCTAGCCATGGCATTGATAGTTTTATGGCTACAATTTAGGTGGTGAACAAGATTACGAGGGTTATAAAAGTGTCGAACTGGAGGCCGAGGCCCTAGCCCTAGCACCCTAGGACACCGAGGCACCAGCCCTGAGCAAGGAGATGGGAAAGGATGAGAGAAAATTCTGTTCATTCCTTTTATTATCTTCCAATAGTCCATCCCCTTTTATAGAGTGGAGTTACATCCAAATTAGAGAGTAATTGGTTAGATTCCTTGTAGTGGAACCAACCTACCTGGGTTCAAATTCTAGATTTGACACAGGTTTACTACTTTATGGCTAATTATTCTTTCAATGGTAGACGACGTACCCGTCGATAGCGAAACGCCCGTGGTGACTTCGTCAATCTTAAGATATGTCGGCTCAGTCTTTCGGAGGTGCTCATAGGGGCAGGGTGTGCATGTGTGCGTTCATAGGGGTGAGTGTACATTCGTTGTGGGTACCTGCATTTGTACTGTGTTTCTAAAAAAAATTATAGCTTAATTAATACCAAATTACCAACTAGGGATAATAAACTAAAAGGAAATGTAAGCTTGTTACCATTGTTGGCTGGTGCACCCCGTGCAGGTGGTACTTGAGTCCCGACTGGTACAAGTACTCAACTGGTGTCCCTCGTAGGGCATATCGACTGATCCATTCCTAGAGCGTACGAGATATGCTCGTGGCCATGAATCCCTGTTAACGTGTATCTAGATCTAGACCCTACAGTATAAACATGTAGATGAGCAGTATCTGATATCCAAAACAATTACTCGAATAAAATCTAAGTCAATATGTGTTCCTCCTCTTGATGATTTTAATTCCCCCGAGTAGTTGACTCCTTGTGTTTAAACACTCTGCCCGACATGGAGCAAAGCTTCACAAAGCAGAGAACAAATTGTTTTATCTTTATGCTTTTGTTTTTTTTCTTAGTAGTATTTAACACCTTACGTTATACACTCTACCTGACTAGCCCCCAAGTGCGAGGGTTCGACACAAGCAAACTATCCTATTTACACCAAACAGAGACATTGGGAAATAGAACTTCACTACTTTTTCTACTCGGATTTATTTGCAAGCAATCAAGATAAACATTATAAAAAGTTTGCGAAAAGCATGATATAACATATGTAGCCCCTACTCACTACACAATAGGGAACCAATTGACGCCGTGAGGCAGAGGAAAAAGAAAATATCATATAAAGAATGATATAGCTTCTTGGTATTCTTTGGGTTGGGAACATGGGTGCCATTGTTGCATTTTAGCTTATGAGCCCCTGGGTGTATCTATTGTCCTTGTGTAGCTGGTTCTCTTGCATGGCCATAATGACATCAGCAGAAGTAGCATATGAATTGGCCATCTCGAAGAGCTTGTTGATAGTAGTCAGCGCTTTCCGAGTAAACTTCGCGATGAAGTGTCCATCATTAACTCCCATCCGGAAAGCATTGATGACAATTTCATCCTTGATCTCTGGGATTTTGTTCTTTGCTTCTAAAAAGCACTTGATGTCCTCCCAGAGAATCTCGTTCTTCCTCTGTTGGATCTGGTATAAATCGTATTGTGTTCCAGGTCTCTTGAAGGTACCTTGAAATTTGGAAATGAAGCACTCACGAAGCTGTCCCTAGGAATCAATAGATCCCTATAGAAGCCCTGAAAGCCAGCTCCTTGTTGAATCTACCAAAGCAACAGGAAGATAATTCGCCATGACCTTATTGTCTCCCCCAGCTACTCTAATTGCAAGAGCGTACACCTTGAGCCAATATTGTAGATTTATTTTTCCATCATACTTGTCAATTTCAACCTGCTTGAACTAAGTTGGTCGGTACACTCAGCACAGATCAGATGTAAAAGTTGGGATTCCTTCGTCGAAGTCATCGATGCGAGCTGGGGACCTGTTCTGGTGAGGGGATATTCAGCATTGTTCGTACTCTTCGTGTTCATGATGTCTTGCTTTAAGTGTGCGTGTTACATCGTAGTCGATATTGTTGCTCACGTCCTTGCGATAATGACTCTTGTTGTCATATTCTTCATGTTCCAGTCGTCGATGATGTTGGTTGTGTTGCTCCTCCTCCAGTTGGTGTCGATTGTCCTCATAAAGATGCACACTGTGTTGATATCCATCTCCTTGGCTGGCTTGAGACAGATGATGAGCACAATCAGGTGTCTTTTCTTTAGTTGGACGTCTCACACCTCGAGACTTGGAATAAGTTGCCTCCGACATGACTCCCATTGTGTGACTGCTTCGCTCGTTCTGTTGGACTGCCACCATTATGACCATAGCCTTCATTCTCTCAATAGTCGGAGACACGGCGTGGTCGGGCAACATGTTAAGAACCATATCTAGAAGAGCATACTATCAAGGAGAAATAAAGACGTTGTGATCATCAAATTTGGTCGTAATAATATCTTGTTGGGTCATGCGTGAACTTGCGTGGTGTTCCTGGTTTTCCTCCTCTTGCAACTTGCGTCATGGCTAGTCGTCCTGATCTTGTTGTTCCTTTGCAAGCCTCCTCGTCAACTTCTCTTGTGGCCATAAAGACTTCACGGGGAGGAGAATAGCTTTCGGTACTGCTATCCGAGTCATCGAATTGGATCGATTGGTAGATGACTCCAACCACCCTAGACCCGAACCTGAGTGCCTCGAAGCCATATATGAGTTGAACTCCAGAGGGTAGAGTCGAGTTTGACTCGAACTGACATATCATATCTGAAATCAGCGCTTCAGAAGCTTGGGGTAAACCTTAGCGGCATTCGGGTGATCGAACAAGAACTTATGTACCATCGTTCCCTCCGACTAGTTTGAATCCAAGTCGGAGAGGGTGAGCCTGCCAAAGTTGTCGATTAGAAAGTCATAGTTGCAAGAGTGAAATGCCTGCTTTGGAGCGAAGATGAAGTCAATGACTTATGAAGTTGATTCCATCGCACTTTTTGACGAGAAACTGGGTGCAGCCCCTACTTGGCGCACCAACTGTCGATGTTTTTATCGGCAATAATAAAACAGGTAGCACACGAGACCTAAAGATGGATGGATGCAGAAGATAAGAAATTATACAGGTTCCGCACCCCTCGATGAGAGGTAATACCCTAGTCCTATTTTGGTGGATTATATTACATCGGGTGTATTGATCTTTATGTTTGTGTGTTTTCTCCTTCACTTGGAGGCTCACTGCCTGCCTTATATAGGATGGGAGGCAGGGTTACAAAGATGAAAACCTAGTCGGCTTCAATTCCTAATCTGTACAAGGTAGTATTAAGCCAGGGCGCTATACGCTGTCTTGAGATAAAAGGCAACATGACGGCTAAGTCCTACTCTATCTTATATTACATGGATCCTGTGAGCCCCCGGTTTTGTATACCGGGAACCCCATGTGTATTACAATACCATTCCCTGGATCAGTAGATGGTACACACATGGCACAGTTGTATATCTCAAGCTGACATCGTCTTACAGGTCTTACAATATATTAATAATACAAGGGTAGCCCAAATGGAACCCGAATAGACCAAGCATGGTCGATAGCAACACAAAATACCAAAACAACTAAATGAAGTAGCGGAAGCGAAGCAGCGGCGGTCCATCTTATCCCACACGCATCGACTGGTGAACCTAGGTCCTTATTCCACCGTCCTCGGTAACTCCTTGCTAGCATAGCACATGTACAGGTCGACACCAACACCTTTCTAAAAGATGTAAATAAGCAAGAGTGAGTACCAACCGTACTCAACAAGCCACCACTACAGAATGCATATAATGTTCATAGGGGAACCTACCCCCCTTAAAATAATCTCGTCCCCGAGATTACTTAGGGGTTAGAAAAAGAGAGGGATGGTTGCACTCCGGGAGACTTCTAAGAAACACAGAGGCTGAGGTACCATGAATTTCCAAATTATACAGGTTCGGTGCTGGGCTGGTGAAGAACATCCTGGTTCACTGTCCTGACCATTTTAAATCCTTTTTCACGCGATAAGCTTGCACTTTTTCTGGGGACAGGCGTCGGTACCTTTATCTTTCTTTTTGTGATTCATATGCATGCGCATGTGGCAGTGGTTGTAGCGCGCAACGACTGGTTGTCGCAGTGGTACCTTGTGTACTCTGCGAGGTTCATAGCCATTAACCGGGGCATCCAAATATTCAAGGCTCGTTTCGAAATACACCGGTCTATCCAAAATTTCCATCGCCCTGTACACTTGGGTAGTTGCTTTGCCAGGCGTGCAACTTTTGATAAAGAGGGGAAGAGAGAGGGGGCTGCTTTACGCCTCTTTGCGCGGTAGCCCCGAGCGGAGTGTGAGTGGAGGGTGGTGTAGCTCAACTAAGGGAGGAGATGGAGCGGCGGCTCGGCGGTGGAAGCGACCTGGATGGCGGCGAGCGCGGCGCTAGCTACCACGGTGCCGGTGGCGGCGCGGAGCGAGGCGCTGCGGCGCAAGGTGCTCCGAGCGGGGGCGTTGCGGCCAGGGGTGAGCTACGCCGGCGGTGGGGTCGGCGACTGCTGCGGTTGAGTCGCAGCGGCGTGCTTCTTCTCCGGCGCAGGCGGCAAGCGACGCCATTGGGGGCGGGGCTGCTGTGATGATGGCGCGGGGACATCCCAATCGAAGAGGGACCTTCTTGTCGTGGGTGTGCATTGCCTTGTACTGGGTGTGGGTATGGTCCGGCCTACGTTTGTTAGCGCAACTATTTGCGCCACTTTATCTTGGTTGGTGCGTCCAGTGGTCATCCTTTGGGGGTGGTGGCGCGTGCTTGTTGCGGACGAGTATGCCGACCACCTATGTGAGGCGGTGTTCCTCCTCATAGTGTTGGCGCCCATCGTCTTCATTTCCGTTCTGAAGGCGATGTTAGAGTAGGTAGTTGACGACATGGTTGCCAAACCTTGGCATGTATCCCCTATGTATCGATCTTCATAGTCCATCTCTTTAATCTTTGGCCTTTCGTGTCATTAGTATGGTTGTCTCTAGTTTGTACTTGTGCCTGACTTGGCTTATCCGTTGATGAGGCTTGATTACTAACGGCATTTGGGTTTTCCGAACAGGTTCATGCCTGTTTTAACTTTGGGTATCTAGGGGTTGCTTTCTCATTAGACGAGATTATCGTTCAATCTTGAAATAGTTCAATCCGTCGGATGGCTTTCTATGGAAAGGGCAGGTCAGCCTAAGTGTGGACACAGACGACCCTTTCTGAACAATGGATTCATGGCAGGCAAAAGGTTGTGTTACCCTTCATCCAATTTCTCCTTTGAACGAGATAAAAGGGGAATCATCCTTAGTGAGGAAAAGGGAGAGTTGCTACTACTGGATAAGACATTTCCCAACAAGGGTCTACACACATAGCTTGCTCATGGTGACGGTGGAGGCGAGAGTGGATCGAACTCCAGCGGAGGCTTCCTGCGAATCCTGGTCAACTTGTGGCCTTGGATGCGGCGAACTATCTCGGATGCTTGCAAGAGTTGTATGGTAGTGCACTCCAGAGATAAGCGCTGGTAGCGGGCTTCTAGATCGGCATACCGATCTCGAAGTTCATCCAGTTCTTCGAGGGCCTGCTCATAGGCGTTCTCAGTGGTGCAGGCTAGCTTGGAGAGGAGAGTGCACCTGCTCCCTTCGAGTTGTCCAGTCGAGCGGAGGCGGCACCGGTTGTCGTCTTCTTCGCGATAGGGGTGGAGACCAAAGCTGTCGGCTACACCCAAGGGGACGCAAATCTTGCAAAGCCGTAGGAGGGCCTCACGAAACACATCCTTGATGGCAGCTTCAGGGGTGATTCGAGGATGCGGTCTGGAAGAGACGCCTTCACTTCTCCTTCTCCTGAAAGGAGAAAGATCTTCACCTTCCAGCTCTTCCGGGATCCTCGGACGATCTTGCTGCACATGTAGATGGGTCCTCAGTAAGACACTCGAGTGCCGAAGTAGTGGCCTCAGTTGTTGGCATATGCTTGAGGGTTTCCATGGCAATCCCCTTGGTTACCATGGGGTCACTGTGAGGGGGGTTCTCTGTGGTTGCCATGGGGTTGTTCTGAGGGAGACTCCCTGTGGTTACCATGGGGTCTGCCATGGGGCTAGGGTTTTTTTTTTCTGGCTAGCTTGGTTCAAAAGAAGGGAGAGGAGTGATGCATTTCCTTGGGGTAGCCTGGGGCTCCCTTTATAGGCATCGACCACTGGGCTACTGTGATGGGGTCAACAACTCCAGTGCTCGTGTGTCCCGGTGTGGCCTGTTCCAATTATTGGCGACGAGCAGTATGCTATTGTGGATCCTGTCAATCGAGGCTCCTGTTGTGTTCCTGTGGGTACTGTTGAAATATGGCGGTTCCCGGGTCTTCCGGAGTCCTTGGTCAGTACTGTTTGGGTCGCCGTCCTTGTGGTCGAAGCTTTCGGCTGAGGTCGCACTCCTATCTTCGTAGGTTGCCGAATTCCCAAGTGGTTTTGTTGTGGTCGGCTTACTGTGGCTGTACCGGGTGGGGTCTTAACTTAACACTTGTCAATTCTAATTGTACTCATGTTGGTAATTATCCTTCATCCTGACAACACCGGTATTTGGAAGATTAGGGAGGAATGAGAAAGTCCATCGGAAGAAAGAAATAGAGTTTTCTAAGAAAGGGCTGCTTAATGGGAAGTTTTAATTGTTCGGGTGATGTGTATCATATACTTGGTGAGCACACAAGGGAGGGGGGGTGAGTAGTTAACTGCTTAAGAGCTACTACACAACAAGAAAATCAATGCACAAAACGATGGGTTGCCACCCCATACTGCAATAACTCACAATAGGAGGTGGCTTATGCACAATACAACGTCTACGACACACATCTAAGGGTATTTAGTCAGATCGGTTAGTGGTTCATGAGGTCATAATAAACCAGCTATCTCTTCATCCTTAATCCTTATAGTCTGTATAGGAGTATTTGAAATTAGAGTGGTGAGTAGGGGTTGGATATAAATGAATTTTCAAAATTACTCGAGAAAGAGGAGTAGTAAGAACCCATGGCTTTATCAAAATAGTTTTTGCAAATATATAGCTTGAGGGTAATAGGCTGCACTAAACCAGTCCTAGGTTTTAACGGTGGTTACAAGGGTCCTTAGGTCCTGCAGTCGTCTTGCTCTGATACCAACGACTTGGGGCTGCTGGTGGGCTTAGGCCCGAAATTGAAGAGAGAGGCAATATGGACTTTTGTAAAAGATTACATGGACTCGGCCCGATGGAAAAGGAGGGAGGTTTTATGGACTTCCTAGTTGGGTAGCCCAAATAAGAGGGACCTTATTTAGACTTCTTCAAAGCTTGAGGGCCCACAGAGAGAAAGGGGTGGGTCCCACTGATGGGTCCTACCATCTTTTTCTTTTCTTTTCTTTTCTTTTTTTTTCTTTCTCTTTTCCTCTTTCTTTCCTTCTCTTTCTTTCCTTCTTCTCTCTCCTTCTTATCTCTTCCTTCTCTCTTTTTCTTGCTCCTGCTTTTCTGTTTCTTCCAGAGGAGCCGCGGCTGGGGGAGAGCAGCAGGCCGGGGCACGGGGCGACGGCGGCGTTGCGGCGCGGGCGCGCGGGCGCGGCCCGGCAAGCGGCGGCGCGGAGGTCGGGCGGTGCGGCGCGCTGGCGGCGCGGTCGGGGACGGCGCAGGGCGGCGTGAGATGGCGCACGGCGCGGCCTTGGGCGCGTGCGCCAGCCACGGCTGGGAGGCGGCGTCGACAGGGGCGGCGGCTGGGGAGGCGGGGCGGCGGTGGCGCGGCGCGGTGGTGCGGCGTGGCGGCTGCGGCCGGCAGGGTGTGGCTGCGGCCAGGAGGCCGGGGCGGCTGCGGTGTGGCACGGCGAGCCCGGCTGGGGTTGCGCCGGCCGGGGCGGCGGCGCGTTGGCGTGGCGCGACGCGCTGGCGGCGCGGCCGGGGACGGCGCGCAGGCGCGGCGCGACGGCAGGGAGTGGCGTCGGCATCCCGGGGCAGTGCCGGCCGAGGCGGCTCGACGCACGGTAGGGGCGGTCGGCTGGCGTGCGGGCCGACCGTGGCGTCGGCCAGGCAGTGACGGCGGGGCTCGGTTCGGCCTGGGCGACGGCTTGGCCTGGCCGGCCAGTGATGGCGCCGACTCGGCCGGTCGTGGTGACGGCAACAGTGAGCGAGAAGGACGGCTTTTATAGCCGTCGTGGCCGGCGGATGGCGACGAAGGCTGCTCTGCCGAGCGGGGCCGAATGCTCTGTCCGGCTGACGCCCATGGCAGGGCCGCACAGGGGCGAGGACGGTGGACGGTGGTCGATGGAGGACGGCATGGACTCGGCGTTTGCTTTCGGTGTGGACGCTTGACACCGGCAAGCTCGTCGCGGTGCCATGGCGCACTGGACCGTGTGCAGAGATGGTCGCATGCTTGGCGGAGAAGGCGGCGACGGTGCCTAACTATGCTTAGTGTACAGTGCAGGACGGTGCCTAATCTCCGATTTGCAGGGAGCTCAGGAAATAAAGAGCTAAAGAACGTGTGCATGCATGCATGCTGTGAGTGTAATAGAGTTTGCTTGTTGCTATGCCTTGTGTGTTGGAAAAATAAATTTGCTTGTTGTTGTTCTGTGTATACAGGGAGGTAGATGAGTATTTTGGCTTGCAATGAATGGAGTGAGTAGGAAGCAAAATAATTTAGAACTGGTAAAAATTGGACGAGCGATTTAGGACGCATTTCGGATTCCAAAATCCAAACACGAAGATTCTATTTGGAGAAAAGATGACTGGAGGAAAAATTCGGCTTCTGCAGGTTCCATCGGTTCACGATTAAATTCGACGAGAAGGTTCCATCGGTTCACGATTAAATTCGATGAGAGAAATGGCCGTCGAATTTTGATATGTATCTGCACAAAAATATTTGTTGGCGGTAGGATTCCAGAACAAGTATTGCTAGGATCTCCGGATAGAAGGAAAATTATTTGGAAAGATATTTTGGAGGGAAGAGAAGTGTGAGTCTACAAGGAAATAATTAATTGGGATCTTTGGCACAGATTCTAGACACACACAAATAAACAATTAACAAGCAAACTAAAATTATGCCTGGACTAGACTTTGTCTGAGGTCATATCCTGAAAATAGCCTATTAGGAATTTATATTTCGCAATTAAGGTTTCTAGTAAATATTTTACCAATAGACATTATTTTGCAAATAGTTTCCAAAAGCTTATCACTCTATATAAAGGTGCATAGAAAATAATCAAAGCTATTTCTTTAGTGGAACAATATTTGTTTTAATAAACTATCCCTTAATGGGTTTTATCCCAAAATGGTGATACATTTAGATATATAGCTTTATTTATAAAGTAAATATGCTCAAGGGTTTTTGTTTTTCGAAAATAATTGGCATATGCAAATCATAGCTCCTTGAATAAATAATATTTGAAATCAAATACCGACGTATCCTCAGACGTTCGTCTATTAGCCCACGTGTAAACGAAAAACGACAGATCGAATTGAGTTAGTTCAGGCATGAATGTATTTTGAAAAAGATTTTTAGTTATTCTGAATTTTTAATTCCGTATTCCAAAGTCGAAATATTCAGGATGTTACAGATCCAGCCCTCCTTCTATATGTAGTCAGATAGGCAGGCCATGTGGGTATCTAGTACCCATACTCTCCATAATCGGTAGCACTAGAACACTTCAAACTAAAAGAATAAAATCTAGTTCTAACAATTGTCGGGCTCGTGGAAAATACTTCCTCTAGAATGCTCAATAACCTGAATTCTAACAAAGTAGCAAAACTATGTTCACTTATTGTTCTTGTCATAACTTTTAAACCACTAAAATTAGATATAGGAATTTACAATGCACTACGTTGGCGAGTGGTCAGACGAGTTCACATAGGAGGCATGCTGTCATGGAGGAGAAGGAAGGTGGAAGCAGTGGCTTGCAATGGTGTCAGGGTACACTCGCAGAGGAAGATTGGCTTGGAAACTAAAAGGATGGTCCACACGAGAGAGGAAAGGGCATGGGGAGAGAGCATTGTTCGATCAGCATCACAGCTGCCCTGCTGCTCACCTTGAATCCGTATCTACACCATAGCTGGGCCAGTTGTCGGATCTGCCCTGATATAAGACTTGTTGGCTGAGCTCTTCTCTAGACCTGGTGCCACCGCCATCAAGCGTGACAAACCACCGCCAAGCTTATCACCTGATCTGTGCCATCACCAGCATTGTCCTTCAGCCGAGCAGCCCACGCCGACATGGAGCTCGTCGGCACGTGCCACAATAAATCCTTGTCTCCATGGAGGGCTGCACATGATCCATGTTACCAAAAGCCCTGGGAGGGGACGGCCAGAGTGGGGAGGTGGTGGTGGATAGTGATGATGGAAGAGCTTGGGAATAAAGGATGATGGCAGCATTGGCGGTGGATGGGAGTAGATGGAGATGGCAATGGCAATGGTTATTTGGGAGTAGAGGAGGACGGTGATAGTCTTGACGTGTGAAACTAGATAGGGATGTAGGGTTACGGGCTCAGCAACTCGATAATATCGTGTGGCTAGTGTATGGCTCACGAGTGCAGGGGTGGCTAGGGTTTCTCGAGGTGGTTCATGTACTAGCATGTCTGACTTACCTCCTTACCCCTCGCCCCAAAAAGCATAGAACTTCTAATTGGTCCTCCAGGGCCCGTTTGGAAGCCTACCTAGACCTCTATCCAAATTAAGCCACTTTTGGATCTCTATCCAATCAATTCATTTCAATCCATTAAGTGTGTGACCCCATAGGTTCATATACTTGGTTGCAACCCAAAAAAGGATTTCTTTTAAGCCCATGTGTGAATGGTAGCCCTTAGCAGGACGCATGGAAAAACTGAGTGTACATAAAGATTATATCGGTTGGGCCTGTAGTGTATATGTGTACTAACCCCTTTGCCTCATGATACTGGCTAAGCTCAAGGAGAGATTTGTGTCATTCTTTCAATAGCTTAATCATTCACTCATCTAGTATTAGATTACTTAACTTATGACTAACACATTAGCCATCTTGGCATGACCATGCACTTCCATATTCTATTATATCGAGGGACTAGAGATATCTCTCATATTAACAAGGAGGTCAATCCCATCTTATTTATTCACATCTCACTACATGTATCATAACAGACCTAGAGACTTCCTTTATAACTATCCAGTTATGTAGGAGCATTTAGCAGCCCTAAAGTAAGCCACTACACTTGTTGGGAATCATGATAATCTTAGTGACAAGGATTCTACACTAAAATCACTTGTCTTATGGCACATCATAATTCATGTAGTTTCTCAAGTTAGGTCTATCCAACAACATGTTCTCCAACACGTATCCACATCATTGACTTGGTTGGTGGTGCTTGGGAGGAGATGGGGACGGAGACAGTGTCAGTGGGTAGGAGGATTGGTGATCGGTGGTCCAATGTACGATGAGCGGAGTAATTGTGTGAGGGAGAGATGAGGGTGTGGAAAATGTGATGCTTTTGAGAATGGCTACTAGGACAAGGTTAGGGAAATGGTACATGTGTGATAGTACATGGTGCCACAAGGGACTAAAGTTTGTAGTGTAAGATTTTAACACTTCTAGTAAATAAAGGGACTAAAAGGGTCAAATAGTTAAGGGTTGAAATGCAAAATTACTAGGGGTAGCCTCCACTATATATGATGTGACTTATGCAATTAGTCTCATCTACGGTTCTACGAGGCATGTTCTCTCTCCCAGAGGCCACTCCTCCGTTGTAAATGTTCTAAGAGAGAAACTAATATTTTCTATCAATTGTGTAAAGATTTCCAAAAATAAATAGCTACCACATTTTGGATGCCGTCAGTTTCACTGATAACTATTATGCAATCCCTATGCTACATGCGTAGTCCAGAGGGGTTGCATAATGTCTACAAAAATGGAGACATGATATATGTGGAGGGGCAACATTCTCAATCATCCTTTCATTCACAAGTGTACAATAGTGAACCTCCTCTCCTCTATATATAGCCATATTTCATATATGGAATGTTAGGTGTGGGCCCAATAAGTGTATATGGGCTGGACCTTCATGGGCCAAGCCCGTAGGTTTCTTAACACTCCCCCTTGGGCAATTACCGCGTAATGTCTACGCCTCATCAAAACTTTAGAAAAACCCAGTGGGAAAAATTAGGAGAAAGAGTACATAGCATCTGCTTGCAATGTCGCATGAATTACCTCATTAAAAACATTGGTAAGCAACTGTAGGGAAAACTTATCCAAGAGAAAAAGAGTACATCCATCCAATTCTTCGTTTAATCTTTCTAGATTGTTTTTGGGTACTTGATTTTCTATATAAAGATTCTAGAATGAGTTAGTGAAATTCTCCCCCTGAATTTTGTATTTCTCTATGTATTATTATTCCAGTTCTTCGGACACATCTATTCAAGAGAAGATGTCAATAATGATTTTGTGAACCAATCTTCAAGATTTCTAGATAACTTAGTACATAATGTTTTGATGTTTTTATGCAATTCATGTGCATATAAGAACTTAGGGTTCATATGCTTGGTGAGTTTGCTCACGTGACTCATTTGCATTGTGCATCATATGTTGCATTACTTTCAAATAGGGGTTGAGATAGTTTTCAAACCACGGTTGCTGGAATGGGGTGACCATCTCTCAAAGCCATGCCGAGGCTCTGTATAGTTCAATGATGCTTAGTTTGGTTTAGTGCAATTTAGCCAAGTATTCGAGTGCTGCTATTACACACTTGTATTTGGGAATTCCATCCCAATTTTGGCGATAATTGACTACTCCAAAGCCATGCATTTTGAATGCTTTGTAAGTGTGGTTCAACTGATGTACTAGGCTTCCATTTGTCGCATGCTTTTAGCTACAAGCGTAAGTGTGATTTGGATTTAGCCAAATATTTCATTTCAAATCAAACTCAAATTCAAAACGAACGAGTTTGTTTCTTAAATTCTTTCCATATTTTTCTATTCATTCTATCTTGGTTCAGGACTTAGTACTTCTTCATGTACTGTTATGCGTGTGCCCGATCCGAGCTCCTGAAGAACATCCAGGTTGTCAACATTCAGGTTGAGTTTTTCTTTTCAACTCCTAGTCGATTAATTCTTTTCAACTCCTGCTTGACTGTCAATGAGTTTTGTTGTCTAAAGGAAACATTGCCCATAATAGATCTCATTGCCAAATTCTATTGGTTGTATAAGACTCTATGTGAGTATTCATGGATATATGAGGATATGTAATTTTCATATCCTTCTTCTTCATGCTTAATGCTTCTTGATGTGGGCATGATTCTATTAGTGTGCTAGCGTTGGTATGCACTCCAACTACTGATTTTCTTCCTTGATGGAAAGAAGTGACATGCATGTTCTGAGTTTCTATGCCACATGCCAGATCTCAACTGCCCCCTTTTGTTTGTTGGGGTATTTTTAGTGATTTTGAGTATAGTAGTCCCTCTTGCCTTGTTTTCACAAGACATCTCCAGTTACTTTACGGGCGTGAGGAGCCAGAGTTTCTTGTCCGATTATTTTTATTCGAGGCCTCTAGACAAGATCAGGGATACCTTTACTTTTTTCGGTATTTCAACCTCCTCCTATGCATTTCATTCATGCAACTTAGTCAAACTCTTCTCAGTAAAAAAAGTAATCACAAAGTGATTTGGCATTTTTAATTCATTGCGTATACTTTGTTACTTAGTTTGCATTCCCTAGTGCAATGTAACATGCATTAGTCTCTTTCTACAATCATATTTCCTGACATTTCCTATCTAGGGGTTCATTCTCTCCCCAAAAATGACTGAAAATAATTCTTATTTAGTCAAGAAATTAAGGCTTCATAACTATCTCCATTCAATGTTTCTGACTTTCGGAGAGAGCCTTTTGCAGTGCACTGTGATAGTAGGATATGCACATAAACCAAGTAAATACAATAGCACTAGTTGCATAGTTGAGTGGATGTTCATACCAATGGTTTGAATTTTCTTTCAGAATCTGCTGCATTCAGGACTAATGTCCTTTCATACTACTGGGTATTAGAAAAATGATATAGCAAATATTATGATTCTTAGTTTGTACTTAATCTGTTCATGCCGATGTTTGATACTTCGTGCTGCTAGTTCACCAATCAACAAATGCTATTGTAGCATTGTCCTCGTGGACTTCTAAAGGTGATTAGTGAAATTCGTTCAAATTCAGGTGATTTTGCTGGATTAATTTTGGAATATACACGGTGTCGAAGATATACTAGATGTTTGCTGTTTCAGAAGTCCATTTATTCATATAGTACCAAAATAGGACCGCAAGTATTCCTCACAATTTATTCCTTTTTTCTTTATGTTTAGGTGCTACACAAAATTCAAAGCATTATAATCATATGCTATGAAATGGCAACAAAATAGTAAATACCTCAAATATGCTTTTATATTGAAAATAATTCTTCATTGTAGGGAAAAATGTGTGCTCTGCTTGAGAAAAACCATTTATTCAATTCAATATTTTATTAAAAAATTGCAACAAATGATGACAAAATATTTATTCAGTGAAGTATCTTGATACATCGGACTCAATTAACTTCATAACAAGCTTCTTACTTGACAGTTATGGCAATGTTTTTCTATTTTCACATAAATTTCAGGAGCATAAGAGATTCTACGTCATAGCATAAGAGATTCTACGTCATAGCCATGCAAATAGGCTAGGAGTTCTCCCCCTCAATTCATGATGGGTGTGCTATTACGATAGTGGGCCTCAAACACATTGTTTGGTTTATACTTATATTTATGAGCCAAAATTTAAATTTCAGAACTTGATTTTGAATTTGATTTTTCTCTTTTTCCATCGTAGTTATTTGATTTCCAGAAAATACGAAGGCCCTTTTGAAAAATCACCAATTCTTTCCATCTTTTTCTGTTTTTTTTCCTTTCCTTTCTTCTGTTTCCAGTTTCCTTCTCTTCCCCTTCCATCGGCGGCACCTGCCATGCGGAGCGCTCGGCGGGCGGGGCGCAGCGTGTGGCCGTGCGGCAGCGGCACGGAGAGACGGCTCGGCGGCCCGGCCGGCCGATGCGGCACAGGCGCGTCGCCCGGCACCGCGGCACGGCGCACGAGCGGACGGCGGGCGCGGCGCTGCGGGAGCATACGACGGTGGCCGGTAGGAGCGGCGGCGCACGGCCGGTCGGCGGCTGCGCGTTAGCCGGAGCGGCGCTGCGGCCAGCACGATTAGCGTGACTCAACGCGGGTGCGGCGGAGCAGCCTCGGTGCGGATTAGATGCGGCGCGGCCACGGCAGCCGGCGCGGTCGGGAGCATGGCGCCTATGCGGCGGCACAGGGGCTGACCGGCGCGGCCGCGATTGCTCGTAGTTTCTCCTTTTCTACTCTCCACTGACGGCGCTGCCTGCCATACGGCTCGACGTAATCGATGGCCGGTCCGGCAGGGCAAGGCAGGTCGCGGCTTTGCGGCGGAGCCCAGCCGCGCTGCTGTGTGACGATGAGGGGCGCGACGGCGTGGCCGTGGCTACTCGCTACTTCTTCTTCTTTTCTTTTTTTTTTCTTGTCTCTCCCGTGCGACTTGCTGCCATGGCGCGGAGTGCATCGTGTGTACGCCCGGCGTGGGCTGTGGCGATGTGCTGCCTTGCTGCCGTGGTGCGTGGCGCAGGTGCGGCCTTGCTGCAATGCGGTGTCCGTCCACAGCGTGGTGCTGAGGGGACTGCATAATATGTTAATCCCCAACCGGGTTGCGCCGGCGACTCCAAGTCAACGCTGCGGCGGTCTTTTTTTCTTTCTCCGTCTCGTTTTTTTTCTCGGTCTATGATATTATATAACCCTTATACTACATGCTTAGCGTAGAAAGGTTACCTAATATCTACAAAATTAAAGACACGAGATATGTGAAGGGGTAGCATTCATTCATTCTTAAGTGTAGAATAATCAACCTCTTTTTTTTATATATCGTCATATTCCATATATAAAATGTTAGGTATTGGTCCGAAAAGTGTATATGGATTGGATTTGCATGAGCCCAAGCCCATATGTTTTTTAACAATAACTTTTAAATCACATACCGAATAAAAAGAAACTCCTTCCTGTTAGAAATATATCATCAATAAAAAGGCAACTGCTTTTTAAATACAAAACTTAATTCTCTGTGAATAAATACCAGATTTGAAAGTAGTACTACTGTATATCGGAAAAATGAATTTGATGAACTAGCTAGCAACCAATATCAGTTCCTATTTAACATTTATGCATCTAGAGACTGAGGTTACCCATGAATTTTTGTGATCGAACTGGAGAATCAAAAGAAATCTCAAAATTTGTTCTTCCTCTTGTCCTTCTCTTCTCGATCTTTCCTTTCGTCATACTCCTTGCCTGGCCTTCCTCTGTCCTTGGCTGATAGTAGCAAAAACAGAAACAGATGCGCACAACAGTGGCACAGAAACGGCTTGCTTTTGCGGTGGTGCAGGTGACAACAACGAGTGGCCCTAGGTGACGGCGTTGAAAGCACAACCACGCAACGGTATGTATGTATGTGTGTGTGTATATATATATATATATATATATATATATATATGTGTGTGTATATATATATATGTGAGAAAATACCTCTATTTCACCCTCTCCCTCTATCTTTCTATACATCTCGTAGGCATGTATTTAAGAGGGCATATGGTAAAATCTAATAAAATAGATTAATACAACCACCATGACTTTATCCAAACTTCGACAGAATGCAATACATATATACTGTTTCATTGAGATCAATTAACTTTCTGCATGTACGGTCCATGACCATCCATCCCAATTATGGTCTAAAAGGTTAATTTGTGTGCCACACATCTAACTATTTTCTAAATTTCTTTTATAAATGAGGGTCACGAAATACAATAAAGCTAGGGAAAGAAAAACTACGAAGATTCCTAATAAGAGCATCTCCAAGAGTTCCCTAAACATGTTTTCTAAAGTTAAATTTTAGATAAGACAAAAACAAGCTCTTCAACAGGTACCAACACTCTTCCTAATTTTTAGGCACGACTGTTACCGGGGCTCCAAGAATGATATTCAGTTGAGAAATCTGTTGGGCTTATTGGTGCGACCTGGAGATCAGTGCTGATGACACAGGTAGCAATTGGTCTGGTTAGCAATTTGAAGAAGTAGCAGGCCAAAATCAGAACTTTGTCTCTGATAAAAAATTGCAGGTGCACTTCCACAAAGTTCTACGATTCCTTGATGGGTTAGCGGAAGAAACTAGTATAGAAATACAACATTTCACTAATAATATTAAGAAAATTGGACGTTCTGAGTGGAACTTGTCAGAATGTCTGATATTCTGGATCATCGAGCTCACTGTTTGATAATGCTAATACAATCCGAACTTCCAATTTGGACATCGGAAGTTCCCAACTAGTCCAATTCTAATGCAATGTAATATCAGTGCCCATTTTTCCTCGATTGTAGTCTATCTCTAGCTGCCAAGCTCAACTAGACCCTCCACAAACAGCCATTCACATCGAATATTTCGTTTAATTTTTTAGGGTTTCAGGTAACTTAATATTTGATCATTTTATAGGATCAAATATAAAGAACCAAGCCTATAAAAGAAAGGTGAATGCTAGAAACACCAACAACCAAAATTTTTAGTGGAATTACAAGTTATCCTTGAAAACAATGATGATCCGTTCTGACCAATGTATGTTTGTCGGTCTGACCGGGTAGATGTTGTCGGTCTGTCCGACGATGTTGCTTCAGTCTAACCACCCTGCTCGTCACCGCAACCTCCTGATGCTATTGATCCAACCGCCTGGTCGCTGGTCTGACCACCGTGAAGCTGCCTGTCTGACAGGTGGGTCTGAGAACACAAAACAAAGAACACAAATCGAAAAACTCTTGACAGTAGATCAACTTTATTACTTCTAATTGTTGTTGTCGCCACCACCACCATTGTTGTCCATCAACCACTGTTCGCTGTTCGCACTCCATCCTTAGGAGATATGGATTAGTGACCATCATATCTAAAAGAGTGAAGGCATGCTTGGCTGGAAAGTTGGGCGGGAGGGGGAAACATTGGCCGTCACTCACGTAGGCTCGTATTTCCTTCCTAATCTTTACTAGTATATCGCTTGTCTATGTTTTAGATTATAGTATTTAATGGCTTATTAACTAATTTAATTTGTGTGTAATTGACTTGTTTCTTCCTTTCTAGGTTCCTCTAGCATTAAAATTAAGGACGAAAAGACGGGGGCAACATACACTGTTCAAGCAGATAACATTTCTTCGGGATGGAGAATTCAGTGGCAGATGCCCCTGGTTCTGTTGCTGGTAACAAAGGTGTCAAACTATCTACTTTTCTAACTATATATGGTGTACAACATAAACTCTGTTTTGACCAAATTATTAGGATTCCGATTCCTTTACTGATAAGATCTGTATTTGGTTTGCATAAATTATAATTCCACTATATCTGTCTTGATATGGAATAATAATGAATATTTATATGGAATTCTCATTCCTCTAGTTTTCCTACGCAATTGAACATTTGTGTATTCTGTCGATTGGCTTGAGTCCATTCGATCTCTCCGGAGTCATCGCCAGGTGTGTCCATGCACAAGAGCTTCATTTCATTTATCCAATGGCCATATGTACACACGCTATACCATGATAAATATGTCACATGAACAGTAGCACTGTACAGAAGGAAAGCATAAAATATGTGGTAGTGGAGTCATAGCATGACTCTATTCATTGGGTATCAGATCCAAGAGCCCACGAGTATTGCATCCAACGGTTACGCTTACTACAAAAATTTAACACACGTGTCAACAATACAACTTCTTGGCCTCTCCTTGCAACCAGAATGGGAGTTACTTCCATTTCATCACTTCTAAGGAAAATTTGTGGATTGAGGTGGTTGAACAGATTTTTCTCATAATCTCTAATATGTAGGTAATAGATTTTGAAGGTTTAAGAGGCTTCAGGATCTCAATCTGAGAAGACACACTTCCGAAAAGTGCTTTTGCCTCCATAGAAAAATATAGAAAATAATTTCTAAACAATCAAGTTCGGACAAAAGCGTCGGAAAGCTTGTTGACGGCTCTTATGACAACTAAAAGTTAATCGGTGCCAATATCAGTGCCCATTTTTCCTCGATTGTAGTCTATCTCTAGCTGCCAAGCTCAACTAGACACTCAACAAACAGCCATTCACATCGAATATTTCGTTTAATTTTTTAGGGTTTCGGGTAACTTAATATTTGATCATTTTATAGAATCGAATATAAAGAACCAAGCCTATGAAAAAAGGTGAATGCTAGAAACACCAACAACCAAAACTTTTACAAGTTATCCTTGAAAACAATGATGATTCGTTCTGACCAATATATGTTTGTCGGTCTGACCGGGTAGATGTTGTCGGTCTGTCCGACGAACATCTACCATTGTCATACTGCTTTAGCTACTATTCGGGAGTACTTCAGTGTACCAAATCCATGTGGAACGTATGCAGATGACACTTTGATTACAATGGAAGCTTTTCAGAGAGAAATCTTCTTCCTAACAACAATTTTGCAGTCCTGTGCTATGGCCTCTGTCTTAAAGATAAGCATTGTTCCAACAAATGTTACTGAAGACAAAATGGAGATCATGGCAGGTACCTTGGGCTATCAGGTAGGGAAAATGCCTTTCACTTACCTTGGACTCCCAGTAGGCATCACAAGACCAACAATAACAGACTTGGCACCACTCATTGATAGACTTGATAGAAGATTATTATCTATAGCCTCTCTTTTGAACTATGGGGGAAGATTATAAATGGTAACTTCAGTCTTATAAGCTTTGCCAACTTACTATATGTGTACACTGAACCCTCCAAAGAAGATAATCCAGCATACTGACAGAGCCAGAAGACACTGTTTATGAAGGAAAAACTCAGATATGCAGGGAAAAACAGACTCTCTAGCTGCATGGGATATGGTATGTAAACCAAAGAATAAGGGAGGTTTGGTAATTGTAAATTTGGAATGTCAAAACGTTGCACTACTGATAACACATATAGATAAAATTTACAACAAGAAAAATTTGCCATGGGTCAAACCAATTTGGAGCCATTATACAAATGAAAATCCTCCACATGCATGCAGAGAAAAAGGATCATTTAACTTGGTGGAAAGATATCGTCAAGTTAACCGCCTTATTCATAGCAATGTCAAATGTAACAATTGGCAAGGGATCTACAACATTGTTTTGGAAAGATCAATGGAATGGACATGTCATGTCAGAAGAGTTTCCAACACTCATCTCTCTTTTGTACTTGATGAGGACAAATTAGTGAAAAATTGTATACAAACAATCCAGCCATCTAATAATTTTCGCCTTCCACTTTGTTTAGAAGCAATGCCAGAATGGAACATTTTGTCAAACGTGCTACAAGACCTTGAATGGCCGCACGCGAAGATCTATTTTCACATGTGGCCGCTTAAGTGGCCCACCTGCGAAGATAGATCTTCGCATGTGGCCACTTAAGTGGTCTGCCTGGAAAGATTGATCTTCGCATATGGCCATTAAGTAACCCGCCGTTTGGGAAGTTCCCGTCTCCTATGTAATACAATATTTGCAGCTATTTATAATCAAATTTTTGAATGATACGCATACAAGCTAACCGAGGTGTCGTAATTCGCAAATAGTACAATCTTGTTTTGTCAAATAAATAGGATATCAATACAGAAAACAGAAAACATTTATATACATATGTACGTACACATGTCAACATGTTTGTCCCGAATATTACGAGTCAACACAAATGTAACACTACATTTAATGCATATGTTATTTCTCCCACTCCTTTAGGGTTTGAATTCGTCTTCTAATGTCAGTTGGCTCTCATCGTCGTAGAATTCCCTAACCTGCTGCAGCAGTCGCGGCGGATGAAGTGGCACTGGTCGATGCATACGTTAAGAATTGTTTGTTTGTTGAACCGGTTTGCTACATATGGTATTTGTGGGATCTGTTAAGAAAAAGAAAACAATGAAAGTTAGGAAATGAAATTAGATGAAATAGTTTGTATAGAGAACGCTCTCCAGACTTACATTATCATTGTTTGTTATGTACCTCCCGTTGACTCTAAGCATCTCGTACACGTAATATCCACATAGGTTATGGTCGGGGGTTGCTTGAAACACTTCAAAAAAATAATAACACCCGTCAATATTAAAAAGTAACAATTACAAAAAATTTTGTTACCGGCATACGTCATTACTGGCCAGTTTGTCTTCACGTGAAGCTTGTTCTTATGTGGATCCTTTACTGGTCCGTGTTGTCTGATGTAATACCTGTGTCCTCTATGTCGATAAAATATTTGTTTGAGTTACTTTAAAATTTTAGAAAAGTAATTAGTTATTGAGGGGGTATGTTAATACTTATATATTCAATAAAACAAGGAACTCTATGAACGTTTGCTCATCGTAGTGTGCCGGATCAAGCACTACGACCAAGTGGTCCCTTGGATATACCAGAAATAATATGTAGTGGTCACTGCATACAAGATAGATGAATTAAGGATGGCATTTGCCAGTAATGTTGTAGTACTACAAAAACAGTAATGAAATGAAAGAGATGTTGCTTACCAAAAAGCATAAGGGATCATTAAGACCTTTTTGTCTTGGTGCGAGAGCATTGTTTTTTTCAAATAGGTTGCTACCTCGATCCTATTTTTCTTATGCAATTTCTTGATACAAGTTTGTTGTTCCTCCGGGGTCTTATCCCTTAGCTCAGGATGATCCACACGAAGCTGCACAGTGTGTTGTGTCTGGCAAACCCATGTTGGGTTGATGTAGCCTACTGGTTGCCTCGCTCTTTCCGCGTCATGTAATTGTGACCTATGGAATGCAGCTTAAATGAGACGGAGGTTTCTTTCATGTATTCACTTACAACAAACAAGTGTAAGCACTTATAGGCAAAACGTTGCAATGAGATTGATGTCCATTTTATCGAGCTTGAAGAGGACGTGTAGGTCCTTGAAATCGATTACCAAGATTCCATTGGGTCCACTGATGAAAGCGTTGTTAGTAGCATAATTTGGCTTATGGTTAGGGCATTTTAGACAGGCCAAATTATGTACAATAGCTAGTGTAATTGTCTAGTAATTTGCTTAAGGCACTAATGGGAAATCCATCTTTAGTCCTGGTTTACAACCCCCTTTAGTCCCGGATTGCAAACCAGGACACCGATTCCGGGACTAAAGATAGGCATCTTTAGTCCAGTTGAAATAACCGGGGCTAAAGATCCGTCTTTAGCCCCGGTGGTGTTACCAACCGAGGCTAAAAATATTTTTATATTTTTTTTAATTTGCATATGCTGCTTGCTGCTTGTTTATATATTATGCATATATATGTATAAATATATATATATATGTATGTATGTATATATATATATATTACATATGTATATATGTATAACCAAAATATGTAGAGACACATAAGTGAATATATACATATATAGATTACCAAAATATATACAGACATATAAGTAATTACATATGCACATGAAATCTATAGTATGTATATATATATATATATATTACAATCCTTCTATTCTAATCGTGGGTAGGGTTGACGAATAGGTTTTCCATCGTGGTAGAATTCTCCCGCGGGATCAATAACCTGATCCATGATAAATCTCATCAGTTGTTCTTGAACGGCCTGTATAAATGCATCGTAGGGAAGTTGCTCCATCATCCAAAGAACCTATCATTTCAAAAAATGAGATATAAATATATGAAATCAATAAGAAATGAAAACATAATGTATGAATAATGTTTACGTACATCAAGATCCTTGTCACTGTTGATTCCATGTGTTATGGTATGAATATAGTTGCAAACGTAGTAGCCGCATAAGTTCGTCCCTTGCTTCTGTTTTGGACACTAAAGTAGATTGAAACGATAGATTTAATATATATTTTTATTTTAGAACAAATTAAATGATTCAATATGTGGAAATTATGGGTACCATATACCTACACGGCTGGCTTATCCGCCTGATTATAGGGGATAGGTTATAGGTGATGATTATGTAACGGTTTAGGACTTAAGTATTATGTTGCCTTGTGTATTAAGAGATGGCTTGTAGTCCTAAGTCGGTAGTGTTATGGATAATGCTTAGGAGTCCTATACCGTGTATGGTTAGGTCTCCGACTTATAAGCCTGCCTTCTAAACCTATATAAAGAGAGCAGGACGCTCCTTGAGGGGCATAGGAGCAATAGCAATTAGCTAGGCTTTTTCTTCATACACAACCTGATCACAAGATCAATACATAACTCGGCGGATACAATCCTCGAAACAGGAGTAGGGTATTACTTCTTAATAGAAGGCCTAAACATGTATAAACCTTTGTCCCATAACCCATCGTGTTGGGCACTTGTGCGCTACCCCCTTTTCTCATTGCCGAAATTAGGTTTCGACAGTTGGCGCGCTAGGTAGGCGTACGTCAAGTTTTTTCGTCGTCAATTGCGATGGGATCTACATCAGGCATCGACGACTTCGCCTTTCCCCTAGGACAAGCGTATTGCTTTGGCAGCCTCGACTTCATCACCGACAACTTTGGCAAAATTTCTCTCCTTGACTTGGATTTGAACCAGTCAGGAGGAGAAAACCACTCGATGCCGTTTGGGTTACCAAACGCCGCTAAGACTTACCCCAACCTTCTCTTTTTCGAGTCGGCCTCAAACCACTCGAGAGAACCCTTTACATCTACGTCATGTTGCGGCTCCTCTAAGAAGACACCGGATCCAAGCTCCAGGAAGATCGGCTCATGCTTCAACCTCTAGGATCCTGCTCATCCACCGAGATCACCAACTACGTCAGCTCTTCAGACTTCAATGATTTTTACAACATCTCCACTGAGGATATCAACAGCTCCGACTTCGATGACAATTACACTCCGCTATTCTTCGGCGTTTTCATTACCGACGCAGGAGAGACCGACTCAGCCGTCGCCCACAGGGCTGCGGAAGAGGAACAAACCAAGTTCGAAGAGTAGCGCTAGCATAAGGAGGAAGAACGCAAACACAAGAGGAGGAAGCACGATCTAATAGTGGCTGGGCGTTCCGCCCACGATGCCATACTCCAAACCTGAGTCGACAACACCAACGTCTTCCTCACGCCCCAGCAAAACGTTGTCGCCGCACTTACCCTCATTGACACCGTCATGGACGTGGCCCGCCCAACGTGACCCCAATTCTAGACAAAGTCAAGACCATGGTCATGGCTATAGCCCCACTCGATGCTAGAACTAGTCGGGGGCCCACTGAGTCCATCGCCGAAACACCTAACGGCAGTCACCTACCACCGCTGCGATCCAAGGATTATCGAAGACCCGAGCACAGCAAGACCCACGGCAAGTCCGACGAAGTTCGTCGTCATCAAGCCTGGAAGTGTCAAGACCAGTCGGCCAACTCTCGTGAGAGGCATCACAACCAACCACCCGTCCACGATCGGATCCGCCACAATAACAGCTCCAGTTACCAGAGTGGCTCTCGAAGGCCTGCACCGAGTGATTTGAGGAAGGTACTCGACCAACATTATCGCGAGCGCAATAAGCCTCACTATGAAGATCGAAGGAATTCCCCCGACAACTGTGATGAAGGAGTGCCCGCGTTCACTCGGGACCTGCGTCGAGTGAATTGGCCGAGTGGTTTTAAGCCCACGGGGATCGAGAAATATGACGGCAAAACTGGCCCCCAGTCATGGTTGACCGTCTATACCCTCGCCATTCGTGCAGCAGGAGGAGACATCAAGGCCATGGCAAACTACTTGCCCATGGCTCTCGCCAACTCAGCCAGGAATTGGCTCGCCAGTCCACCAAGGGGTCCAATTAATTCTTGGAGCGAACTTCGAAATCACTTCATCGCCAACTTCCAAGGCACCTTCGAAAGGCCCGGGACTCACTTCGACCTCTACAACATAATCCAGAAGCCCGACGAGTCCTTGAAAGACTACATCCGGTGTTTTTCAGAGAAACGAAACAAGATCCCTGACATCACCGATGATGTCATCATAGCCGTCTTTCAGAAGGGCATCGTGAGATTTAATTCCTATTTGCAATTCAGATTGCTTTTATCTTGTTCTTGTTTGTTTCTTTGATTTGCTTGCAGGAATAAGGTTGATTTGCACCGGCAAGATCAACAACCCATGGAGAGATGTATCGATCGCTAAGACGCAACATAACAACGTCTTGTATGGCTGTAGTCGGGTCGTCAACATTTCTCCCAAATCGTAGTTATCTTCAACTCACTGAAAGATCGGGACAACCAGATCCCTGAGCGTATCGAGTGGAGTTCAGGGTTTATTAAGTGGTATCAGAGCAGCTCAAGGTATTTATCAGGATACCTTAGCTAATTTAATCTGGCAAAACAATTTAGTCGATACCGGCAAAAACCCTAAAGCAGATCTCAGCCGATACAAGTAAATCGAGCTACCAAACTATATTAACTAAGATATATGATAAATAGGTAGGGTCGGCGGAACATAGGACTTACCCCTTCGTCAAAGATCGAAAGCCGATGCAGCCCGCATCAGGTGCCAAGTTCCGTTGGTTGATAAGTAAAAACCTCGAAAAAAAGGGTGGCGATGCACCGAAAGTTGTATATTGATCAAGAGATATCTTACATAGACCTCGGGTGTACATATTTATACTCATGAATAGATATTATTTCTTATTAGACAAGACACAAACTTTCCTAAAGGTAAAATAAAAGATACAAGTCCTATTCAGACTCTAAACAATCTTTCCTAAAAGTAAAAGGAAGCTAATTGACTATGCCTAATTAATAAATAACTTGTCATGCTGCATCCTCCTCGAATTCGGTCTCTTCTGGATAAGCTTTCTTTAATTGATTAATTTCCTTAAACGAATCTATCAAGAATCTAACTGTTTGCAACTTGATAGGGCCATCAGCTCATCCCAGGACTCTGAAGCCGATATGATTCCTAAGCCGATGATGACTTCAGGACTTACCAAATTTTGGCGTTAACAGTTTGTTAATGCACACAAAGTCGCTTCAATGAGGCAAAGTTAACGGCAGATGAAGATAGTGCACATGAAGTCCCTAGACTTATTGAATCTTTGCACTATCTTTTTCTTATTTTCTCTTTGATATACACATCTAATAGTCAATGACCCTGTTCCTCACAATTTCTCTAAAGCTGCTTCTAACTCATGTTATTTCAGAGAAGCGAAGTCTATTAAAGCTTCCATTGTTCTAGATAATGGAAAATCTGAGGCTGAAGTGACAAGACAAACTTGGTATGTTATTTTTGTCATGATCTATTTGGGTTTCTGTTGTGCATCAAGTTGTGTAGAATCTCCCTTCTACCCAGATCATACATTTATGTTGCCAACTTGAGCTTCTTGCCATGGGAAATACAAGACTTTTAATACGTTTGTTGAGCGTTATTTGTGTGATACAAACAGTAGCCATATTTAAGTGCAAATGCCAGAACACTAATTTCTGGAAGTTACACTCGCAAAGCTGACAGTATATAATTTTTTGGGTAGATTATGCATTTGTTACGCATGGACCAAATAGTGGAATCAAATGAAATGGTCCTTCATTCTGACTTGTAGAGATGTAATTAAAATTTGCAAACATGTTTATTTGAATTTGAACATATACAATCTTCTGCTTTATTCATTTCCTTTCCATTGACCAAATTAAATTGTCTAAATTTTGAATTGTTTTCATATGTTTTATCCTCTCAAAAAAAATACCAAAGGATCAGTGATAAAATTTGGTCGTTCTAATCCTTTGGCCAACCCGGCAAATCATTTCAGTAATAAAAAAGTGTGTTTTCCTAATCAGATATATATGATTTCTACCAGTCTGAAGCTCTTGACTTGGAGAAACTTTTTTGCATACTGTAGCAGAAGCTGCAGACAATTGGAAATTGATGGTATTAAAGGTGCATAATAAT
The DNA here is from genome assembly GCA_008326285.1 of Oryza officinalis. Taxonomy (NCBI): domain Eukaryota; kingdom Viridiplantae; phylum Streptophyta; class Magnoliopsida; order Poales; family Poaceae; genus Oryza; species Oryza officinalis. The sequence goes on from BDMV01000004.1 coordinate 15,311,384, forward strand.
ACAAGCAATAAGCTGTTAAAGAACCATTGTTTAATTTTGTAGTACAAAAATTCTAATCACACTTAGTGGCTAATCTTTTTTCTTTTGACTGAACTAATGTCACATGTCAGGAGTAGTAACAAACTTTGTTTATTTTGGTTTCAAGTTTCAGAACTGATGTCATTTGTTACTCCAAATAAACAAGTGATATTGTCAGGTGGGAGCTACTTGACTTGTATGCCTGTAAGTATTCAGGTCAATCATCTGCTTGCTTTGGCCTACTTCAATAGATAATGCGGGAGGCTCTACATCATAATCATATGCAAAGACAAGTAAATACACACCATATTTCCCTTCATTTGCAAAGCTGTAAATAAAGTAAATAAGAAACAGGTATCACATTCATATTTGTCTGATAGATCTCAAATCCACATATTGCTGATGGTTTACTTCTCAAATTGGTTTTTACACCTCAATGCTTATTCTGAATTCCATTTCTCACATATTTTATCAACTAAATGCAAGTTCTTAGAAATTGGATCATGACTTCCAACTTGCAGCAGCTAATTGCATTGTATCACACGTTCATTACAAGATATTTAAAGTAAAGATGGCAATATGTTGCTTAGCTACTTGCACCTGCAATGAGTAAGAACATAGGGGCTCTGGACATGGTGTGTTCTGGATTCTGAAAATGCTTAGCAAACTTAGTAAACATGTAGATTAACTATCACAATTTATGTCACTTTTTCATATCTAGCGAACTTATCTAACTTTTCTTTTCATGTGACAAAAAAATGCAGGAAAAACGTTTGGGCTGTCAAAGCAAATCCATCAAGACACCATGGCACCTGGTGTTGTCTACTATGCAATCAAAGAGATTTTTGGTTGTTTCTACTCTTTATTGGTTGAGGTAATTTAGGATTAATCAAATGTTTTCACAGAAGTGAGCCAATCTTGATTTGTTTGGTTAACGCAAGCTATGTATTGCACGTGTGATCCAATACTATGTGGCTTTGTCATGTTCTTTCACCATCTAATTGTAAGTTCTTAGCAGCTGGAATGTTGGATCATGACTGACAAGTGAAAAATATACTGCAACATTGTTCAGTTGCTCTCCCATGATCAGCACTAGCTTGATGATGATGATTTGACTCTTGAATGTTCCATTTTTTCATGTGACAAGTGAGGTTCTGCTTCCATATGTTGATGGCTTGGTGGTTGAAGATGCAGCAATTTGTAGTGACATCCATGTTTTGGCTTCATTAATTAGGAGGAACCAAAGCAGCAAAGGAGGTTGTTGAGCTCATGATGCATACTTTTACGTACTCATTTGTGTCTCGGTTGTCAAACTGACATCTCAATATTTTCCTACGAACGAAGCTGACCTCTTAGGCAATACTTTTTTCTTACTATGAATACATGTGTTTCAGTCCAATTCCTTTTCAAATTGGACTCAACTACAAGAGTTTTTTTTACATGAATTCATTTGCACTGATGTTGTACTCTGATATGCCGAGGGGGATGTATATTATATAAAAATATATAATTATGCACTTGAAAACTCTATATACCCATCGACATGATCGTGCTGTATGTGCCCATTTTTCACATGGTATGTACACTTGTAGTGTTTTGCTAAACCATATATATCAAATGCACAATGGGGGTAATTGTATAGTATTGGAAGTATTAATCCCTAGACAAACTGACAGTGTAACATGTTGATTAGCTTAACCTTTAACTGGATTATTATTTTTATCCGCTGATTGCAAATTGTTATGGCGAGAGGATATAGTTGCTTATTTTAGATGAAATTAGTTGCAAAGATTTAACTGATGATGGCACTTGCAAAAGTTTCTTTCAGTGAAGTGAGTACTGAAACTATTTTTTAGTGAAGTGAGTATTGAAACTTTTGTTTTTTCGAAATGGCAACGGAAACAAAAGGGACCAAAGAGGGATTTTTCCTTATTACCCTCATTTGTCACTTATTTTTCATGTTAACATTAGTGGTTTATAATAAATTTGTTGTTTTTAACTATTAATATAATTGAATCGATATTTTTAACATGATATGCATTGCACGTGCATGATTACTACTAGTTTGTTAAAATGTGGGTGCAGTCTCTTTTTCTCTTTTTTTTGGCGTGTGAATGAGCAGATGCAGTTTATTTGCATACTTCAATGCAATCAGATAAAAACAATAGGACATATAAACTATCAAATTTTAAGTGTTCAATTTTTAAATATTACAACGCTACTGAATTTTCATAGCTCCAACTCTCATCGTCGTCCCCAAACAAAACACCATCATCATCTCTATCTCATCAATCTCTCTTCTTGTATCTCTCTCTATATATATAACCTCAAAAACAGGGCCATTTCCCTTCCATCCCCTCCTTCTATCGTGTGCACTATGTATAACATACTTAGATAACTATCGGATCTAATGTTTTCTCCCAAAATCATCCTATATATATTTTTTATTACGATCGGTTACAACGTAGAAAATATATGTTACTGAAAAAAAAAATCATCTCCCCATCCGTCCCACAGCCGCGGAGCCGCGAGGCCACACGAAATTCGCGGCCGCTTCACAATATCAACCCCGCCACCACCGCTTCCCTTTCCGACGACTTCTTGGCTTGGCTTCGTTTCTCTTCCAAGATTTGCTTCGCTGCTCCGGAGATGGTTGCGGTGACGGCGGGCAGGCGCCGGCGGCCTGCAGGATGCGGCGGGGGGCACCAGCAGCAGTATCAGCAGCAGCAGCAGAGGCTGCTGGCCGTCGCCGCGCGCCTCGCCGCGGCGAAGCCGGCGGCCACGGAGGCCGCCGTGTACGGCGGAGGAGGAGGAGGAGGATGCTGCCTCGAGTTCCTCGACTGCGTGCTCCGGGCGATGGGTGTCACCCCCGCCGAGATGCCGCCCGCGGAGTTCAGGTGGGCCGCGCGCCCGATGCGGCGGCGCCGGCGCGGGGGCTCGTCCTCCTCCTCCTCGCCGCGAGACCGCGAGCCGAGGGACGGCCGGATCGCCGGCAACGGCGCCTCCGCTGCGGCCTCGCTCTACACGATGCGGGGCAACAAGGGCATCAACCAGGACGCCATGCTTGTCTGGGAGGTAATTACACATTTACATTTCTTTCATCCCCTATTAATCCCAATAATTTCTTTTCCATGTATTTCTGTGATGTGAAGTTGTTTTTTTTCTTTGAGATGATGTGTGATATGAAATTTGTTCATACGGCGAAAGAGAAACGTGTTAATTCGTGATTGATTGATTGATGATTGAACGTTTACATGAAAGCCCCAAACTGTCTGATTTCTGCGATTTTTTTAATATGTTGTTCTTAGGTATGCTTGAGCTGGCCTACACAGATTGATTTTTTTCAACTTTGACATAGGACATACATGTGTCGTCTTGGTGTAGAATGCATGTTTGATTCCCCTACTTCTTGATTAGAATACCAGTTTAGTTTGTCTACATATGGATTGCCATTGGATATTGCTGGTGGAGACTGTTTCAGATAGTAATATAGTACAACCTAATTATTGTTCTCCCTATGTAGAAACTTTGCTAGCAGGGGAGGTGCTCCACACGATTCTCATCCTTATCCTTGCTTCTTTTTATGGATGATCTTATCTGTTTTGTGAACCCTCTTGGGCTATGCCATTTCCTTTTGTTGTGTAATATATGTTTGCTTATCGTTCTGCCGCATGACACCGAGCCTTTACTAGGAATCTTCTCCACAGTTTGCTTAAGTTTAAATTACAAGACCTCACGGCATTACGATGTACCACCTGGCATGCCATGTAGCATACAACCATCATTTTAATGAGCCAGCTAGTAGACTAACAGCTCCTTTCATGTACTTTTGCAATGGCAGCATATTTGCTGCCCTACCAATTTGTTTATCGTGATAATGGTTTTTGATCTCTTCATACTTACATGTAGTAAGCATGGAAAAAAATACTATAAAAGTCAAATAACAAATTGAAAATACATTTTTTTATGATCTAGTTTGTTGAAGTTTTTTTTTTGTTGCCGGGATGACTGAAGGAGATCATCCAAATGTCATTAAGATTGAGGGAGAAAATTACAAGAAAAACACCTATCAATGACAAGAAGCTGTCGAGTTTGGTTGTGCACCAAAGTGCACATCCAAACCACGCGCTAACCACACAAACACAAGCTACTGAGGGGGAAGCCTAGCACCAAACCGACTATTGCTAAGCGTGGTCGGTCGCCACCAAGCCAACAACAATACCACATAGCGGACTCTCCAAAAACGATGCCTCCGCGGAGGTTACGATGCCAAGGACACCGCCATCGCCTGTCCAAGGAACCTGGACGTAGTTTTCACCCAAAGATTCCCACCAAGAAAGGAAGAAGAGAGGTACCTCGACAGTGCCCTCAAGAGGGTTACCACATTCGAAGGCGTAGCCTCTGCCCCAGTGAAACACTGGGCTTGGCTTTCGCCTGGAACCCCCTGCAACCTATCACAGTGGTCTGTCGCCCACCATCTCAGATACCACCATCCAAACGTTGGCAGCACGTGGTCTCTGCCACACCAGATCGATGCCCCTCTGCCAGCCAGCTTCTCAGTCCTGCCATAGTCAAGACCGCCACTAAACCTTGCCGCCAGCGCCCTCTACCCCACCACCACTCCACTACGCGTTGAGCTAGGCCTCCTCCGCCCCACCGTCCGCCGACCTCCTCACCGGATCCAACCAAGGAGAGCTAAGTACTAGGCACTGTCGCCTTGGTAACCCAAGCCTTCCCACATTGGCCGGCCACCGCTCCACCCTACGTACAGAGCTCCCCATAGAGAAGGAGAGGAGCTCCACAAGAAGAGAGGTTGCGGAGCCGGCATCAAGGGAGACAACCAACCGCCGCCAGCGCTCTCTACCCCGCCACCACTCCCCTGCGCGCTGTCTCATGCCTCCTCTGCCACACCGTCCGCCAACCTCCTCACTGGATCCAGCCAAGGAGAGCTCAGAGCTAGGCAACATCGCCTTGGCAGCCCAAGACTACCCCTGTTGTCGAGCCGCCGCCTCCAACCTACCTATGGAGCTCCCTGCAGACGAAGGGAAGGAGCTCCACCAAGAGAGGGGGTGCCCGGCCGGAAACAAGAGAGACGACCCTCCATCAACCCTCGTAGCCAACACTGCTCCTGACCGCAAGCACCACCACCACCACCAGCAACAAGCCGGCAACGAGGGAGCGACGGCCATTTTTGGAGATCTACATGGGAATACACCATCTGATGTTCCTTTCTATGAAGCCTTTGTAATATTAGAACCTTTCCATGAATGATATTCCTTCCAGCTATAAATTACATATATTTATCAATTCCCACCTGATAATAATCTGTAATCATATTAATTATCCACTTTCTGTTTCCCTGTTCTACCATTCCATTTTTAGGCATGGCAAAGTTGATTTTGATGGTTTTTTTTGTTTCACTTCCAGAACTTCTGTTCAAAAGAAGATACAATTTTTTGTGGTGTTTTTGATGGCCATGGACCATATGGCCATTTGGTGTCCAGGAGGGTCAGAGATCTCCTCCCTATAAAGTTGAGTGCAAATTTAGGAAGAGATGGACACAAAGAAACTTCAACTGGCATTGTCACAAGCAGCATGACTGAAGGTGGTGCCACCGAATGCATGGATAGAGATACTGAAACTCCCCTGGGAACTGAGGAGAATGGAGAGTACCCCGAGATGTTTGCTGCATTGAAAACTTCATTATTGAGGGCATTTTATGTAATGGACAGGGATCTTAAGTTGCATAAAACCATTGACTCTGTGTTCAGTGGTACTACAGCAGTCACAGTGATCAAGCAGGTAAAAATGTGTCAAAACTTGGGATTTTCATGATGATAAATCCATGGCCTTTTTCTTATTGTTAAGCTTTACTTGATATTTTCAACCTGTATTTTTTACAATTTATACAGGGACATGATCTTCTGATTGGAAACTTGGGGGATTCTAGAGCTGTCTTGGGAACTAGAGATGAATATGACCAGCTTATTGCTGTACAATTGACAGTTGACCTGAAGCCTACCATTCCAAGTATGTTTTGTACTTGTGTTCCTCATCTGTTCTTCTAACAGTGTATGATAATTGTTTCTTGTTTTTTTTCCTCCAGTACAATTGAAATCATGGGTACTGTTGATTATTTTGATACAAAGAATTCTAGAAGCACTATTGTTCTGTAACAAGTGCGGGTACAGAGTTATTGTAGCATGTCAAACTCTTAAAATAGATTTATACACCATTATACCTGTATGTTTTTCATGAAACTACTTGATAAGATGAACATGTGGAAAAGATATTCTGAACAATTTAGAATGTCGAGCTGGATTTGTGGTAAAGCTGGCTAGAGTTTGAGGTGGCTGAGGTTGCAGTCATCCTATCTGTGCCCAGAGTAAAAATTTCCTTGTTACAAGGGTTAGGATACTGCAAAATTACATAGGAACAATCTCTAGCTTACTCCCTCAGATGTCAGGAAAAGTTTAATATTTCAGTGCTTCTACAGTAGATGCATTTGTAAATTGCTGAACTGAAAGCCAAAGATTTGATGCATCCAAAGAAATTTGTTCTTAACAATTTTCCTCTTTCAGATTGTCAGGGCTTTAACAATTTGATGCATCCAAAGAATTTTGTTCTTAAATACTGTTTTATCACTTTTGGGAACTAAATTATTCAAAACTCAAATTGGAAATATGAAGATCTTACAAGTAAACCTCAACATTGAAACCACAAGGTGACAAATTTGATCTGCCACGTCATGTCTAGTCTAGAAGGACTTGCTTGATTAGAGAATGACAGATTTTTACATCATGCAGCAAGTTTGGCATTCTATTTACATAGTGTATGCCAGTATGATATAAAAGTTCAGTTCAATATCACTCCCTGAAGAACTTTGTGAACTCATTAGTACAGTGCACATGTGTTGAGCAAAAATAATAATACAATGTAATATAAAAAAAAGGAGAGTCTGTGTATGTTGATTTAAATGAGGATAGCTGAGTAGAACCTTGAACCCAGGCAAATCAGATTGACCTGGCCGGGTTTCACATGGACATGGCATAGGAAGTTGAACATTTACCTGGCCAAATTTCGCCCTAAATATAAAAAAGGACAGGCAGAAGGGTTCAAACCAACACCTACAGGTTAACATAGACACGAATGTACCAAATGAGATAACAGCTCTATTGTTTTAAACTATGAACATGCTGCATATGATTTTGTTATGTTTTTTTTTTTACCGTTCAAACCCAACATGCTGGCATTTTCCTGTTCAATAGAATGTAGTCTGACTGGTGACCCAAGACCTCAAGTAGGTTGGGTGGCGTTGGGTCTGATAACATTGCCATGTCTGCTGGCATTCAGTAACTGCCACCGAAAACTGTTCTTAAATGAAATTATCAGGACTTCGAAAAAATAATCGTAGTTTTCTACAAATAATTGATGATATGATGGCTGGGTGCGTTGGGTCTGATAACATTGCCATGTCTGCTGGCATTCAGTAACTGCCATCGAAAATTGTTCTTAAATGAAATTAGCAGGACTTCGAAAAAATAATCGTAGTTTTCTACAAATAATTGTTGATATAATGAAAATTATTTAGATTTTTTTTCTGAAATGATCAAAAAGCGAAGGGAATGAGCTCGGCTGCTTCTCTTGCTCCTTTACTACCTCCTTTGCAGATTGTCCTCCCGACGGTTGCATCTAACCTGATCCCTATCCTAGTTCTGGCTCCGGCCCACTTTCATCAGCAGATCCAGCCTTTGTATTTGACTCTTGAAGATATCAACTCATACGCCAGCTTACCAAACAAATGTTGATGTATTTGTATTGGAACGCAACCCCACTTCGGCAGTTGAAGTCTAGGGCGTGTCTCAGGTGTACCTACTACAGTATCAATGCCGTGACACACGAGCCAAACTAAGTGCTTTCTCGGGTAAAGAGCGAGCTTCTTATATGGGATCCGATGCATCCAGCAGAGCGAAGTGATCCTTGACAGGCAAAAGAAAACCTCTATTCCGACGATTCCCACCCAACTCTGTAATGACTCTCCCCTCTCTCCCTTAACATATCGAAGGCTTCTTATCCATCAACCGGACCTTAATAGCTCAGACTTTCGACGTGGGTTGGCAGAGGGGAGTACTGACCAATCACCTTTACCAGGAATGAAACCTGCTTGCTCCAGATTCTGAAGTACCAGTAGTGAAATACTCTCAAGATTGAGGGGCGAACCGGAGTCACTTTCATAACCATACTTCTTTCCCCCGGTCCCCCTTCCAAAGAAAAAGGAACGGAATGGTTGGTTTAATCAATCTAAAGTAATCCGATATTTTGCCTGCATAGCTGAGATTATTAGCGTACTTCAGTATCTGTTGTAAAGGCTTGTTTCTGTGAATTATTTTCAAAATAAATAATAATAATAATAGTTTATGTTTGACAAATCATATCAAGATTTTGTGTATACATTACTAAATGGCATGCATGACTACAAATGTGCACATCGGACAGTTGTTTCCTGCTTTTACTCCCCTAAATGAAGCAAAACATGTTTTCAGGTGAAGCTGCACGAATTAGGGAACGAAGTGGAAGAATATTCTCTTTGCCAGATGAGCCAGAAGTTGCTCGTGTTTGGCTTCCAAAGTACAACATGCCGGGGTTGGCCATGGCAAGAGCATTTGGAGACTTTTGTCTAAAGGATTATGGTTTAATTTCTATGCCTGATGTTTCCTACCACCACATCACTGAAAAGGATGAATTTGTTGTGTTGGCGACTGATGGGGTGAGCCATTGAGCACAAATTTACTTGAAATATATCTTGCTTGTTCACAGAAGTAAATTTTACTTTTGCTTGGAAGATTATTTTTAATATATGATTATTTTATTTCTTTTTTTTAACTGTAGGTGTGGGATGTACTTTCCAACGCAGAAGTTGTTAGCATTGTCAGCCAAGCCAAGTCAGAATCCTCAGCGGCACGAATTGTTGTTGAATTAGCTCAACATGCATGGAGAACACGGTTCCCCACATCAAAAATTGATGACTGCGCTGTTGTGTGTCTATTCTTGAATACAGATGCTAGAAATCCCCCGGTTCAGGAATCAAAGTTTTGGCCAATGCCATAGAACTGGGTGGTGGTAAGCATTCTTGACCATCAAATCGAGCACTAGGGCTCTTACCGATCTTGTTACTACATTGGTAACAGGTGATGAGTGTCAAGAGAGCATAAAATCCGTACTTGTCCATGGACTAGGATATCCATTTTGCCCAAGATTTGTTCAGCTTATTATACTTGCAATGATTCTTCTGCATGGGAAGATGAAGCCAGTTTACTTTGCTTGTTGGGGAGTGGTTGCTTGGTTTATTCTGCAGTGCAGTGAGTGGTTCTAGGACCTCTTTTTCAGTTATTCTGTAAAGTATCAAATCAGTTTAGTGCAAGTCTAAGAAATTCAGTCTAGTGTTGTGGTCTATTACATTTTGTTCGTAATAATAGTGAAGATTTATATGTCAGGGATCATTTTTGTTCTATTCGTTCTGTTTCAGATTAATACTATGGAGCTGCAAGCTTTCTTGAACTTTTTATCCATGTTTTTTATGATACTATTGTGGTTTTTGAAAGAAAAAGAGCCAGAAAAATGTTTAAGAAACCGTGAAACTTACAGTAAATGTTGAATTCGGTTTTTGATCTCTTCAACTTTGTCAGGCGCATTTTGCTTTGTTTTCCATCATCTTATTATCAAAGCAAAACGAGTGTGCGCCATTTGGGCTTGCATGTGATTTCTGAACAAATAAAATCTTGTTGCATTGATCATGAATCTCAGGATGGTGATGACTATGGCAGTAACAATGTATGTGTTTTGAAAGGAAAACAGGATTATATTAAAAAGAATATGTACCTAAAAAAAATTGGAACAGAGGAAAACAGAATATGTACAAAAGGAGGGGAGAGGAAGAACACTGTATTTTAGTTTCATACCTGCTCTCCAGGAAGTTCTCAAAAATAAATTAAAAAAAAACTCTCCAGGATGAGGACCCTTTGATGATTCAACTTTTTCTGCTTGGATCCGGTGATAACATCATCCTGAGCAGCATTGTACTTGTTGGGGTATGAGGTGTCATCTTATGTATATGAACTTTTATAATATATTTTAGCTCTTTAAACTTGTTTGAAGTGCCATACATGTCCAAACACCTTTTAACCCGTTCTACATGCTAACATAGCATGTCATTATGGTGACGCTATGTCAGTGAAACCCACATGTCAATTATATAGAAAAAATAAAAAAAGATCTTTTCTCCTCTCATCTTAAAAATAATATATATATATATATATATATAATTTTATTTTTTCTTCTCCCTTCCCAAGAGAAGAAAATATGTGTTCTATTATTTTTGTATGTGCCATATGGGTCGCATTGACACGCAGGCGTCACCGTAGCATGTCATATTAAAGCATGGAGCAAGTTAGAGTCTGTTTGGACATGTATGACACCCAAGACAAGTTCAAGAACCTAAAAATATATTTTCAAATTCAAAAACCCAGATAACACACTTTCACAAGTTTAACAACCACCCGTATACTTCACTCAGATACAAAACAAAAATAATCTTGGACGTATTGACACTATATTGCTTATTTTCATAGAATACATTGTTGTTTTTATGTATTTGGCATAACTTAACAATATGTTTAATTTTTATAAAAACATATGGAGTTTTTTTAAGGCAAATCTACTAATATGATTTTTCACATTTTAAATACTGGTATTTTTGTATATATCCACGAAAGCGCTAAAAGACGAAAACTACGAGGATTGATGGCACATATTTTAAGATATTAAGAACTGAGTTACTATTAAATATTAAATGGTGCATCTTAGTATATGTCTAATTTATTTCTCACATGCTACACAAAAATATTTTTTTAGTGGGATGGGATCCGATCAGATCAATCATTGACCCACACCCAACCCCTCCCCAGTTTTGGCACCCAAAATCCATCATCCAAAGGCCAAACCTTAACTGCAGTACTCCCTCCCTCCCCCACCGATTATAAATTTAAAGCGCGGTTAAACTTGACATGGCTTCAAAAATTATTTTCTTACTATTAGTTTCTCATATAGCAACAAAACCATAAAAAAAACATTCTGATGTCAATCCAATAACAATATTTTCATTAAAATAAAATTCAGTAAATTGTAGGAAGGGTAAGTTTTTTTTTTTTTGTGAGGAAGGCAGGGTAAGTTTTTTTTACCCAAGTATTAGTTTGAACTACTTTTTCACTTAAAAGACAGGTATAGTTACCAATGTTGCACTTTAGGTTATTTTTTTTCTATTTCAATGTCTGATTCTCCATCGCCGCCACTCCGTCAACGCCGTCTCGGCCCGGCCCTTTCTCTGACCTCGAGCTCAAGCTGCACCATTGCTCCACCGGGACTTTCAGAAAAAGATGAGCTCACCCTCATCTGTACCAAGCTTCTTCCTTTTTCTTCCGTTCTAATAATCTGACATGCGGACCACCAGTCCAAAATACAAACAATAGGTAAATATTCCTAACTTTAAGTAAAAACATGGAATAGAGAGTGATCATACTCCAATATAAAAATTAGGTAAAAATAATTAGCTCAACTTGCAATTTACCCGTTGAAATTTAATCCTTTCTACAACAGCTCCAACCAGCCAACCACACGCACGGCCCCTACCGTTCGGCACGGATGAGTCTCCCTCTAACTTGTGTCACTCACATATGAACTCATTGAGTATGAACCTACATGTCAATCGCTCAAAGTCGGGGATAGAACTACCGAGAACGCTTTAATTCAAATGTCTGACCCAAGCAAAATAGACGAAAGTACTCCTAGAGCCGGCACTACATACAGCAATGGGCCACAAAAACAACATGTAGTACAGTAGCCAACTGTGCATGTGACAATAGCCACCAGGCACTTTTAAACAGATTCAAATAATTTTTTTTCAAAATTTCTTATCTATTCTTCGATTCAATTACAACATTATATTTGTTAAAATTAAATCTTTATAATAACATCTCACACGACTATATTCCGATAAAAAAAATATACATATTGCATATAATAAGGTCTTTGTGTTGCAATCAACTTATTTTCAGTATTGCATATGCTTGAAACAACATTTTTTATAAAGCGACGAAACATTTTTCACCAAATAATAAAACATCTCACCATTTTTTGCTGAAACATTTTTTATTAAGTGATAAAACATCTAAAATATTTTTTTACATGTGATCAAATTTTTGAAGAATGCTTATCCTCAAATGACCGGCGCATAGGAAAAAAATTGAATATACATACACCATGTAACTGGCAAGTGGTAGTACTGCTTTAGGATTAGTTTGGTAGTAAAATTTTTATGTTTCACTAATTTATGTAAAAATGTTATACATAGTGTTCTTAGTATGTTTCAACAAGTATTTTGTGATGTTTCAATAATTATACTCGATGTTTCATATGTGATACAAATGTATCAACAAAACCAAGGATTTTTTGGATTACTAAAGCCGGGTTATTAATTGATTTGTGGTCTTAAAAAGGATTTGCAAATATATATTATATGTTTGTCGAGCACGCTGAATTTATATTGTATAGTGTTATTTATAATCATCACATGATTTTGGATGAGTGGGATCCATACACGCATAAATAGCAACTCAAACCTCAATGTGTTCATAATCACAAAGTAACACCATTCAATATAAACTCTGCAATGCCCAATAATAAGCAAAGAAAATATTGTTGGGACTCAGCGTGCCAGTCAACTTCAGCCTGAGACATGCCTATTAAACCACTCGAAGGTGGCGACCAAATGTGTTACACATCCCAGAAGACTTAACTAAATTGCTGAGCTCTACAACATCTCAATTGCTCAAAATCCTTACTCATGCTCAGCTAGCCCCAGAAAGTTGCTAGCTTTGCACTTTCATCTAAGCCATGATATTAACTCAAATACATACAGGGTGACTTAGATATAACTAGATACAAATAACAAAGTTACTCACATATAGCCATCCGGCTAAATAGTTAATGTCCTTCGGAAGCATGTCTACCCAAAATTCCCACAAGCAACCGACTAGAGGTAAACCCCTAGATAGGACCAGTCCTGAAGAAACAACGTTTCTCGTAGCACTCAACTACCTGCAACAAATTCTAAACAACAACATATACACAAGACAAAAGTTAGTACATTAATCAAATTAATGTACTGACAAGCACACAATCAAACCTACATACATGAAGGCTATATTCAATGAAAGGCTTGTATGTAGTCTAGGTTTTCAGCATAAAGCTAATTGAACAAAGCATTTTAGCAATACGTAAAGCATAATAATTATGGCATGATATCAACATAAATAGATATACATCACTCCCTTACAATCCAACCAGAAGTAAGGGCAATCACATTTCATATAACGATCTCATCATCATTTCAAAGCATTTAGAAAACACAAAAGTATACCCACATCACATCACTATGCCGCTCATAACCGTGAGCACGACTAATCGATTAGTTTTTAGAACTCTGCAGAGTTTGTACAGCTTTACCCACATGGCATAAACTCTCTAGTTTGTCTTGTGTCTACCAAAGCACTACCACACTCTACACGTTGAGTGCGGTCTAGAGGTCATAACGAGGCTTTTACATTAAATATTGTCTAACCTTGCATGAGCACAATAAGTGTGAATCCACCCTAGGCTTAAGTCCTAGAGCCGTTAGGTGGTGGGCCCATGCTTTAAACCTAACGCCGTGGCGGCGAACACATCTGTTCCCCCACGAGGCACGTTATCATTGTATTGGACAGACTTAGACGCCCATGCCGTGAGGCGGAACATTACACTCGTCCCCTCACGAAAAACACACACATAGCTAGTAATATTTGCTAGCCTTAAATTCAACACAATCATCAACACATACATGGGTAGTTCCTATAGACAGCCCACATTACACTCGTGGCCACTACCTCTACTACAACGGCCTCCCGAATGCAAGGTCAGACAAGTGCTTAACTTAATAGGCCAAGGGTTACCTCATAAATAACGCATGTGGATGTACGGTAAACATAAGTGGGTGTCATGTAGTTCGGTCCTTAATCGACTCAGGCGAACACTCCCCTATCGGTATGCAACTACCACCATATGCATACCACTTGCCGCCTAAGTCTGAAATTCACATTCATTTCATTTTAGTTCGCAAATAAGCAAAGAATCATCTCTGTTCATAAGTTTTAAAATGATTTAGCAAAGTAAGTGATCTATAACCATGATTTATTTGTTACTAAGCAAGGCTAAGCATTTGTACTTTATAAAAGCATAGGTGTTTCCTTTTGAGTACAATTAAGGTACTTTAATTAATCCTAAGGCTTCAACCAGCAAGGTGTTGGAGTTTTAAAAAGGATATATGCAATTTTTAGGATATAACTACCATGTACATCTTTGGAAATACCAATAGTTAGATTTACGTGTGCAAATTTATAAAACAACACATTTAGCCCGAAAACATGGGATTCAATATGTTCAAAGGGTGAGGGAAAACTTGCCTTGATTGATGTCCTTACTGGGGTCAGCAATAGGACAAATCTCCTCACCACCAACGAATTCGTCTTCTAAAAGAAATAACGATAATCGAATATATACTGAAACATACAAACATTCAAAATGCTCTAAAATGCATGAATTCACTAGTGTGGTTAGATACTGTGTGTATATAATTTGTGGTGAAGGAATTTCCATTTTATCACATTGCATTTGTGAGTTATTAATTTTTAAAGCTCAATACTAGTAATAGATTAATTAATCTCTATTAGGCTCTAAGTGCATTTTAGGTCCAAGACTTGTGAAGTTTTAGGTTACTACAATGAAGGCTAAATTCTTAGGAGTTCAACAAAAATTAGTTTCAACATTTTTGGAGTTGGCATGATTTTATTATGAATTTTACAAATTACATGACATATTATAAGTCTTATTTATTATACAAATTTTAGATATGTTTATGGTACTGTATGTGCCACATTTTAATTTATAGAAACTAAGTCTATGAGATTAACAACCTAACCCATCTGGAATTACATTATTTGGAGTTAGAATGGATTTTGTATGGATTTTATAGTTTGTAGTTTACATTATAGTAATTATTTTACTACACAATTATTTAGTTATTTAGTGGTGATTTCTTACTGAAGGTGTCAAGTTTTAGTTCATGACATTCGAGAACATGATTCTATGAGCATTCTGGAATTTAGTTCACCTCTAAGGCTGTGTTCGGCAGCCGTTTTTCCGAGCGCGCTACAGTGATTTTTGCCCGTGCACGCTTTTCAAACTACTACACGGTGTATTTTTTTACAAAAAGTTTCTATACAAAAGTTGCTTAAAAAAATCAAATTAATCTATTTTTGAAAAAAAAATTAGCTAATACTTAATTAATCACGCGCTAATGGATCGTTTCGTTTTCCGTGATCACTGTTGGTTTTCTGAACGCATAGTAACGAACAGACCATAAATGAGTTAAAGTAAATCTTATATGGATTTTATGAATTGGTGCATGCTATATGTCAATTATTCCATATACTAATTTTTAGAGACATTTCTTCTACTGTAAGCATCATGTTTTATCTTACCATATTAAAGTTTATAATTTTGTGAGTCCATAGAAATTTGATTCACCTCAAATAGAGTTAAAATGAATTTTATATGTATTTTACAAGTCCACTCAATTTTTTGTTGTATAATTATTGATTTGAGTATTTTCTTTAATATTTTCAGATTTTCAATATGAGGGGTCCATTGATCAGTCTCTGTGACTTTTGCAAAAAGGTCCCTGGGTTTCTAAAGATTCAACCCGAAGTCTCTAGCACATGTTTAAATGCTTCTTCATTAAGAGTACTCAAGTTTTTACATATTTACAAGGAGGTCCTATGGTCCACATGCCATACTAAGATCATTTACATGTTATACCTTATAAGATGTGAACATTTGCTTATCGAGATCCTTAGTTCCCTAATGATCATGGCCCACATGTCAGTGGCTCGGTGAGGAAGAAAACAGAGGCAGCAACTAGGCGTGGCGGCCGGCGAGCTTGTCGTCGGCGCCGGCGGCAAACAGTAGGGTTTCGCGAGGCGCGGCCAAAAGAGAAAAGATGGAGGGGAAGCTGGCAAACCCGTCGGTGGTTGGCTTGTTGGCTGTGGTGGTCAGAGTCAACGCCGGCGACGACGTGAGCGGCGAAGTGCCTCAGCATGCTAGTGTATCCTAAGCTCTAGCTCTATTTAGAGCTTCATGCATGCACGTGCATCAACGGGGTTCGTGGGTACTCACTTGAGGTCGCGCTTGTCTTGGCGAAGCTTGGACAGCGGTGGCGATGTGAAGAACGCTCCGGCGGCGGCGGAAATGGCAGGGCGACGACGACGACCTCCCTCCGGACTTTGGCCTGCCAAGAAGAGGTGTGACACAGCTTAGTGAAGACCTAAGGTCGCTACCCGTGGACGAGGAATCAACGACGATGGCCGACGGCCGGCCTTGGGGAAGAAGAGGATCTCCTCAATGGCGGTGCCCTGGCTCGATTACTCCGGTTGTTCTACTCCATAGGTCTTGGATATGATCGTGGCGCGATGGTTCGGCCGGAGCTCCACCGTGTTGACGGGAACGACGAAGTGACGCACGGCGGCGCTCTGGACACCGAGGGCTGCACTGGTCGCGCTCCGAAGATATCGACCTGTGCAAAAAGGAGAAAGTGAGGCATGGTCATTTTAGGCATCGTAAGAGGATCACGTTCCCGTGGTTGGCTCGCAGCGAAGCTCACGAGAGAAGAATGGCGATGGTGATGAATCTTAACGTTACCGGAGAAGATGACTCGTTCTCGCAGCTCTCGAGGATGTCTCCCTAGGGTTTTGGGTGGAACACGGTGAGGGAGAGGATGTGCACGTGTGGCTGAGGCGGCGCTATTTAAGGTGAAGCTCAAGGAAGCGGTGGACGGCGAGGTGGCGCGCTGGCGGTGTGGCGCGCGTCCGACGCGTGTCAGCCATTCCTGGGCTTGGAGGAGGAGGTGGCAAGGTTGTGTGGCCGACAGGTGGGTACCACAAGGGCTGGGCCCCACATAACAGAGAGAGAAATGGAGTGGGAGGCCTAGAAGCTTCAATTTTTCTAAGTGTTGGCACTATTCCAATGTATTGATTTATTCTCTTCATCTCCTCTAATTATGTTGAGATTTAGTGGGAGACAAAATTACAGAGGGTAGACAAGAATGTCATCCTATTAATACTTCAAGTCCCAAGGTTAGACCACTTTTAGTTTTACCATAGTAATTTTGTAAAGTAGCCTAAATTGCTAGGTTGACTGCAGTCCAAAATTGTTTAAGTAACTTGTGGCTCTCATTTCATGTGATTACATTTCGAATTAGGATTGAGCAGAGACACCTGTCATTAGAGTACAATTTAGTTAACATGCTGACCAAAGGGTTTTGCTAAATAAATTATGGTTTAATTTTGGTGAAGGTGCAAAGTTGGCTAAGTGATATCTGGACTTAGCAGATTTTGCTGAGTGGAGGATTTATTTGAGACAACAAATTATTTGATAAATTCAAACCAAAATTATTGTAAGTTCATGGTGTTGAATAGTATTTATGAGAATTTTTGTATGGTTTAAAGTTGCACCATTAATTTTTAATATTTTCCCCTGGCCATTTCATGCTAATGAGTCCTATTACTAGATGCACAATAAAATCCAAAAACAATCCCAAAATAATAAAATGCACATACCACCAAGTGTATCTTATAATAATTTGGGTTTACATATTTTTAAAACCTATATTCCCATTTGTTTGTATTTAACTTAAATATGATATCAAGTCCAAAGTAGAAGTCAAGATAATTGAAATTTAAATTATGGTTAAACTTATTTTATTTGAATTGGATTGTGTCAACACATGATTTATAAATTATGTTTTGGTCTTACTTCTGACTTGACCCAAAAAAATCTATGTGTTTTACTTTTATTAAATGAGTTAGGTCCTAGAATGAGCTTCAATGTTTTCGAAAATTTTAGTACTCAAAAATTTTAAATTTTTCATGTGAATTCTTCCTAGATGAATTTTCGGTATGTTACAATATTTTATATGATTTTTTTGATTTTTTACTTGTTGGGACCCAAATGTTTCATATAGTGACCGTTGGGGTTGCAGGTAATATTTTTTAAATGTTGCATATTTTAAAATATATTATCAAGTGCATTGAAACACTTAACAAAAAAAATGAAACTTTTTTTATAAGTGATGAAACAACATATTTTTAAGATATTTTTTTATTAAAATACAATTATATAAGATTTTGATGTAAAAAGTTTAATGGTAACAAAAACAACAATGTAATCGGATAAATAACTTAACGTGAAAATTGATTTATAGTTTAGAAAGAAAACAACGTGCATACATGATGCATCCTATAAGGTGCGGACGCACAACGAGAGAGGAGCGTTCGATTTTTAGCCGTCCGACGCGGCGCTGTCCCCGGAGGACTACAGACTACAGAGGATCCGTCCCCGTCCGGCACAGTGGATCGCTGACGTCAGCGGGATGCTCCAGTGGGCCCCGCCCCCCACCTGACACGTGTGGCCCCGCTATTCGCTGGCGCTAATGTTTTGTACTAGTAGTTTAACACCCACATCAACCTCCAACAAGAGAAAACAAGGACCCAACAGCTGCAGCATCCCATCGTCGCCTCGCCTAATCATCTTTTCCGATGCCTCGCGTCGCCGCCGCCGCCGCGCTGCCGCTGCTGCTGCTCTCCGCCGCCGTCGCCGTCGCTGTCGCGGCCCCCGACGGCCACCTCGTCGCCCGCCTCCCGGGCTTCCATGGCGCCTTCCCCTCCAAGCACTACTCCGGGTGCGTGCGTGTCGGCAGCGCCGCCGCCGCCGTCCGCCGCTCTTCTCCTCTCCGCCGCCGCGCGCGCGCTGACCGGTACGCCGTGGTCTTCGTCGCAGGTACGTGACGGTGGACGAGAGGCAAGGGAGGCGGCTGTTCTACTACCTGGTGACGTCGGAGCGCGACCCGTCAGCCGACCCCGTCGTGCTCTGGCTCAACGGCGGCCCGGGATGCTCCAGCTTCGACGGCTTCGTCTACGAGAACGGTGCGCTCGATCTCCTCCCAATCGCCATCTTCTTCATCGATATAATCGCCATTGATTAGGCTTCAAAGTGCTCCATTCCATCCATGGATTAATTGCATGCGATGCGCAGCGCAGGCCCCTTCAATTTCGAGCGTGGCAGCGATCCGGGAGGCCTCCCAAATCTGGAGCTCAACCCCTACAGCTGGTCCAAGGTGATAACTCTGCTCCTTATCTCTGTTTCTGAAACCTCTGCTCCGTAATCCGCGGGGGATTAGGTGTGCACCTTTTTTGTATTGTGCTTATTACCTTTTACTCTTTACAAAGAAACAACAAATAGTAACTGATCTAATTTCTTCATATGCTTTCTTCCGCTATTTGTGTCACAGTTTGTTGTCACATACTGTAGCTGGGGTGTTTGTTTTTGCATATTTCATAGTATGTCTCATGTGTCTGGTTGTTGTAAATTTGTCTGAATATATATGTCACTGAGCTTCGGTGTGCTTAGCTTTAGAAAAGAAGAAATTAGGTAACTGAGTTTGATATGCCCGATTTGCATGTCTGGTGGTTTGAATTTCGCCTTCTGTTATATATAGGACAAAAGGGATACTAATGTTCGCTTAAGGCTTCATTTGTTAATTACCTCCTATTTGAGGTTGATTTTCAACAAAACGAGAAAACTTTTTAGCATATGATTAATTAAGTATTAACTATTATAAATTTAAAAAATATTTTTTAAAACAACTTTTATATAGAATTTTTTGCAAAAAGCACCCCATTTAACATTTTAAAAACCATGCTAATGAAAAATAAAGAAGTTGAAGTGTGGAGTTGAAGAAAAGAGCAGAGCCTAAGTCACTTTTAACGTTCTATCAACTTTTTTTTGTCCAAAAAAATCTATACAACATAAGGGAGTGATTAAATATGGCATTAAATAGGTTTCCAACGTGGTGTACCTTGACTCCCCTGCTGGTGTTGGGATGTCGTACTCGTTGAATAAATCAGATTACACGACAGGTGACCTACGAACAGCAGCTGATGCACACACCTTCCTTCTGAAGGTACCTACTCCCTACTGTGGTTGCAATAATATCAATATCACTTCGGAAAATTTTTATGTTGATTCTATGCATTGTTGCAGTGGTTTGAGTTATACCCTGAGTTTCAGTCAAATCCGTTCTACATGTCGGGAGAGTCATTTGCAGGGATCTACATTCCAACACTAGCTGATGAAGTTGTAAAAGGTTGAATTTGTCAGTAAAAGGTACATATATAGAAACTATTATTATCAAAAGTTTCTTACTTACAGTGTTTATGTCCTGACAGGGATAGAAAAAGATCTGAAGCCAAGAATCAATTTTAAGGTCCTCCATTTTCATTTGTTGGGAGATGACGTCATACAACAACTGAACATGCATTAGAAAATTGTCTTTGGGCTTATAATTTAAAGTTTGTTTTTCAGGGATATCTAATTGGCAATGGAGCAACTGATCAGGACTACGATTTCAATTCGTTTGTGCCGTTTGCACATGGGATGGGTCTCATCTCAACCGAATTGTTTGAGGTCTGGAAATCAATGCCTCCGCTCTTGTGCTCTTTCACCTCAAAACAGTAAAAGAATCTGTCTAAATACTTCTGTCTAAAAGAATCTGTTAAACGAGGGTTGTGCTCACTGGTAATGTCAGAGGAGATAGACAATACAGAAAAAAAATCTGATGAAAGTTAACAAAGTTAAAAAATTATCTGACTTGCTTTGTTGCAGGATGCAAGTACTGCTTGCCATGGTACATTTTGGGGCAAAGTTAATAATCTGTGCCAAGAAAAGATAGACAGAGTGCATTGGGTAACTTCCCTGTGCCAGAACATGTAAACAAAACAATATAGCACAAATCCTACAGATTTGGTAAACGCTCCATTATTGGCAACTGCAGGAACTCAAGGACCTGAATAAGTACAACATCCTTGCTCCCTGCTACCATCACCCTGAAATTCAAGAATTAGAGTTCAAGAATAGCAGCTTGCCGTCAAGTTTTAGAAAGCTAGGTGAGACAGAGAAGCGATTTCCCGTGAGAAAGCGAATGGCTGGCCGTTCTTGGCCTCTCCGTGCTCCTGTCACCAATGGACGCATGACGATGTGGCCTGAACTTGGTGGTAGATCACTCCCCTGCACGGTATGCAAATTGGAGTGTCATCCTTGTACATTAATATCTCCCAAATTTCATCATTTCGATTCCAGTTTCGCTATATATTTGTCGACAAATTTTCTCCCAAAAATTTGAAAAATGTAAATGTAGTGTAATCATAGTATAATTACATCGTAACTTACATGTAACTACAATATATCTTATATGTAACTTTCAAAAATCTTGCAATCAGATGCTATTTTTGCGAAGCGGAGGTCACGGGATCAAATCCCTCACTTATGTGTGCGTTATGATTTTTTCTTCTCCGTTTTGCACTAATCTTAAAGCAAATCTAACGGTTTTAAAATTACATGAAAGTTACATACTAATTACATTGTAGTTACATGTAAGTTACAATGTAATTATACTATTATTACTATTGTAGGGAAAAATTTGTCGACAAGTATATAGATAGTCCCTTTCGATTCTGCAGATCAACATCTAGCTGTGTTTCATTCAAAATTATTAGAATTCAGGTGCCTCATTTCGATTCTGCAGATTGTTTCGCGTGTTAAACAAATTAACATTTCCATGTACTTGTAGAGCGATGAACTTGCTAATGCATGGCTCGATAATGAAGATGTAAGAGCTGCCATTCACGCCGAACCGGTATGATAGACGAGGAACCAAAGGTTTCATTTGAATTTATCTTAAAATGAACACTCACTTTCTTCTCTTGTGGGGGAACCACCTTGTTAAAAATGGCACATCAGAAAAGCTTAATTGGGTCATGGGAGCTGTATACTGCAAGAATAGACTACTACCATGATATTGGAGACAGCATGGTGAAGTACCACAAGAAGTTCACAGCCATGGGATATCGCGCACTTATTTACAGGTATGCAACAGATCATTAAGTTGGTAATTTGAAAATTGAGTGATTTAAAGTGCTAAATTCGTATTAAAAAAGCTACATATTAAATCAACCTTGATGCGGAGTACCGCAACTAGTTCTAGTTTGGTTAATCTTCTTTAGCTACAAATAACACACATATAGTACTACAATTATTGCTCATTTGAATTGAAAATAATTGGAGTACCCAAATTTGATTGTTTGGAATCCCAACTCCTCATATACTCTTAGATTAGAGATTATCCACAGTTTCTGAACCCTGTTTAGGCCTAAGAGGCCTGAAATTGAAATTTGTGCTTCTCTTTGAAGAAAAATAAAATGTGGACGAATTTTTGCTCATTCTGTTTTTTGTAGTGGAGATCATGATCTTTGTATACCCTATGTCGGAACGGAAGCATGGGTTAGATCCATGGGATACCGAGTAATTGATCCTTGGCGACCATGGTACTTTGGAAAGCAAGTCGCTGGGTATGTTCTCATCCTTTCTTCACTACAGGAATCATCAGCTCTTCAAATACCTTCAGGAGTTATGTCACATCTAGATATTAGCTTAGTTCAGCTTAATACCTACTACCTCCGTTTCATATTATAAGCCCTTTGACTTTTTTTTTTCAAATTTTTAAGTATAATCAAGTTTACAGAAAAATATAAAAATATTTCTAATACAAAACAAACATGATATCAAAATATATTTAATGTTAAATTTAATAAAACTAATTTGTAAATATTACTAACTTTTTCTATAAACTTGATCAAATCTAAAAACTTTGACTAAGAAAAAAGTCAAATAACTTATAATATGAAACGGATTGAGTTTCTACCTAGATTTTTTAGAAGTACATGTGCAGATTGTAGATAAGACTTCTATTTACATTTTTTTAGTTAGAGGAAGCAAGAAATTAGTAAGAGAGAGAATGTCACAAGTTTTCCTCACTAGAGCGATTTTGCCATTGCAGATATACACAAGGTTATGAACACAATCTCACTTTTCTCACCATAAAGGTAAGTGACCAAATTTCTTTTCCAGTAGATAAGCTGCATGTTCTTTAGCAAAAGGATGTTGTTCACTTAACATGTGTTTGTCTCTTTAGCAAACACTGGACGATTTTCCAGTCATGCATTAGCAAGTTCAGGCTAAAGCACAACTATCTAAACAATCCATTGGAATAAACACAGCAATTTTCGCTTGTCGTTAGCTTTTGAAGCTTTACTATTATGATGATTTTAACAACTAACATGTGCCGACGTTTCAGGGAGCAGGACACACAGTCCCGGAGTACAAGCCCAAGGAGACACTTGCGTTCTACAGCCACTGGTTGTCCGGGGAGAAGATTTGACAGCAACCTGGACCAGCTTGTCGCGACAGTTTTGAGCCTCCGCATGCAAAGAAAAAAAAAGGTTGTAATCTGTATTCTCGACAGGCAGACAAGTGCATTTGTCTGTAAATCTGCATCTATGGATGTGAGCAGTCCCCCTACCAATATAAAAACCTGATTGCTAATTTATTATCTACATGATAATATAATATTTAAAATTTGGGTGTATTTGTTCCTAGCTATATTTTACCACTATATGCCAACAAATATTATCATAGTTAAGTCGATCAAATTCTTTACCACGCCTTAGCAAAGCCTAGAAGAGCCTAGAGGAGTCTTGTCATACTTTTTTTTGAGTCGATGACATATAAAACCTAATTTTTCTAAAGAGAATTTTGCCAAAACTGTTACTACAACCAAACAACTACAAATATAATCAAACTTACATAACTTTTGGTGTGACAAACTATGATTGAACACCCCAAAATAAACAAAAGTAGGATAAGGAAAAAAAGAATCCCCTAGCCCACCCCACTTACATCCAGGGTTCACAAAACCACCGGTAACCGCACGGTTACCGCGGTTACCAGCCTTGCCGTCGGGGTTCGGTAACGCTTACCGCGCGATATAGTTTGCCAAATTATGAGCAAATTCAAAAATTTGAAAAAAAATCAAAAAAACATGGATATAGTGCTTGATTTGTAGTGTATTATTATAAAGAAATTTCTTGAAAAAGAGTAATATAAATTCAAATTTGAGGGCAAAACCGAAAGTCAATTAGGAAATAAGAAAAAGAAATAATGAAATGGGCCTAATCTTGCACTGGTCATGTGGCCCATTAAGACCCAAACGTGAAGAAAATATCTCCTGGTACTCTCATCTCTCTCTATCGCGCGCTCTCTCTCTCCCTGCTTGAGGCACGGTGGCGGCAGAAGAGGCGGAACCATGCCAGATCTGTTGCTACTGCGCCGGCGAGCGTCGGTACCGCACGGTAGCGAGCGGTAACCACGTGGTAGGAGGCGGTAACCGTCCACGCGTGCAGCACGAAGGTAATCTTCTCTTTGTGCTCGGTTACCGCACAATTTGGGCCGATTTCCGCGCGGTTTGAGAGGAATATCGCGCGGTAAGACGCTGTTACCGTGGTCGCCTATAGCCATTTCCAGCCGCCGTAATGCGCGGTAACCACGGAATATCGCACGGTAACTACACGGGAAACCATGGTTACCGCACAAAAAACCATGGTTGCGTAGTTTAGTCTAGAATTTTAGACAATGATGTGAATATATTTGAGATTTAGGTGAAATACATTGTCCATGCTTTTGTCAATGTTGTGCAAGTTCTAGCCTAAGTTTTAATTTGGGTTTAGATCAAATACATTGTGCAAGATTGATGATTGTTGAGAGAGGAAGGTTTTTAGAGTATGTTATTTGTTGAATGAGTTATTATGGTTGATGCAAATTTATTGTACTGATAATGAGTTCATGTGGTTTGCATTACGTAAGGGTAACTATGTAGCCTTGGTGATTTCATTTCTAATGGTATACTTTTCGCATATGATACAGGGTGAAGATGGCAGATAGTAGGGACCCTGTGTGAGAGCACAGGAAGAGCATAGCACCTGAATGGCATTGTAAGTATTGTCATCGGAAAAGGGTGGTGATGGGGCAACTCGACTTAAAATTCACTTGACTAGAAAAGGGAAGGAGGTTACATATTGCAATTCAGTGTCTCCAGATGTCCGTGAATTCTTCAAGCGCGAGTTGTGGACTCTATTCATTCACCTACATGTGAACATCATTATGCTTTCAAATGTGAGGTTGTTAATTGTTGTTGTTGAATTATTATATTATGAATTGTTGAATTGATTTTAAGTTCATAATATAAAAAAGGTCATGTCGAATTTTTGTATTGTATACCCATAAGTTAGGTTTTCAAGTCTAATATATTTGTGTTACACATTTAAGTTTTTTTGCATTTTTTTATTTTGTTTTTCTTTCGATCAAACATCTCGCGGTTACCGCGATATCGCACAAATACCACAGTAATCGCGCCAAACTGCGCGGTAACCGTGGTCCAAACCATGATACCATGTTTTTTTAATTCAAATTTTCAAAACCGAATTTTGTGCGGTTTTTGGCGGTAACCATAGGGAGGCGGTAACCACGTCACAAACGGTAAGGGGAGCCCTGCTTACATCCCTTTCTGCACTGTTGTCACATTAAAGATGTCAATAGTCCCACAGAAACTACACCGTATTTCAGGAAACACATGCATTTTCAGAGTCCTGACAGAACCCAACATAGCACCCGTTTGTCGAGAGAACGGAGCCATAAGACGCAACTGGACAGAAATACACAACTGAGGCTGCAGCATTGCCATGTGCACAAGATAGGTCCGCCAACATAAATATTATACATTCTGGAGGTCAACATTCTACCCGGGAAAAAAAAAGAACACATTACATCAATGAGGATACAACTAATGAATTAACTTGGGTTTCCCCTAGATGGCAAAAGTCTTACAGTTCATTTCATCATCAACTATGGAGTTCACCAAAGTCCGCCCTTTCAGCTAACTGCAGTTCGCTGCTACGGAAACAAGTGTCGTAATGATCTAGAGAAAAAGCCAGGAGCGCTTCTGCTTACAGCCAAGCACACCATGCCCCTCAAAAGGGCGCGCATTCAGGAAGCAGCCAGGCCTGGCAAGGCGCAGTTAGATTTACCTGAACTTCGGCTTCTTTGAGGGTCCTCCCTTGAAGCTGCTGCGCTCAGGTGGTGGACGGGACTTGCTGAAGGTCTTCACCTTGCGACGCCTCCTCTCTTCTTCACTGTCTGACTCCGCCCCATTCTCCCTGTCTGCATTGCTTGCCTCCCGTTCCAGCTCCTCCCAGGTCTTACCCTTCTCTTCCTCAGAGTCTTCTTCAGAATCGTCGTCATCATCCTCATCTGATTCCACCAAGGACTCACTGTCAGAATCTTCATCTTCTGACTCAGACTCCGGCTCAGCATCAGAAGGCTCGTAACCCTGATCAGATTCCTCTGTTTCCTCTGTTTCTGAATCACTTGCCTCCATATTCAAGAATTCCCAGCCGCCGTCATCAATGAATTTCTGAGGGTCATCGATGATAGTTTTCAGAATAGGACGCCAGTTAAGGTTCAGCCTGCTCTCATAGTACTTGAGGTCAGTGGTGTCAAGCCACTCCTTTATTGCATCCAGTGATGTTGACGGTATGGAATCAATGCGAAGAACATCCTTCTTGAAATCCTTGAACACAATAGCCATGTCAAAGTTCTTTGTCCCAAAGCCGACCCTCTCCAAATTAACAATCTCTATCTCACTCAGGGTCACCACCAGGAAGGGTGTCTCAATTAGTTCAACCAAACAAGTTGAAGTTGGAATGATGAAAGCTGAAGCTTTATATGGAACCCCATGGAATCCAAGCTCTCTAAGAGGGACATCAAACTCAAGATCCAGCCCCTTGAATTGTGGCTGCGACCAGTGATCATTAACCTTGTTCACAAAGTTCTGGAAATCCATGTTTATTCTATTCTTTCGGTCCCTCTCACGCTGCTCTTCTTCAATTTCATCAGGATCAAGAGCTGATCTCCTATTCCCACCAAGAGTCTGAACAACATCCATCACCTCAACATAAAATTGAACATCCTTTGTCTTCTTGTTTCCAACCATGATATGATTGTGCAAATGGAAATGGAGGAGTGTAATCATTTCTTTTTCTGCCGGCTGGAAGAAGGCATGCTTTATATTCCCATACATGATATCCACGCGCTCATCAGCCCTTGAAGTAGAATATCTAAAACCATTAACATGGGACTCAAGAGTTCCTGTAAGCTTCCGCCCACGTCCACCAAATGCAGGCCTTATCCACACATCAGAAAGTCTCACTGGCTTGTTTCTGTTGCTTGCCAACTGGAGTTTCTCCTGAGTAACAAGGGTGGCTCTTTCAGCTCTCTCTGACTCCCTTGAAGCAACTTGCCGCCTCAACGTTTTGATTTGCTGAACAACTTCACTGCTATGTCGTGGATCTTTCGAGCGGAACGTAATCTCTTTCAAGTAGATAGCCCCTTGCGACTTCAGATTGCTATCATTTGAGAATGGCATGCCAGGCACATTGAAGAAGATGCGGATAGTGCAAGTGCGGTTGTCTTGGTGACTTGTGACACTCTTAACAGTAGAAACATGGAAAGGAACCATGCTGCCATAAATAGGCAAGAGGACAGCTTCATTCTTCTGATCTACTTGTATGACCAACTCTCTTGCATATGGAACATCATTAACATTCTTATATGCAACAAGCTCATTTGATGACCTTGAGGGACCACGCCCATCACCAGAACCAGAGCCAACCCCAGCAAGCCTTCTAGCAGTCTCTTCATTCTTTTGACGAGCAAGTTCAGCCTGGTGTTGTCTCCGGAGCTCTTCCTTGGACATCTCCTGGTTGTCTGACCTAAGTGTGGCCTTGGTTGGTGGCAATGCCTCCTTTGCATTAACCTCCACCTTTGTGACAGGAAGAACTTCATCCTCATCATTAAACGAATAAGCAACATCCTTAAGAAGCTTGGAGCATGAAGCTGTTAAGTTCTCCAATGGCACTAAACATGTATCAGCCAACAACAGAGAGTATTGCTTTGTCTTCTCGCTCTTGGTTTCTGCTTGAAGATTATGCAAACCAAGGGAGACATTGAAAACCATTCCTCTTTTTATGATACGGTCATTCTTGGGATTCAAGTTTAAGCCAGACTCTCGGAATTCAAGACCAATTCCTGTACCGGCGGACTTTGTTAGATTAGGAAGTAGTTCAGGGGCATTCTTCTCAATAACATCAACTGCAGCCTGATAAACCGCACTCATCCGATTCCCTGGTTTCAATGCTTCTAGAGCAGCTTCATGAGCTTTCATAAGAGTTTCATAAGCATTGCTCTGTGTAGGAGTAGCATCTATCAGAAATGTTCTGGCCATATTGGAGCAATAATTTCCATATCTGGCCCCAATTGCACATATGATAACACTTGCAGAGTCATAGTAAAGATAATCATCATTGCTTGAGGCACCTGGCTTGAGGTCAAACTTCCCTCCACTTTGAAATACAGGAGGATAGCATATGTCAACATTTTCAGCCTTCAACTTCACTTTGACCTTAAGAGGATCAAGAATAGCCTTCTCTGTCTCGTCCATCAATGAAGAGTGTGTCACTTTCCTCTCTTCATCAATCACCTTCTCTAGCTTCGGAACCACAAAATTTTTCATTACAGATGAAGTTAGGTAGGCAGCCTTCTTCACACATGTGATCTCTGAGGCATCCTTAATCGCAAAAAGCTCAGAGAAGCCATTCGTTATATCTGTAAGTTGCACAGATGAGCTAGACAATTTGTCTGCCCAAGCTTCAAGGAGCTTACCCTCTGGTGCCTCTTTCGCGATGTGACCAACAATTGGATCGTCTGATTTTGACTGAGCACAGACAGCACGCACTATGTCCTCCATTAAGCCAACACCGTTGTCATTCTTAGCTTTCACATGCAAGACAATATCAGCACCAACAGCATCATTTGCAGCCTTCTTGAGGGTGCCAATGAGATTTGCTTTCTTTTGACTGCATAAGAAATGTATTTGCTTGTGCATGAAGACAATTATGGTTTCTGGAAATTCATATCCAAGTAGCCAGACATCCAGAGCTGAGGACTTCAAATAACGAAGATCTTCAGATGGGGGTGGAGTAGCAATTGCAATAGCGTCAGAAGAACCCCATAGATCAGAATTGTGCTCTCTCCAATGGTCATATAACACCTTCAGCCGCTTACTGAAGTTATCTAGGTTGATTGTATAAGCTCCAGATCCCCCACCACCTGGCTTGGCATTACCATTATCCGCCATATTTTTATCAAGAAGCTCACATTAACCCAGTGAACTGCATAAAACAAATCAATCTAAAATTAGTTATTAAATCATTCAATCATTCCACAAGTTTATTTTAATGTATAAGAACTATTTAAGCAAGGGCAAAAGGTTCTCAAATATAGTTTGAATACAGAATGCTATTATTTCTCTTAAATGTTTATTCTTAAGAGCACAAGAACATAACTTTAAGCGGCTTCAACTATTCAAGATTTGCTAATGACATAACAATGCAACAGACAACCATGGTCCTAATAAAAATGCATGCAACAGTGCCACACTGTTACTACAATAAACTATTTAAATTGTTCTACCACAGGACCAAACAGATATTTCTGTACTTCATTCCTGGAAACCCAAAAGGCTGTCTACCACGTAGATGTGATACCACCCAATACCAATTACATCGCATCTTCACAACAATGCCAACAGTTAAGTACATTTAGGAAACCACAAACAAAACAATCATCTTATTCAGTAAAATAGAGAAAAAAAATGAAGGTTCTGCACAGTTCCATGTTATGGTCAAGAAAATAATCCATAATAGTTAAGGACCTTTGGATATTCCAAACTTTAACATAGACAAGTTTACGTACAGAAGCCAGCCTATATATAGTTATAAAGCAAAACGATAAAAAATGCAGTAACCATACAAGATATATATCAATAGAATTCGAATTTCAAAACAAGGATTTGGTCAGCCTAATTCCAGCCTAAACAAATTTATAATATAGAACTGATAACCATAAACACAAACAATTACCAACAAAGAGAGCGAAACAATGATAACATTTTTCCTTCTTATGACGATAATCATGTTGAGAGTTGAGACATGCCTACTTTCTCTCACAATATGTACACACATACACATTTGCAAGCTGCATCTCACTAATGAAAAATTAATAAATATGATTTTCTTTTGCAAACGATGCACCAACACAATGAAGCTGCATCTCACTAATGAAAAATTAATAAATATGATTTTCTTTTGCATACGATGCACCAACACAATACTGACAAAACGAATGGATTGTGTAATATTCAGTTACGTGTAGTAACATGCTACAGCAATCAATACAGCAGATATAGCGTACTATACATTCATTCATGGAGTCACGTCAGCTTTCTTTGGCAGTTAATTATTACTACATGAACGAATTTGTGGAAACCACACTTACGCGATTAATATGTAAAATTACCATATTCTGCCCCCAGCAAGGCTTATTCCTTAATGCCCCTACTTTCAACTTTTGCATCTAATCGCCTTGTTGTCCTAAGATACCTTCAAATAAACCAGATAGGAAACACGTTTTTTAGGAGAACCAACTTCCATAAGAAAAAGTAACTGCTAAGAAACATTACACACATGACAAATTCCAACCTAATGCTACAGGTGGCACTGCGATGGAGCAGCCTTATACTCCCTCAGATTATTTCCAAACATTACTCCACAAAACCAGTGAACCTAATAGAACTCAGCTCCCACATTCTTTCATCCTCTCACAGGAGACACCTAAGTCTAATGTTAACAAATGAGAATACAGGTACAAGCAGCACAAAACCTAGTCCTAAGGTTTCAACGATCCTATAGCCCCTCGCTAGGAAAAGGCAGCAATTTTCAGAGGACATCCCTTTCCCGTAAACCCTAAAATGGCCACACACAAAAAAATCCGTCTAGGGTTACTCGCACCTCCGGCCCACCACACCACGCCATCCCATCCCCATCCCCATCCCCATACAGCGGCCGCTGCACCGCGAGCGGCAACCCGCGGAGTCCCGGAACCCCCCAACCGAGATCTCACGCGGGATCGACGGGATGAACAACCCTCCTAGGAACAAGCAAATCCCTCGACCGCACGACGAGCCCAACCACTCGCTGCAGCGTACGGACCACCAACCCCGATTCCGGCTCACCCGCGGCCTGGAGCGCGGCGGAATCGATCGAAAAAAAAAAACCTACGGCTTACCGGCAAGAGGTGCGAAGCCAGGCACCAGCCCGAGCGGGTGCGATGGGCGGGCGGACGGATCTCCCGCGCCCAACCACGGCCTCCGGCGCGCGGGGCGAGGAGATCGAACTCCCCCACCGGAGGTGGCGAGCCCCGGCGAGACGGCGGCGGCAGCGGCGGCGGCGGCGAGGTGCGGGGTGGAGGGGTGCGCGGGTGAGGAGGAAGGAGGGCGAGGGTTCGGGGGGTGGGTAAGCTAGGCTTAATAGGATGCGGTTCCCGACCGAGCGGACGAATGGACGGCCCGGATTCGCCGAGATGGGTGGCGCTGGCCCCCGATCCGCCGTCCATCTGGGAAGCTCAGCCCCCATCGCTCGCGTTCCTTCTCTCGCTGGGAATCTGGAAACCCCTGGGAATGGATGGAATCCGGGGCGCGGGTCCGTTTGAAAGCCGCGGGAGGGATCGTTCTTTTCGCATCGGTTTTCTCTAAGAAATTAACGTCATGTGTGTTTGTTTTTAGAGAAAATACAAAAAAATGACGTTCACAAACACCTAAATTCAAAAAATACTATCAACAAATACAAATTTCATAAAATATCATCATACAATCGATTTTATTCCAGAAATACCATCATCATTAAGGTTTCGTCTATCTCGTATCGTTAAATGCATTGTTCATCCTATAACACTTACCGGAGATATGCTAACGAAACCCTAACGACGATAGAATTTCTGGAAAAAAAATAGTTTGTACGATGGTTTTTTATGGAACTTATACTTGTCAATGATATTTTTTGAAATTGGACGCTTTTCAATAATATTTCTTGGATTTTCTCTTGTTTATAGGTATGTTTGAAAGAGCTTAAAATAGTTTATTGGTGTGTGTTTGTTTATAGGTCTGTTTGGAAGAGTTTAAAATAGAATTTTAAGAAGTAGATCATTGGTAGCCAGCTTCTGAGAATCTAGCTTCTAATTAATTTTCTAGATTTTACAATCACGACTTCTCATAATCTCGACGAAAAGCTAAACTATTTGGGGAGCTTTTGATTCTGGGAGAAGTTGCAGCTACGAGAATCTCCCTCCAAACAGATCCTATGTCAGTTTACTCCTACAAATATATTTAAATTTTAACTTGTAAATATTTAAATTTTAACATGTAAAGGAAAGTCAAGTTTATGCTGTGTTTGTTTGGGGTTGGGAACATGTGATATCCTAGCCCAGTTAGGATTTGGCATGTGTAACCTATGAAAGTTGTGTGCGTATGTTTAGTATCACCTTACTAGTTTAGTAACGTTGAAACCAATTTATAAAGTTTTGTCTCTCCAACCATATCACTTCCGAGTTAACCCTTTTACATGAAGCGATGATAAAAGTATAAGTGAGGTGGTGTGTGTAAGTGGGTTCGTCCTTTGGTTGGGTTGGACTGCGTGGTTCTGAAGGACGGGCTGTTACAAATGGTATCAGAGTCGACCCTCGTAATTGCGTGTGCGAGTCCGTGTGTGGGCATATGACGCATGTGGGCTCTGTGCGAGACATATAACGTCGGCACTGGACGTATGGATGTGCGCTAAGAGTGAGTGTGTTCCTGTAAGGTGTGTGACATCCTGGCCTAACTAGAATTTGGCATGTGTGTCTCATAAGAGTTGTGTGCACATGTTTAGTGACTATATAGATAAGTTGAACCGATGGTAACGTTGGGTCCTTTGAGCCCAATAAGAGCTGTGTACGCATGTTTAGTGGCTATATGGCCCATGAGAGTTGTGCGTCCAAATTTGGTTGTTTGGAATCCCAACTCCTCATATATTCTTAGATTAGAGATTATCCACAGTTTTCGAACCCTATTTAGGCTTATGAGGCCTGAAATTAAAATTTGTGCTTCTCTTTGAAGAAAAATAAAATGTGGACGAACTTTTGCTCATTCTGTTTTTTGTAGTGGAGATCATGATCTTTGTATTCCCTATGTCGGAACGGAAGCATGGGTTAGATCCATGGGATACCGAGTAATTGATCCTTAGCGACCATGGCACTTTGAAGGGCAAGTCGCTAAGTATGTTCTCATCCTTCTTCACTACAGGAATCATCGGTTCTTGAAATACCTTCAGGAGTTATGTCACATCTTGATATTAGCTCAGTTCAGCTTAACACCTATTCCTTTTTCTACCTAGATTTTTTAGAAGTATATGTGCAGATTGTAGATGACTTCTATTTACATTTTTTTTAGTTGAGGAAGCAAGACATTAAGAGAGAGAATGTCTTGACAAGTTTTCCTCACTAGATTTTGCCACAGATATACACAAGGTTATGAACTTACTTTCCTCACCATAAAGGTAAGTGACCAGATTTCTTTTCCAGTAGATAAGCTGCATGTTCTGTACCAAAAAGGATGGTCACTTAAACATGTGATTGTTTCTTTAGCAAACACTGGACGGCTTCCAGTCATGCATTAGCAAGTTCAGGCTAAACCCCAATTAGTTTAGTAAGGTTGAAATCACTTGTCTCTTCAACCATATCATTTTCGGGTTAATCCTTTTACACGAAATGAGAACGGAAGTGAAGGTGGGATGATGTGTAAGTGGGTTCGGGCTGTGCGGTTCTGAAACACGGCTGTTACATTACACTTCCCCGCATTCAAAATGAAACAACAGATTACCACATAATTAATTAGATATCAGCTTAAAAATAGATTAATATGATTTTTAAAGCACTTTTCAATAGATTTTTTTTCAAAACACACACCATTTAGCAGTTCGAAAAATGTACACGCGAAAAATAAGGGAGTAAAAGTTAAAAAAGTGTACGATAGAATGTAGCCTGATAGGTGGAGTGACCAACAAATTAATACTATGATATAACAGTAAAATAGTAGCAAAACTTTCAAAATAGCCATTTTCAGTGTATATTCGAAAATGTGAAGAGTTGGAATTGAAACCACCGATACTACAATAAAAAAGTGCTCACACATATTCCTTTGGGTCATTGGGTGATTAGGCGGGAAGAGTATGTACGAGGGTCTCCTTTGCAACAAAGAAATACTTCATTTGAAACAAACGAATTCTGGAGGACTTCTGCAGAAATTGAATCAATACGAATGAAAATCCTATGAATTGCAGAATATTTTAAATCATATATGGAAAACAATCATGGGAAACCCTTCAAACCAAAGGATTAACCCCCCTACAAAGTTATCTCAAATTCCCATGACATAGGCTATTCCATAGGAATTTCAAAGAAAAATAAGCATTGCGACTTTTCCCCAATGCAACATTTTTAAAACTTCTGTGCGTTCAAAAATCATGTACGTTTGTCAACCATCTTGTCACAAATCACTAAGGATACTAAAGAAAAACCTTTCAGCCACAGAAAGAACAAAAAGAAAGGTTCTGAACATGATGATTAGGTTCCTTATTGCAAGCAAATTCAACCCAGAAGCCTCTTAATCGCAACAATTTTCTTTAGAGAAGACACTCAAGGCAAGGATGAGAGCTGTTAGCAACATGTGTTACTTCAATCCATGTATAGCCATTACAGTGGCTCCATTTCAGCTGCAGTGATCGAATCACTGGCGTAGACAGGGTGGAGCACATGCCCGGCAACAGGATCAACATGAACCCATTTCCTGCCAGTCAGCTTGTTGCGCTCAAATCGCACATGTCCTTCTTTCAGACAGAAGAGAGTATGGTCCTTCCCCATGCCAACGTAGTTCCCGGGATGGAATCGGGTTCCTCTTTGGCGGACGATGATGTTTCCTGGCTCCACTTTCTGAAAAATGATGCAAATGCAGATTTCAGGAACAGTTAAGATATTTTCCACCTTTTTGTCCTAATAATAACAAAAATGACAAGTTGCTTCCAAAATCTCCAAAGTTGAGTTACTTTTACGCGATTAAAGAAAGTATAAAGTACTTTGTATTGTCATAAGCAATAAAAGACATGAAAGTCATATGAGCGATCACAAGATTGTACCTCTCCGCCAAACTTTTTAACACCCAAATACTTAGGGTTAGAATCACGGCCATTTTTCGTTGATCCAGCAGTCTTTTTGGTGGCCCAACGCTTAAAAAGCAAGCTCATTCCTCCAGAGGACTCTGCAATCAAGTACATTTTGTGATTCAAACAGCCAAACACCTTATTCAGAATAGCACAAATATACAGACTCAAGTCACTCAGAATGCCTAAAACCAAAGCTTATCACCTGCAGCGTTAGTGTAGACCGAAACATTTGAGATCAATTCTTTGACATTTCCTCTCCTGAAAACTGATGAAAAAGCCATCTTGATTGTCTCAAGTCACCTGAAATCATCGAAAGCAATCTTTCATATACTCATACGACTATGTTTCGTACCTTCTCCAGTTTCCATTTGATAGAACCTAACATCTGGTTAGTCTATTTTACTAAACCTAAGTTTCAACAAAGAAGCATCCTAGCTAATTCTTCCAATCACCTAGGTTATGATATACTAGTGTACTGAAGCTCTCTAGTTAACTTATCTCCATTCTA
This sequence comes from Oryza officinalis, assembly GCA_008326285.1. NCBI lineage: Eukaryota > Viridiplantae > Streptophyta > Magnoliopsida > Poales > Poaceae > Oryza > Oryza officinalis. The sequence goes on from BDMV01000004.1 coordinate 15,347,207, forward strand.
TGTAAGAAATTTAAATTAACAGAAAAGTACATGCAGTAATCCAGGCAGTAAAGCACAGAGTATATTCGTATTTGAAGTGCAAAGATGTGCAGTGTTTGCTCCTCAACATTACTTATAAATAAAACTATTGGAGACAAGTAAATATGAATGTGGCCATAAGAAAATACCAATGTACAATACCATGAAAACTCCATAAATTGTGGAGGTTGTTATGGAGATTTTACAAGTATAGTCCTATTTAGCGTTGTCGATCTGAGCAAACTTAGGAAAGTGAACATGACTCATCTTATTCTTTGGAGAACTATGAAAAAGGTCAAAAATATCCATAACCAGGGTTTGCTATTTCAATGAGAGATTACAATATGAACGAGAATGCACCAGTCAATTCAGCTATGAGAAAATTTTCGATAATCTCAAGCAATTCATGGATTGCTGACAACACCCAATCCTTAAATAATGATTACTATAGCCATATTTACTATCACTACTATACAGGTCATAACTGGTACATATTAGAACTTCAAAACACTGAGAAAACTTATTGGAAAAACTACTCCACACTAAATGCCTCTCTTTTCCCACAAATGACGAAACAAACCAATTTGTTTTCTCCTCTCCTGGCAACCGCAAACATACGAATTCATAATTTATCAACCTAGTTATAGCAAGCCATCCCACAACGCCATGGCCAAACGGACCAAGGAAACGAACGAGCAACACAGGTTCGCGAAAAATCCCAGACCGGGGGAGCTCACCAGCAGCCGGAGAGAGGCACGGACGGGAGCCTCCTCGGATCCAACGGTGGCGGCTCCGCGAGGCGAGGCGCGGCGCGATCCGCGTGCCGTGGAGCACGCCCTGGGACGGCGGCGGCGGCGGCGGCGCACCGGGGGTGTGGAGTGTGGAGATGGGCTTCGCGCGTTATGGCCTTCGTTTGGAGCAGCACCTGAGGATAATGGGCCGGAGAGTGGGCTCCTTCAGCATCGTGGAAGTCAATTTTTGCGGATTTTCAGCATTCGCGAAACGAGAAAACTCGTTACCAGTTAAGTATTATAAAATTAAATACAAATTTATTTATTCTTTTAAACAATCTTTATATATATATTTTTTAAAAATATTATTTAATAGTTTGAAAAAATATTATAGAAAAATGAGGAAGTTGTAGTTTGGGGTTGAAGAAAAGTAACATGAACTTATTTTCTGATCCTCAAGCAGATGCTAAAACGCGTCTAAATCATTCAAGCAGTTATATAATAATAATTTAGGCCATTAGCGCAATGACGGAGGTTTTCGTGGTAAGAAAATCAGGAGGAGAAGAAATAAGAGGGGAAAAAAGAGAGGGGGAAAATAGCTTTGTGCTGGTATTTGTTGCACACGTACCTGTGCTATAGAATCTATTCATGCCAGTGAGTACGGGACTTTCGGAATTCCTTTGTTTCACGCCATCGATTTGGTTTTAACTCGAGACTTTGTGTATTCCGTATCTCGATGGAGCGAATCACAGCTACATAAACTATTTTTTCTTCGAACAAAGACCATATAGGTTACAGACGCGCACTTATCAAAATTGATATGTATTTTCGTATACGGCTTTTTAATAGGCTCATAAAAAAAATTAATTTTCGTAGACGGATCTCTTAACATACCATATGTAAATAAACCTATTTTTTATTTTTTTCGTAGACAGACCTCTTAACCAATCGAGCAACACATTAAAATATCTTAGAGCATCACCAACAGAATGTTAATAATCCATCCTCAAATATTTTTTTCCTAAACTGAAAGGAAATGAAAAAACTCATCTCTCCAAAAAAAACATAAATTTAATTCCAAAAACTAAAAGTGGGCCCTTCTATTAAACTACCCAACAGAAATCTCTCATTTTCTCCACGGCGGGAAATAAAACTCGCGGGAAAGAGAGCTTGAGAAAGGGAGATACGGCGTCACTTCCCCTCAAATGAAAAGAGCGATGGATGCAGTGATGGGGTTTTCAAAATATTAGGATCAAGATAAGATATCTGTTAGAAGTATTTTTTTTACCAAAATCCCAAAAAATCAGGATAGGGGATGAAATAAGGTCACTGTTGGTGATGCTCTTATTTTCTCCCTCCACTACTCGCTCTCTCGCTACTCCTCCCTTGTCCTCTCCTCTTCCTATTCCTCCTCTCCTATCTTCTCTTACCTCCTCTCTTCTCCTCACTGACTACGTGTGGCGGCGACAACAACGGACTGCACATGAGGAGTCCGGCGGAGGAGCAACGCGTCAACAACGGCAGTAGCGTGGCCCTCCCCTGCACAGATCCGACGACGGGGCAACGGGCGAGGAGGCGGAGCTTGTTGACTGCTGCAACGGCGGCGGACTATGACGAGCACGACGACGGCGATGGTCACTACTACAAAAAGCATTTTTGCATGCGGTCAAAATCTATGTCTGCGAAAATCATGATTTTTCCATGTGGTTGGGCCGTCCGTCTGCCCGAAGATGTCTGCGAAAATCATGATTTTTCCATGTGGGTGGCGCGCACGCTGTGAAAACCCATTTTTCGCATGCAGGTGCTTATATCATCCGCCTGCGAAAACAAAAATAGTGAAAAAATATGTCCCAAAAATCGAAAGCCGAAACCCTAGCTCCGCTGCCCCCACTCCTTCACCGACGACATTGGATCGCACGCCCGCCGGCCATTTGATCTCGCCGCAGCCCTCGTCGACGCCGTTGCCTGAGCCCTCCGCTGTTGGATCCACCCCTATCGAATCTACCGCCCCAGCCGGATCCGCCGTCCCGCGCCCTCCAGCCGTCGGGAAAGAACAAGCCGAGGGAGAGGGAGAGGAGCGGCGATAGGATCCGCGCGGTCAGAGGCCGAGCTCGTCGCAACCCTTATCGACGCCGCCACTGCTCCCGCCGTCGCCCGAGCCCGTCATCGCTGGATCCGTCCCGGCCGGATCCGCCGCCCCGTGCCCTGCGACCTCTGGCCATCGAGAGAGAAGAAGCCGAGGAAGAGAGGGAGGAGGGGTGGCGAGATCCACGCGGTCGAAGGTCGAGCCCGCCGCCACCGCCGCTCGTCTTCGCCATCACCGTCGCCGCTCCTGCCATTGCCGTTGCCAATCTGAGCAGGAAGTGGGAAAGGAAGGGAAAAGTTGAAGAGACAGAGGGATAAAAATGAGTGGGGAGAGAGAAAGTGAGATAAGGATGAGACATGGAAAATTTTGAAGATGCTGAGAGGGAAAAGAGGAGGGATGTCAGACTTATAGGCGAGCCTCTTAAGCAATCATATGCGAAAATGCATTTTTGCATATGACTCTTTAACTGACCCAGGGAACTTTTTTTTTACAGGCAGAAGCAGTTATAGCCCGCCTGCAACCTAAAGAGGTCTTGTTCAGAAATATCAATTATGTAGCAGTGGTTGGCAGCGACGACCACATTGGTTTGGGAGCTATGGTTCTAGGTGGTTTGGTATTTTGTAATTTTTATTTTTTCACAGAAAATATTTTCGCATGTGGTCGGTGTAGGGGACCACATACGAAGATGAGCTTTTCACATACGGTTGCGCTGGCCACATGAAAAAAATATGATTTTCGTAGAAATCTGGGTGCAGGCGGTTCTACCAAGCCGCCTGCGATAATCAAATTTGACCATATGCAAAAACATTTTTTTAGTAGTGAATATGGATCGTATAAATCAGAATAACAAAAGAAATGAGGATGTTTTAATTAGGCAGAACTTAATTAAATAAATAGATATATAGAGAAGAAAAATAGACAGCCAAAATGTGCCTAGTAGAGAACTACTGGACATCTACCGGAGAATAATTTAACGTGACAGACAAGTCGGATGCATTATTGCGATATGACCCATCAATTTTGTTTTCACAATATTAACCATTAATACAACTATCACTATACATACATATCGACTTGTAAAAAACTTGCACCGCATGAAAAGAAAAGCATCGAGAATCGACAGCGATCGAAGCTTTTTCGTTGGCACGCATATCCACAAAAAAACTATTTTTCTGACGAACTAGACAAACATTAATATGAGAGGTTGCAGTACAAACTGGAGAATTTAACAATTTGCCACTTTTATGTTCGATAATTGCTCAAATACTCCTCTTAGGTTTGTAATTAACAATACGTCACTCGAGAAAGAAGCTTTTCTATTTTTTTTGCCACCTTTCGCACTGTACACCGCCATATGTGCTTGCCAGCGTGGAATGGCACGTGAAATGACCAATATACCCCTGCATCCAGAACCGTAAAACAAGCTCTATTCCCTCTCTCTCCCGATTTCCCTCGACCGAGCGCCGCCATCGATGACCGACGCCGCTGCCTGCCCCGTGCCAGCCCGCCGCATGGCATCGACGCTCGTCGCCTTGCGCTGGCCCTGCGCCGTCGACGAGCCGTTCGTCCCGCGCCATGGATGCCTGTCGACCCGCCGCCTCGTGTCGGCCCGTCCTTCTCCACTGCTGAAGCCGAGTTGAAGGGAGTCTGCACCCGTTGNCGCGGCCCGCCGTCGACGCCGCGTGGTCGGCAGCCGGTCCCGCCTCCCGCCGGCGACACCGCATTTGTTCTTCCCCAACACCGCATCGTGACCTGGTAGGGCATCATTGCCTTCATCCTCCGGCGCGATGAAGCCCTCAGTTTACCCTTCTTGGTAAGTTCATTTTCTCTCTTGCCCTCCCTGGTTGTATTGTGTGTTGCATACATGGAATTAGATGTGTTCTAACTCCATTTTTTTTATGAATCTGTTTATGTCAGGATTGAACCTGGCAATGCGTTTAGACTTGTTGTTAGGGTTGCTAAGTATGTTGCAAACCTAGAGTATGGAATGTTACCAATGTCAGAGCAAGACTATGATTGGTGGGTTGATATTAGTAGCAGGTATAATTTGGATAAATTTCGCAATGAAATGGCTAACAAGGTAATCTGGGGGCCAAGCCAAGAAATTTTACATTGGGGTTTGGACACTGAAATTGGAACTGAATGTAAGTTGACGAACAATGAAGAATTTGGGCAGTGGATGAATTCAATGTGGGATGAGAAGCTGGTAGAGTTTGGTGTTGAAGTTGTTTATAAAAAGGGGTATGAATCTATTGAAGGCATTGCAGATCCAATTGAGTCAGGTGTTCAAGGTGTCTTTGTTGTGGTAACCACAGATCCAATTGATCAGTCAAGTGCTCAAGTTTTCTCTGCTATAATTAGTACTCAAGTTTCTTCTCCTAGTCATGAAGAAGGGACGGGTGATACCTCTAGCCATCCACAGAATGCAGAAGAGGCTAATGTTGTTGTGGATTGGAGTAAGTTGGCTATACTTATTGAACCTAAGCAAAATTGTAATGTTAATATATTGTTGGATGAGGATCAGGTTTTTGAGGTCATGGGCTTCAAAGTAGCAAATTAGAGAGCAGAAGCAGCAGCAGCTATGGAAGAAACTGCAATTTCTGTTATTCCAAATATATGTATTGTTTCTGTTGTAGTCCTATATTACCAAATATTATTTCTATTATATATATCAATCAAATGAATTATATATACAATTAGCTAGTAGCAATAAGTTGTATCATTTTGCCCAAATATTGTTTTGAGTTTAGCTCTATATTACAGCCAATTGCTACCGAGGGTATATTGGTCATTTCACATGCCATTCCTTGTTGGCAAGCACAAGTGCTGGTGTACAGTGCGAAAAGTGGAAAAAAAAAAGAAAAGCTTCTCTCTCCAATGGCATATTATTAACTGCAAACCTAAAAGAGGTATTTGAGCAATTGTCAAATGTAAAAGTGGTAAATAGTTAAATTTCCCGTACAAACCTATGCATCTTTTATTCAGAAAACTTTTAACAGCAAATATGCAATATTTTCTTATACATAACGTTCAATCTTAGTTACGTGAAAATCGTTTTAACACACTACTCCTTTCGTCCTAAAATATAAATGATTTTGATTTAATGGGACTTCTATGAATCTGGACAGGCTTTCTGTCCAAAATTATAATATTAGATTGTGTTCCATCTAACAAAAATCCTTTATATATTTTGAGACGAAAAGAGAACGTAGCAATGCAAGAGATTATTAATGTCATATGAAGACAAGTATACTAGCGGCACAATAATAATAGAACTTGGTACAAGTGTGTCGCGTGTTCGACCTAGTCCCTCTATTTTATATGATATACAAGGTATTTTTATTTTTTTCAAGTCAAACTAACTTTGACCAAATTTAGAGAAATATAATATTTTTATAACATTAAATTAGTTTCATTAAATCTAACATTAAAATATATTTTAATAGTATATTTATTTGGTGTTTAAAATATTACTATATTTTTTATAAATTTTTAACCGAATTTGATTAAAAAAATCAAAATGTCATGTAATATCAAACGGAGCGAGTAGCATGTATTGTACTATGAATCTCAAGCTAGGAGCACCTCGTCGATCAGCCTGTCGAGGTTCTGCATGGACCGGCCGCCCTGCTGCCCCGACGCGACGGCGCTGTCCCTGAGCTCGGCCACGCGCCGCCGCATCTCCCTCCCCTTCTCCCCATCCATGGACTCCCGTATCAGCGCCTCCACCTCGCCGCGGCGGACGTCGTCGGTGATCTCCATCCCGATGCCCCACTCCGTGCACTTGTACCGGCAGTTGGTCTGCTGCTCGGCGAAGAACGGCCAGCACACCATCGGCACGCCGGCGACGATGCTCTCCAGCGTGGAGTTCCAGCCGGAGTGGGTGAGGAACACCCCCACCGCCTCGTGTTCCAGCACCTCCGCCTGCGGGCACCACGTGGACAGCATGCTCCTCGCCTCCGTCGCCGCCGCGAACTCCGGCGGCAGCGCGGCGCCGTCGCCCTTCACGAGGTCGGGACGCACGTTCCACAGGAACGCGTAGCCGCTGCCGGCGAGCCCCCACGCGAACTCCAGCAGGTGCTCGGCCGACATTACCGTGATGCTCCCGAAGTTGACGTACACGACGGAGCGCGGCGGCCGGCCGTCCAGCCACCGGAGCGGCTCATCCTGCTCCTTCCACAGGTTGGACCCGACGCCGGCGACGGGGCTGTCCGCCGGCAGGTTGTTCCGCACCGTCAGGTGGAGCGGGCCGACGGTGTAGATCGGCGGTAGCAGCGCGGCCATGGCGCCCATCAGCGGCGCATCGAGCTCGTCGAAGGTGTTGATGATCACCGCCGACGCCAGCGGCATGGTCGCCGTCACATGGATGAAGAAGTTGAACATGATGTCGTCCCGGTCCGTGCTCCGCACGAAGCTCGGGAGGTCGCGCAGGCGCAGGTCGGCGGGCATCCTCGGGATCCAATCCACCGTTGTGTCCAAGTGCCCATTGTTGAGGTCCGCCTCGCCTGCAAATAATGTACAAATCTCAGCTTTGCTAATTTTTTTCAATTACACCGCATACGCACATGCACACACACCAATACACATGCGACACCATACTCACATCTCGCGAATACGTTCTTAGCACATATTTAAAGAGATAGAAACTAGCTACATATGTCTGATTTTACTAAAATCCTGTTGAAAACTTATGCATATGTATAATATTCGTGGACATCAGGATTTGAACCCTGATCTATCGTCTTATATTATTATTTTTATATAAATTTATTATACACAAATCAAAATCGATGTGAGCTAGAAATAATATTTATTTATGAATAACTTTATACTATTCTAGGGAGAGAATAATATAATTTTGTTATTTTAGGGAGAGAAATTGGATGATGTACTTTTGAGGGGGAAGAGGCCACGGTCGAGGAGGTGTTTGTAGTGGTAGTAGCCCATGAAGCCGCATGCGCTGGCGGTCCAGAGCGTGGCGCAGCGGAGGCCGAGCTCGCGCGCGGCGAGGATGGCGAAGGCCATGGTGCTGTCGGCGACGACGCAGGTGACGCGCCGCGTGGCGGCGGCGGCGGCGGCGGCGTCGGCCTCCTCGTCGAGCTTGGCGAGGAGCGCCTTGAACCTGGGCAGGCAGGTGGTCCTGACGGAGTGGCACAGCGCCGAGATGTCCTGGGTGGCGTCAGCGTCGGACGGCGGGAGCCCGTCGTCGATGGCGGCGAACCGGAACCCGGGAGCGCCGTCGAGCGCGCTGGCGCCGCGAGAGCGGAGCAGGCGGCGGTGGTTGAACTCGTTGTTGACGAAGGTGACGTGGAAGCCGCGTGAGTAGAGCAGCTTGGCCAGCTTCAGCATCGGCGTGACATGCCCCTGCGCCGGGTACGGGATCATCACGGCGTGCGGCCGCGTCGTCGTCGTCTCCTCCGCCGCCGGCATCGACCCCATCTCGCCGCCGGCAACTGAACTTGCTACTGTATAGCTAGCGACTCGTGGCCTTGTAGCTAGCTTTGCGCCGCCGTGTTGTGCGTGTGTGTGGTTGATTTGGTTCGTTATGCGCAGGTGCTATATATAGCGGGTTCGGCTGGTGATTTTGGCTCAGTGAATTATTGCGTGATCGCTATTTTGTTTTGTTTATGTATGGCGGATAGTATGTTGGGATTTTGGGGCTAATTTATGGGGCCTTTTTGAGTTATTTGGTTTGTGATGGCGATCGTATGATGCATGTGCCCAGGACCCATGTGAGTGTAGTACTGGATTAATTGTTGGCTCGTGCTTCGTACCGTTGCTGTATTCAGTATTCTACCTAATGAAATTAAATTCGACCTTTACTTCAAACAAGTTACATAATATTTTTAAGAGAATAAACATTTAGGCAACCCATAAAAAACGACTAACACCAACACTTAAGAGAAAAAAAATTATCAAAATCTCTTTGTAAATCTCCGGTCGAAGTTGAAGAAAATCTATATGACCGTAACATTTTAGTTTAGGCATGCAATATATATTAGCTCCTTATTCTCTTTACACTTTTAAAGTTATGCCCAAAACCGGAGCCAGTGCAATGCCTTGAAAAATACATGTATATAAGATTTATTTAGGAATTTATTAAAAATCATCTCATTCCTACTCAACCAAAAGCCCAACATAAGGAAAAATGAGTCTTTTAGTTCTTGAATCAATGCCACCAAACCAATTTTTAGCTACATTAGAAATACTATTAGGAGGTTTTAGTCCAAAGAAAATATAAACTACTCTCCAAAGAAATTTTGCAATATGACAATAAAAAAGATGTTACTACTATTTCAATTTCTTTTTTAAAATTATCCCTTGGTTAGATTTACACCTTTAAAAAAAATCACATGAAAGTCTTGATTTTAATTGGTATCTTTAATGACCATATAAACTTATTTCTCTCAATATGACCATTATTTTTCAAAGATAAGTATATTGATCTAACAGAGTGACCATTTATATTGAAGGTTCCATGTGAACTAATCATCATTATCATTCAAATTAATATGAAAAATCAATGCAACTAAATTATGCTAATTAACTGAGTTCTGACCAACCAACGCCCTTATAAAAGAAACACTAAGTGGAATAAAAGAAAAAGTAAGTGAAACAAAACTCAAAACTGTTGCGGTTGAAATATTCCTCCTTCGAATAATATTACAAAGGGATGGGTATCTATTCTGTAAAGAAGAATTCCTATCCATCTGTCCTTCTAGAATCTAATTTGTTTGTCATTGTTAACCACCCAAGATCCTAGATTAGACTCTATCTTTAAGTTTCATAAGGCTCGACCAAAAATGAAAATCTACTTGTTTATATCCGACTTGAGTAATTGACTGATTTTTTAAACATTTTCTTCTCAAAAGTACTTGCAAACTCCGTCATTAATCTGTTTAAACAACTGTTTGCTTAGTAAACATTGATTCTGAATTTCTATATCATGAACCCTTAATCCTTGTTCTTTGGGATGTCCCATCTTGCTAACCCATATTTCTTATGATTATCACCTTGCAAAAAAATCCGTGATCTATAATAATCAATATTTTTAAGAACTCCTTTCGGTATCTTAAAAAAAACATCATGAACATGACTAGACTAGACAAAACCGAATTAATTAGGACCAATCTTCCTCCCACAGACATATATTTTCCTTTCCAAGTGCTCAACTTCTTTTCAATTCTTTCCTCTATTACTTTCCAATTCTTATTGTTTAACCTTCTGAAAATGCATCGAAATGAAGATATCTAACAAGAAAAGTTCCTATATGACTCCCAAAAGAATTAGAGTATTGTCCTTGACATTCTTTTGCTTCATCAAAGTGAAATAATTTACTCATGAAAATTTATTTTAAGACCAAAGAGCTTTTCGAACACAGATAGTAGTAACATCATGTTCTTAGCATTCTCTAAGTTGTGGTCCATAAAAATGAGCGTATCATCTACATACTGCAAAATAGACAAACCCTCATCTACCAAATGAGAAACTATTCTAGCTATTTGGCCATCTGCCTTGGCCCTCTTGATTAGTAAAGCTAATATATCGACAACTATATTAAAAAGAATTGGAGATAAAGGATCACCTTGTCTTAGATATCTTTCCATGTTTGAAAATTTGGTCCTACTTGATCATTAACTTTATACCAACATGCCTCCCTTGGATAAAAGCAATCTACTGACACCATTTAGTAGAGAAGCCTTTCATCTTAAGGGTTTATTGTACAAAAGATCAATTTACTTTGTCATATGCTTTCTTAAAATCGATCTTAAAAATAACCCCATTTTGTTTTTTTCTATGGAACTCATGAATCATTTCATGTAAAATAACTACCCCTCCATAATATTCCTGCCAGATATAAAAGCTGTCTGAGTTGAGCTTATTACATTTTGGGCCACACCAATAATTCTATTAGTAGCAACCTTAGTAAATACATTAAAACTGACATTTAATAAACAAACTGACCTATATTGTTGTATTTTTATGGCCTCTTTGGATTTAGGCAACAAAATAATTGTACTGAAATTTAGCGCATATAGAGGCAATGAACCATTATGGAATTCTATGAATAAATCTAAAAAGTCCGCCTTTATAATATTCCAGAAGACTTGGTAAAATTTAGATGGAAATCCATCAGGACCCAGAGTTTTGTTATGTTTCATTTGAAAAATTGCCTCTCTAACTTCCTTTGCAGATAAAATTTGTTGTTAATGCCTCATTTTCCATTTGAGATACCTATGGGATATCATCCCTTCTATGCTCATCTAAGGTGAAATGTGACTCCTCAGATGGCCCAAACAAACCCTTATCCCTTATAGTAAGTTGTAATATACTTTTTAAAAAGGGCAATTGCGCATCTAACTCTATTTTAAAGGCTAACTACCAAATTGACCCTTTTTTTTTCAATTTTGCTTATTTGAATCTTCTAGTAAAACCGAAGATATAGTCTGACCCTCCTATTCTGTTAAGACCATGTAACAGTGTTAACTGGAGCACAACATGCCACTTCTGCCTGGCTCATTTGACCCTATTTTACAAAAGTTTTTTCATTTAATTTGCCCTAGTTTTGTATGGTGGAAATAGTGGGAAATATTTGTGACAAATTTATGCATTTAGTGTAGGTTTTACCTATTTGTGACAAATTTGACTCAGATTTGTCAATTTTTTGTTAAATTTGACCTATATTTGTAAAGAAAAGTTAATTCATGTCTAACAAAAGACATCCAAAGTACAAATCAATGTGCAACAGCACACTACTAGAAAAAGCATTATCGCAAGCAGCCGAAATCGGTCTTCGCGTGCGGGACGGCCGTCCGCCTGTAAGAAAACGACTGTGAAGATCGCCGATCTTCGCAGACGGGGCGGCCGTTCGCCTACGAAGATAATTTTCGCAGGCGGACGTTGGCTAGTCCGGTCCACCTGCGAAAATATGAAGCTGTCGCCTGCAAAAAAAAAATATCCGCCTGCGAACATAGGTAGAAATTTTTGAAATTTAATAATAATTTGCCCGTAAATTTAATAATAATTTGTCCGTTAATAGAAATTCTTGTAGGTAGATTATTATGTACATATATTGGAAGATTATCAAACATTTGGTATTGAGAAATTTACATATATTGCATAACTCAAAAGTGTTGCCAAAATATATATATTACAATATTTTTTTACATTGTGACTTCAAATATGTTAACATATATTTATTCCAATTCAATAAAACAAAATACATACCACATATCATCCACAAGAAAGTAAAGCCTGCACGTCCTGATCACCTCACTTATTTGTGCATGAACCTCACATGAAATTAATTAATTACTTTATTTGTGTACGTACGTACTAATAGCCCATGTATGCATCAGTGAAGTGATCAGTGATCAAGTGAATGGATCAACGCTCGTTAATTACCAACCGTCCATCACATCACCTGATCCAGACCAGGTTCATTGCCAGCCGTCCATCCGGTCTTCTTGTCCCAGTACCTGTTCCAGACCATGATGCCTCCGTAGTTGGGCAGCTTGTTGATGAACTGCAGCACGTTGTAGTAGAGATCCTTGTGCGACAGGTAGGCGTCCCTGTCCGCCTCCGGCGAGGCTACGACGCCGACGAGGACACGGCTCTGCGGGTACGCCGCCATCCACTTCTCCAGCTCGTCCCTCCGGGACACGCACCGACCGTCGCCGAACACCTTGACGTGGATCCGCGAGAAGAGCCCCGTCGACAGCGCCGCCTGCAGCCGCTGGTCCAAGAACAAGCACCTCGCCGTCGCCGTCAGCATCACCCCGAGCCTCCCCTTGTAGTCCTTGTTGTGCGCGCACAGCCGCCTCGCCAGCTCGTCGTAGTGCTCCGTCGCGCCCTGGTCGATGAAGAAGTTGATGCCGTCGACGATGGCGTCGCCGAAGGGGCGGGAGACGCCCGGCCGGCTGCCGCCAAGGAAGGCGTTCCAGAGGGAGTCCTCCAGGTCGATGGCCGCCTGGGAGGTCAGGAGGGAGTACTTGTTGCCCTGCCCGCCGATGGCGAGGAGGACGAGGATGCCCCTGGACTGGCAGTGCTTGATGTCGGGGCCAGTGACGGTGGAGCGCGGGCGGCGTTAAGTTGGAGCTCACGAGCGGTGGACGGTTGTCGTCGGCGGCGGCGGAGGCGGTCGGTGGAGCTCGGCGGTGGAGCGACTGGTGGCGGCGATGTGGCCGGCGGCGGTGGAATGGCCGACGGTGTAGCTGGATCGATTTTGGCGCGGTGGAGCGGCCGGCGCGAGCTCGAAGGTCGGCGGCGCGTGGAGGACGACGGTCGGCGGAGGCGGAGGACGACGGTCGGAGGGCGATGGTCGCAGGCGGGCGGCGGCAAAGGACGGCTGAGGCGTGCGGCGGCGAAAAAATTTGGCAGCCTGACGGCGCCAAAATTTCTAGGTTCCCGCCTGGACTTAGAAATTTTGGCGCCGCGGGCGGGCCCTTATATAGGGAAACGATCTATCTTCGCAGGCGGGCCGTCCGCCTGTGAAGATCGTTTTTACTATCTTCGCAGGCGAACGGTCCGCCTGAGAAGATGTAAACCCTACTCGGCACAACAGTCTTCGCAAGCGGTCCGTCCGCCTGCGAAGATTGTTACAGAGGTGAATATATTTATTTCAAAATATTTTTTAATTTATTTTTATAATTTGAAAATGTCTACAGTAGTTATAATAAAAATAGTAATTGTACAAACAAATATACAAACCTTAATATTATTACTTTTCAAATGTAAATCTTACTTAAATGTTTGAAACATTAATATGACTATTTTAAATTTTTTAAAAAATTTTCAAACAATGGTAAGTGCACATAAAAAATTGCTACTATATTTTCAAACCTCTTTTAAAAAAACTTTTAAAATATAAAAAACTGTAAATTTTACCCTACAAATGGTAATTGCACATAAAAATTAGTACAAACTAATATGCAAAATGTTGAGTACAATTGTTCGTCAATTTACAATATGAGCACACATATCCCCTTACATACCACCATTACATAACTAATAACTTCTTAGATGCTTATATGCCACTCAACAATCATTACCCTTTAACATTTTTGCCCATACTGTCCGTGCGCATGTAAGGCTTCACGGTCTTCTGAGTAGATGTCTCGACATTCTTAATCTTTTGTACAAACTGATTATAAAGTGGCATACTATCGTATTGATTGTAATCTTCGACATCTTCAACCCCATTCACTCCCAATATCTTTTGTTTTCCTGGTAGCACTATATCTTTCTTCAAATTTGAAGGATCTTTCACATAAAACACTTGTGCCAGGCGATTGGCGAGTACCCAGGGTCATCCTTGTGACCCACACTCGCAAGGTCAACAACAGTAAGACCAAACTTATCAACATTGACCCTGTTCGAGTATTTTACCCACTGGCACTTAAATATGGGGAATTGCATTGTGTGCCCATAGTCAATTTCCCATATTTCTTCAATAAACCCAAAGTATGATTGTTTTTCCCCCGCTTCATCAATTGCCTCCACACGGACACCGCTGTTTTGCGTACAGGTCTGACTATCTCGGGCTCTTGTACTAAACGAGTATCCATTAATGTCATATCCCTGCCAAGAATTTACTGTAGTTGATGGACCACAAGCCAACCGCTTCATAGTTATTTCATCGGTAATTTGTCCCTCAGGAAAGTTTAGGTCTCGCAACCAATCTATGAAGAGACGCTTGTGTTCTTTCATTATCAACTCGGTGGTGCGACCCTTATTGTTAGCTCGTAGTAGTTCGATATGTTGATCGATGTAAGGCTGAACGATAGCAAACTGATGAAGCATGCTGAAGTGAGCTTCTTGAAATGATTTGTGATCATGGGTGACGAATCTCTTCTTTCCTATGGTTCCCTTGCCACTCAATCTGCTCTCGTGTCGGGGCACAGGTACTCCAATTGCATATCCATCTTTGAGGTAATCGATACAGCACTCAACAATCTCTTCAGTACTATAACCCTCAACCACTGATCCCTCTGGATGTACACGATTTCGGACGTAACCTTTCAAAACTGCCATGTAACGTTCGTATGACCACATTTGATGGAGTTACAATGGGCCAAGCGCAACCATCTACGGCACTATGTGAACAATGAGGTGCTCCATCATATCAAAAAATGATGGAGGAAAACACATCTCAAGTTGGACACTACATCTCTATATGGAGACAAAAACCTCGGCCAATGATACATCCATTCCCGACTTTCCATATCTCTAAAAAATGAACATAAAATATTTGCACTATTAATACCAAATTTGCAGGGTTTATTGAAAAAACATATCGCTATTCAAAACTAACTGAAGGTTAATTGTAAATTAATAAAAAAAAGTTTATTTTATTTTTTTTACACAGACATGCCAAATTAGTATATTAGGAAAATGTAACAAAATCTTATCATCGACATATTACAAACTAATATAATTATTTTTTGATTGCATCAAATAAATAGACATTAAAAATTTTATTCTCTCTCATATATATATGACAAGATCTAGATAGCAAAATAAAAAAAAAGAGAATTTATGTTACTACATTAAACCACTACAACAAGAGGCATCAAGTATTACACATACATCTAACATAAACATATCAAAAAAATGTAAATTAAAAAACATGGAGCTTTTCCTTCACAATTTTGCATGCATAAATCCATCACAAATTGAGGTCTAAAAGCTTAAAAAATTGCATACCTAGTGTGGAAATGAGTAGATCTAAATACCGTAGAAAAATCCCCCAAGATTTGAAGTTCAAAACCTCCCCCCTATATTTAAGTCACTCTAGGAGAGAGAAACTTCAGGGAGAATGAACAGAGCTCGGGGAGGAAGAAAACTATATAGGGACATCTTTGCAGGCGGGCCATATAAGCGTCGCGTGCGAAGATAAGATAGATTTTCACAGGCGTCGCTTATATGGTCCGCCTGCAAAGATCGATCTTCGCAGGCGGACCGCCTCCTTCACTCCGGGTATCGTCTACGCCGGTGGGATTTTGGCTCCGAAAATCATACCCGCCTGCAAAAATTTAACCCCTACGACACCAAAAATGAGTTTTCTAGTAGTGGCATATGCACAAATCCATGGGCTTTGTCCATGTTTGCCCGAGACGAAGACGCTGGCACGGAAGAGGCCGAGTCGTAGCGCGTACGCGTGGAGCTGCACGGCGGAGGCAGGGTCCAGAGCGGAGGGAACGCGTGCCCTAGCCGTGTGCCGCGTGCAGTGTGACCCTCCGCGTGCCATCGACGCTCCGGCGTGCCGCCGCCCTTGCTCCCTCCGCGCGCGGACGCCCGAGCTCCGGCACGCCGCCACCATATATATCTCCCTCTGTGCGCCTCAACTCAAGCTCTCGCGCGTCGCCGCTCGAGCTCCTGCGCCGGAGTCGCCGGGACTATGCGCAGCGGCGCGACCCCGCCTCGCCCTAGCCATGCGCCACCACTCGAGCTCTCACGCCGGAGTCGCCGGGTCTGTGCGCAGCGGCACGACCTAGCCGTGCGCCGCCGCTGTAGCTTCCTCCGCGCACCGCTACCTAAGCTCCCGCGCGTCGCCGCTGCCGCCGCTCCCTCCGCGCGCCACAACTCGAAGATCCCGCGCGTCGCTGTCACAGCTTTCTCCGCGCGCGTGCCCCTGCCCAAGCTCCCGCGCGTCGCCATGGTCACTCCCTCTGTGCGCAGATGGGAAGGCGAGCCGCCAACGAGACCTAGCCGATGAGAGTGAATGGAGCAGCCATTGCAGAGAGTGGAGAGGAGATAGCTCGTGGTTGGCTGGATACTGTTTGATGTGTACTAGAGGCATTTTGGTCATTTAGGCTGTTTTCTCAATCGTACTTTCCCACCTCACCTCTCTCTTTTTTCACGCGCACGCTTTTTAAATGGCTAAACGATATGTTTTTTGCGAAAAGTTTCTATACGAAAGTTGCTTTAAAAATCATATTAATCCATTTTTCAAAAAAAATTAGCAAATACTTAATTAATCATGCGCTAATGAATCGCTTCCGTTTTACGTATTGGGAGGGTTAGTTCCCATTCCAAAGTAACGAACACAGCCTTAGCCGGTGCAATGAAAAGTAGGGTTAGATGATAGCTCCGATTTTGAAAAACAGGGTCAAATAAACAAATTTGAAAAAAATAGGGTCAAATTGATAATTAGGCTATAAAATATGGTCAAATGAGCAATTCTCCCTTTTTCAAATAAGCATCACCACTTATTATAGATATGGTCACTATCCAACAACTGCAAAATTCTTGTTTTTCTATGTTTACCATTGGC
The DNA here is from genome assembly GCA_008326285.1 of Oryza officinalis. Classification (NCBI taxonomy): domain Eukaryota; kingdom Viridiplantae; phylum Streptophyta; class Magnoliopsida; order Poales; family Poaceae; genus Oryza; species Oryza officinalis. The sequence continues at coordinate 15,364,317 of BDMV01000004.1, forward strand.
AACCAACTGAAAATATTTGGTATTAGAATCTCCTTCCAACAAGTCCTTGACTCTAGCCCGTTGGTACCACTTAATCTCCTCCTCTCTTAACAATATAGCTAATCTATTAGTCATAAACTACTTTAAATCTAACTCCTCTTGAGACAATAAAGTCATCTCTGCCTTTTTGAGCATCTCTTTCTTCTCCTTTTTATATGATCATCTGATATTCTAGCTCATCCTCTCAAATGTTGTCTTAACCTACGTAATTTCACTTGCAACCTCTCCATAGGACTATTCCCATCATGAACACTTGACCATACCTTCTTAACCATGTCAAAAAAGCCATCTCGTAATAACCAACCAAGTTCAAATTTAAAACTTTGGTTGAAACTCCATGAAGTTGAATTAGTATTTAATAGTAATAGAGTATGGTCAGAGATGTCTCTAGATAAAGCAATCACCAAAGAAAGAGGGAATTATTCTTCCCACTCAGTAGAAAATAAGATCCTATCAAGCTTCTCATATATAGGTACTGTAAAATTATTTGCCCATGTATAATTTCTACTAGACATTTATAATTATCTTAAATTAATACCATCAATTACTGATTTAAAAAGAAAATGCCATATATAATCAAAATTAGCATTATTCTTTTCTCTCGGACTTCTCAAAATATTAAAATCATCACCTATTAGAATAGGTAAATTTTCATGAGTACATGTGTGAACTAGCTCAGCCAGAAACTGCTGTTTAAAATCATTTTGAGTAGGACCATAAACTAAAACAAGTGCCCATTTGAACTTATCTATTTTATTACAAAGATGAAACTTAATATTGCATGCGTATCGTGATTGTCAGGCCGTGGAGGCTAACAACATTCGCAATAGGAAATTGCTAAATGGCATTCCACATATTATTGGGGCCAAAATCTTGTAGATTATTGACCTTGGAATTTGCTCCGTGATTAGTGCTATGGTGACCCTAGCTCTGACGACACCTTATTCTCTAGCTTTGGCAGCTCCGGTGAACCCCAAAAAGATGGTGGAGTTCGNTGGGGGTGGGGGGGGGGGGAAGAGGGGGAGGTCGCCGAGCTTAGAGGGATGGCCATGGTTGACGGCAGCCTGGGGGTGGGCAGTGGACATAGGTGGGTGGCGAGGCGGCTACGCCGAAGCCGTGGGGATGGAGGAGTGCGGTGGGTCGGCATTGTAAGTGGGGGCAAAGCAAGCTTGTGGTTAGGAGGCAACTAATGGTGGTGAAGAGCCCCTGGAAATGGGAAAGATGGTGGAGCAGGAGCATCTCGTTGCTGCTGGCTTGATGAGGAGGAGAGGGGGGAGGGACCAAGGGGATGGGAGAAGGCCGACCGAGGAGGCCTCACCGGCGCTGTTCATGCCTTTCAGCTAGCCGACGAGGTCGGGCAGTGGTGCGGCGGCGTCAATGGCGGTGGAAGGAGTCAATGGATGAGTGCTCAATCTCGTGGCGGCTAGGAGTGAGGAGGCAGGAGAGGAGGGTTGGGGATAGGGTTAGGCTTATGTTGCATAAATCTTAACACTAGTGTAGATCCTCTCATCTGTGACGGGCTGTAACATAACTGGATTTTGCGGGCCGTCACAAAGAATACATCTCAAACGGGCCTAAAAAGAGGCCGATTGAGATATGGTCGGAGAGACATGTTAAATGTGCATAGAACTGAAGCCCGTCACGGATGACACATATCTGTGACGGGCCTAAACTAGGGCCCGATTGAGATAACCTTAAATATCTCAAATCGGACCGTAGTTGGAGCCCGTCACAGATGACAATCATCTGTGACGGGCCCCAACTTAAGGCCCGATTGAGATAACCTTAGGCTGTAATTGCAGCCCGTCACAGATGACAATCATCTGTGACGGGCCCCATCTTGATGCCCGTTTGAGATATCTACAAAGCCCGTCACAGATGGCACTCCTCTGTGATGGGCATTTTTTTAGGCCCGATAAAGATACCTTATATGCCCGATAGTTAGTGCACACTATAAATAGCCGCAACTGCCAGAGTATCTGTATCCCACTATTCACAAATCTGGTGGGAGGTTGCAGGGGGCGAAATTTTATTATTTCCCCAAAGAAAACAGTAAATTCATAAAGGTAAGTGACAAATAATAATCATTAATTTAGAAAATTCATCAATTCTTATGAATTTAGCGGTATTTATCTTATAAGATTTTTCTCTGATTCTTTTTTCATTTCTGTAGCGATGGATCGAAGTTGGATGTATGCGAAATCTGTGAAACGTCATAGTCAAGAGTATAGAAATGGGGTATTAAATTTTATTAACGTCGCGGAGGAGGATAGGAAAAGAAGAAACAACAATTACATGTGTTGTCCATGTGCAGATTGCAAGAATGAGAATATGTTTGATAGCTGAATGGACGTACACGCTCATCTGATACAACGAGGATTCATGGAGGGCTACACATGTTGGGTTAAGCATGGAGAGCAGGAATCAGGAAGTGTTGCAGCTGCAGACAGTACTGGTGCGCAAAATCAGGAAGATGAAGATGAGCATGACATGTTTGTACCTTCTCCACTAGGCGGTGAAATGGTTGATGTTGATCATGATCTGCTGCAAGACATGTTACGTGACGTTGAGGATCCAGCTTACAACGAGAGAGATTCCGTAAAGTTTAGCAGGTTGGTCAGTGACTCGCAGACGCCTCTGTACGCTGGATGCAAAGCAAAGCAGACCAAATTATCAGCTACCTTGGACCTAATGATGATGAAGGCAAGTAGTGGATGGACAGACAAGAGTTTCACAGAGCTTTTGGGAATTTTGAAGGCCATGCTGCCTGATGGGAACACATTGCCCGAGACGACATATGAAGCAAAGCAGGTTTTGTGTCCCTTGGGGTTAGAGGTCCGTAGAATTCACGCTTGTCCAAACGACTGCATATTGTACCACAAGCAATATGCGGAGTTAGATGCTTGTCCTGTATGCAAGGCCTCTCGATACAAGCGTAAGAAAAGTCTTGACGAAGGAGAAAAATCAAAGCGGAGTGGTCCCATGAAGGTTGTGTGGTATCTACCTATCATTGATCGCTTCAAAAGAATATTTGCAAACCCCAAGGAGGCAAATTTAGTACGTTGGCATGCCATGGAAAGAAGGAACGACGGTATGCTAAGACACCCAGCGGATTTGATTCAATGGAGGAATATCGATCGAAAACACAAAGACTTTGCTGCCGACCCCAGAAACATGAGGCTATGTCTGTGTACAGATGGCATGACTCCTTTTGGAGACATGAGTAGTACTCACAGCACCTGGCCAATTCTTACTTCAAACTTTAACCTACCGCTATGGTTGTGCTTTAAAAGAAAATATATTATGTTGTGCTTGCTAATCCAATGACCGAAACAACTGGGCAATGATATCGATGTGTTCTTGGAGCCTGTTATGGACGATCTTGAGATGCTCTGGAAAGAAGGTGTGGAAACTTGGGATGCATATGGTCAGGAGAATTTCAAGCTACGAGTTCTACTGTTCTGCACCATTAATGACTATCCCGCCCTCGATAATCTTTCTGGCCAAACCGTGAAAGGAAAGAAGGCATGCTCCGACTGTATGGAACATACACGCAGCTGATGGTTGAAGAAGTTACGAAAGATGGTTTATATGGGTTATAGGAGGTGGCTCCCGCTACGTCACGCATTTCGAAGAAAGAAGAATATTTTCAACGGTAAGAGAGAACTTCAGCCTGCTCCCAAAGATTTGTCCGGAGATGAGGTCCACAACTTGGTCAAGGACATAACCAACGAGTTTGGGAAGAAAAGAAAACGTAGTCAGGCAAAGGACAAGGGTATGTGGAAGAAAAAGTCCATATTTTGGCGATTACCTTACTGGAAAGATCTTGAGGTCCGTCATTGCATTGATCTCATGCATGTAGAAACGAATGTGTGTGAGAGTTTGGTTGGCCTGCTGCTGAATATTCCCGGCAAAACAAAGGACAGGTTGAACGCGCGCCTTGATTTCAGTGAAATGAACATTCGTAGTAAACTCCAGCCTGTAACAGATGCAGAGACAGGTAGAGTGTACCTCCCTCCAGCTTGCCTCACACTGTCGAAGGATGAGAAGATCGCAATGTTATCATGCCTGAAAGATATTAAAGTTCCATCGGGCTATTCAGCGAGGATCCAAAATTTCACCTATGTTCTGCTGGCAAGATATATGAGAGATACTTACCTCATGGAGTGCATTTTTTCACTGTCTCATGCAGTGTCAATGTGCTTGGCATATGAAATGGTGGCATGAGCAGCTAGGGAGGCATGCCCCATCTTCTAACCCTATCACACATCCTCCCCTCACAGCCACCAATGCTAATGCCCCTGGTGGCCGTATCGGTGACGGTGCCCCATCTTCCTCCACCACCTATCCCTTTCTTCTTTTTCTCTAGATCTAGTTCATTCTATAGATTCAGCTCGGGTGATGCTTTTCCATGGTGCCGAGGGCTAATCTTGGAGACTGGAGGACCTCCTCAGTTGTCCACATCTTGAGTAGTTAGAGGGCTGGCATGCCTAGCCGACGGCAATGCCGCGAAGTGCTTTGGCTGACTGAGAGATGGCTTTGATGGCCGGTGCCTAGAGGTGCCGTGGAGGTGACATCGGTGGCCGGTGCAACTAGCCGACGACACGCTTAGGCGCTCCTACTGGCTATACGATTGTTTCATAGCAGTTGCCAGGACGAGGACGAGATGGCTATGCATATCCATGGCATGTTGACAAAGTTGTAGTTGACCGTGCTTGCAGATGCAGTGCAACATGAGTTGGATGAAGGCGAGTTCGTTGGCGGTGCGGACGGCTTGATTGAAGTAGCTGGATTTGTCCCAATGGCAAATCTAGTAATCTTATGGTGAGCAAGGCGGCAGTGACATTAAGAGAATGAGGATGAGCTTGTTGGTGGTGCCGACAGTGGCTGGGACACAACATTGGATCTGGGGCCTAAGAACCATTGGATCTAAGATGTCCATGCCCGGATCTATTCATGGAATGAAAAACAACATTGGTGGAGCTTCTTCCTCTCTACTTCTTTTGGATGGTGTTGACATGCGAAGGCACTAGCGGCTGGGAGCTGTTGAATCTATAGAATGGATCCAATCGACGATAAGGACAAGATGAAGAAAGAGGCATTCATAGGTAGATGTGACACAGATGAGGGGCTGCAGAAGTTTGGGCTCCTTCTCAAGATCATTTTAGAGCACGGTGTGGCAGAATTTGTCGGGCAGTAGAAGACCGATTTTTGGCAGGATGACTCTGACATCAAAGTTTCTAACACTACTACATAAAACATGTGTCTAGGCAGCTAATAAGCCATTTTCATGGGCATTTTTTGATCCGCCTCTAACCTAGGTCCTACAGAAATCAAGTATTTGTGCAGCTGCACGAGAGAACTACCCACGAAAATACATATACATAGGCGGATAGCTAAAGTTTTCGCATGCAAAAATATGTTTACATGGGAGGATCTCTTAAGGCCACCACCCATGAAAACAGTTTTCGCATGCGGACCTGCGTTGTTGGATTACAGCAAAAATAATAAATGAAATTTTAGTTGTTATGTAGCACTGCACGTCTCATACAGAACATTAGCAGATTTCTTAAGAGCATACACTATATCAATCACATTAGAAATTCACACCCATAATCATATTGACTGAACGTTCACATGTATAGGGAGTGCTAATTAAGTTGATCATACATATTGTTCACATCCACACTTGGAAGCAACACACATGTTATCCACATCCACATGACATACACAGTTTGAAGTCTGACAAATTTAGTCTTCATCACTAGCACACATGAGACATATAATATAATTTCTATCTAAGATGTCTAGTCCAAACTTTTGCTTAACATAATTAATGCATACACTTTGTTTTGCATCAACATACCGATCCACTACATCTCGATTGTGAGATAGTTTTTCTCCAAATAAAAATAGATGAAGGACTGATGCTTGAAATCATCAACTAAGGGTGTACATGTTTGGCAGGGAGTGTTCCCAACTCCACTCCATCGTGTTTTGCGTGCATGCATTTCAAACTGCTAAATGGTGCGTTTTTTGCAAAAAATTTCTATACGAAAGTTGCTTTAAAAAATCATATTAATCCATTTTTCAAAAAAAATTAGTAAATACTTAATTAATCATGTGCTAATGAGTCTGTTCGTTTTCTGTGCAGAAGAAATGAGTTCTCAACTCACCCAAACAAAAGGGTTTAGATGACTAAATGTGCATCCAAGCTTATTCATCACCTCAAACAAGATGTATTGCAAGCTAGCTTCCGTTACAACCTTACAAGTTTCACCCTACACACAAAACAATTACGATAACTATTAGTATCAATACAATTAAAAAGAATATAACTAAAAATAAAATTATGAGGTTAATGTACCACTTCAATCGAATGGTCATTGGAAGGACTAAGGCCCTGTTTGTTTCCAGGGACTTTTTTTAAGTCTCTGTCACATCGGATGTTTGTACACTAATTAGAAGTATTAAACGTAGACTAAAAATAAAACTCATTCATAACCTTAGACTTTTTTGCGAGACGAATCTAATGAGCCTAATTAATCCATGATTAGCCGATGCGATGCTACAGTAAACATGTGCTAATTATGAATTAATTAGGTTCATTATATTCGTCTCGCGAAATAGCACTCATTTATGCAATTAGTTTTATTATTGGTCTATGTTTAATACTTTTAATTAGTATTCAAACATCCGATGTGACATGGACTAAAAATAAGTCCCTGGATCCAAACAGCACCTAAGACGTATAACTGTAACATCATTGTTATCTTCTAGGCCTTCTACCTCATGCTAGTTGGTTGCCTCTCTAGTAGTATCTATCATGGGCACAACTTCAACGGCTACACTCTGCCCGGGGTAGTGTTGAGTAGCTGACGGCTGGCCCCATTCCCAAGACAGTGCTGAGGGCCAGTACTGCACCTTCTCATCCGCCTCCGCTTCCACCGACGGCTCCTCCTAGCTAGCTGGTGGCCTGGCCTCTGCCTTGTCTAGCGGCGCCACGGTTGCACTGGGGTCGTGTCATGCGCCTCGATCACACATGCCGTCGATTTTTTTTCATGACTGCTTAGTTTTTTTACCATAATATTAATTTGTTGCGTCTTAATATCCGGGGAAATTGCATACACCCACAAATTTCGTCTTGTCTTTGAGAGATGGAATCTACTCCTCATTTGTGACTATTCCCTCTCTGATTTCATCCATCAGATTTGTTTGTGGAGGCTATTCACTTACCCGTCCTAGTTGTCAAATTGTTATGCCGTCCGCTAGTTGCTGACGTTAATGTTGACTTGGAATATTTTTCTAATAATATGTACCTATCTTTCTTTTTCTAAAAAAAAAATACTAGAAAAGCAACACTCACATACACGCAACAGACACTCATCTCTATATATAAACACACATACATGTTTTCCCATAACTATCTTTTTACAACAGTACAATGACCACACATATTTAGCATTTATTATAAGATTCGGTTAAAATTATAAAATCCTACTGTCAGTATTACAGTGGATTTATAGATCATAAGTTTAGAGTATTACGTTATTACTTTTAAGACAAATCTATGTATATGCCACTTTCATTTCTTTTAAACTAACTAATTAAGAAATCATTGATTTTTAAAATTTAAACGAATCCTATGTTAAACATCAAATCAAATGTTTATGAGTATTTCCTTTGTAAAAGAACCACTGCGTTTAAATTTGAATATAACTTATGTCTATTCAAACGTACAAGTGAGTTTTTTTAGGGAGGGAGTATATCGGTGCGATAAGCAGTATATGGAAGAAGGAACGAAAGACAAGCATATCGATCTGTTCGTGTGGGTCTCCATCTCTCATCTCTTCCATACAAGTGGCATATCGATCGCGCGTTGTCTGTGCCTCCGTGGCAAAAATCACGTCCTGCTCATGCCATAGTCAAAACTTAGTCTATGCACCTGCGGATCCGCCATAGTATAGGTCCAAAGAAAATTGTAAAGAAAAATAATCATTTTTACCATTTTATTTTTTTCTCATACAAGCATCGAAGCCATCTAAACTATTTCGCTCTGAAATCCCCTGCCACTAATAGTTATTGGGGATGGGATTTTCTCCATTTTTTGAAAATTTTCTCTTAGGAGGGGCCGCCACGTCTGTCTTTTTTCAGAAAACTCCTTCCATTTCTATGAAATACCACCCATGTTCTCGAACTGGCTGACATATCGTTCTATTTATTCTGTAAAAGCCCTCATCTTTTAAGGAAATACAACATGAAGAAGGCAAAATTCTGCCCATAGGGGTAACTCTGTAAACATGAAAAGTATAGGGGATTTTTCAAAAAACAAACATATCTATCCCACCCAAACTCTATCCCGGCCGTCTCCCACCTCCTCCCGAGTTTTTTTTAAAAATAATATTGTTTAAATGGAAAATTGCAAAACTAGTGGGCCTTTGCAGAAAATCGCGGAAATGTGGGCCTGTCGAACGGGGGAGAAACGATAGCTGGAGGAGTCGAACAGCGGCCCGTCGACAGGACTTATCGGCTTGCGGCCGGTCGATAGGGCGGCCTGTCGAACTGCGGGAGTTCGACAGGGCCCACCACCCGCGCGGCCCAGCTCCTGTCGAACAACGGGCGGTCGACAGGCCCCCCCGCCGCGCCTGTCGACCAGCGGCAGGTCGACACGTCTGGCCCACCGCCCCTGTAGGCCTACGGGCGTTCGACAGGGTCCTTTATAGGCGCTTCTGGACCACTTCGCTGCTGCCTTCTCCTTCCTCACTCGCTGCTGCTTGCTGCTTGCTGCTGCTGCTTGCTGCTGCTGCCGTTGCCGCTGCTTGCTGCTTGCTGCTGCTGCCACTGCTTGCTGCTGCTGCCGTTGCCGCCGCTGCTGCTGCTGGGAGCAGTTGTTTTGTCTCGAGTGCGAAGATTGTTGTCACGTCCACCGCCGGTGCTTGCTGCCGTGGCGTGCCATCGTCGTGAAGGTAGCAACACTAGAAGGAAAGAGAAGGTGACGCCCAAAAGCAGCTGCGGTGGTTAAGGTATAATTAATTCCTATGTTAAGTTGTAAATATCAATGCTATTACGAGACTTGTTATTTCGATGCTAGTACGTATAATGTGTGAATCGTTAGACATTGTTGAATGTTAGTATATATAATGTGTGAACCATTTGTCGTTGATTAATGTTAGTATATACAGTTATTTAGTTGTATGTTGCAAATAATTTAAAGTTAGTATATGTTTGCTGAGGTGATTAGTAATTTCGTAATGTTGAGCAATTTGATGCTATATTTAAGTAGTCAAATTTAGTGCAGAGCTCTGTTATTCGGCTGGAGGGAATAACTACGCGGTTTGAAAGGAGACGTGCGCAAGTGCGCAGGAAAGAGGAACGACAGCGAAGGTATAAATTTGTAATCCCTTAGGACGGCGGGAATTTTTTTGGTTAATCATTGTTGGATGTTAGTACAGGTATTATACGTTTATTATTAGTTAAAATCGAATGGAGGTATTATACGTTTATTATTAGTTAAAATTGAATGGAACTTATATTCAAGTAACGAGATATAGTTGGAAATACGTTACAGCAATAATGTAAGCATAGAGCATGCGACACTTTATGGGTAGTAGCGTATTAATAGCAACTGGCATGCTATTTCAGGATGTCAGGTGATATGCCCGTTCGGGTGTATTATGGCGACGCTCCAATACAACTTTGTGATAGCGGGGTCGATTTGACCGTATATGCATTCGTTGATACTACCCTAAATACACCAGGCCAGTTGGTTTTGAACGACGTGCTAGGGTGGCTGCATAATATGTTCAGGATAAATCCTTTGATGGAGAAATTAATCATAAAAGCCGTGTGGCCAGTAAGGAATAGGGAGTTGCTGTTTGAGGTACGCCTGTGTGACAAGAGTGGTGTCGGTATTGGGAGTACGGACATCACATTGGAGTACACGTTGTGGCCAGACTATCATGCTTGCAAATGCAACTGCAACAAGCCTTTTCTTCGACATCTGCCATGCTCTCATGTTCTTGCCGCTTTCGCAAAAGGTGGTGTCGACGCGAACATATTCGTCTCGCCTTACTTTACTAAGGAAGCATGGGAGAAGACCTGGCGCGGTGAATTGCGTGGTTGGCGTGCGGTGTGTGAATTCACTCGCCCACCCCCAGGGGAAGCCAACTGGGTGCCTGACTCAAATTTGCTGGTTGGCACGAAGGGGCGTCGCAAGACCCGTCGAATCAAGAACCACATGGATGAAGCTGAAACGAACATCCCTTCGCGGCGTCCAAAGGCTTGTATTGTATGCGGTGGAGACCATAGCCGTAAAGATTGCAGCATGTACGACGTAGGCAAAGATGCAGAAGGTCGCGATACTCGGCGTGTTCCAGGGCGGAGGTCAACTTCGAGAAATAATACTTAGTTATTCGTCTTGTAATATTTATATTTACCAGTTCTACAGTGTGTTCACTTGAACTTGTTTGTATGTAACCTGTACGATGATACTATCGCGTTGCATAACATTTTATTCATTTAAAGTTTTGCAGTGTGTCCACATCATTTTATCAGTATTTGACTTCTGCTATTAAAATTTCGCTTTGCATAAATTTGCACGCGTATTTTGTCATTTTTTAATTCATTTCTGATGCTCACGACACTAGTAATCATGCATTTTGCAGATATGGCTGCCAGGGATGACGTATCGCTGATCGACGAGGTGATCGATAAACATCACCGTTCGAGACGACTGAGTCAGGGGACGTTCTGCAACGTGCTGAAGATGCGGGGACCGGATCAGTATTGGCGTATCAATCCTCGTTGGGTTCCAAGGTATGTGGAAAACCATTTGTCACCTCGTGCTGTCATTTAAATTTTCTTGCATTGCTAATTATTCCTTTGTAACATGTAACAGGTTGAGAGCTGCTGGGTTGTTGACCTTCGCACGCTTGGTTGAGACTTCACGTGGAAGGTCACCCCGTATCAACATCGATGCGGCCTTGCTGAGTTCTTTGGTCGATAGATGGAGGCCCGAGACACACACCTTTCACCTGACAGTTGGAGAGATGGTACCCACTCTGCAGGATGTGTCTTTTTTGTTGGGTCTATCGATAGCGGGTGCAGCGGTTGGGCCGACACAGGTCCATGCTGGATGGGCGGATGATCTGTTGGCCAGTTTTGGTGGAGTGGTGCCTGCTCCGCTGGAGGATCTCACAGATGGGCATGGCCCCACGAGGAGTTGGTTGCACCAGTTCCACCAGGAGGTGTTCCCAGAGGATCAGGAGGACTGGGTAGTGCACCGACACTTACTCGCGTATCTACTGTGGTTGTTTGGGTGGGTGATGTTCACGGGGACTCACGCTGACTCCGTGGACAAGCACTTCATCCACTACGCGGAGCAGATCGCCGAGCTACCTGTAGAGGAGATTCCACAGTACAGTTGGGGGTCGGCTGTTCTTGCGGCGACGTACGCTGGTCTATGCGATGCTTGCAACAGGAACAGCAAGGCCAGTTCTCTGACAGGATGCCCTCTGCTTCTAATGTTATGGGCGCATGAGCGCTTTGACATTGGAAGGCCACACCTAGAGTCGTACGCAAGTTACGGCGTCGATGAGATGTACAAGTCTGGACTTGAAGACATAGACGATCGTCCCACCATGGGATCGCTGTGGATACACTGCGAGGTAAATTGTACATTGCAATGCATTTTTCATAGCACTTTCTTATTCTGCGCTTTATCTCGATTTACGGGCACTAATCACGTATTTCATGTTTTCGCAGCCGAGGTAGGTGAGCGGAACGACACGTCGCGTGTACACACAGTTCGTGGCGGACTTCGATCAGCTTACGCCCGACCGGGTTCGATGGACCCCGTACACGCATCGCGATGTCGTCGAGCGGGCACCACACGGTCTTGCAGAGCTCTGGAGGACCACTTGTCACCTCGTGCTGGACGTGCACGTCGAGCCGTACCACGTGCAAAGGGTACTTAAATAGCTCGGCATGTACCAAGACTACCCTCCGAGAGGTGGACGCTCTCTAGCTGTTAGCCTCCACAAGTAAGTACTTGTCCGACAATGTTATAGGCAAGTAGTGTGTTTTACCCCATCGTATACGTTTCTTACGTGCTCATTACATCGTACGCAGGTACACCCGGAAGGGACTCGGTCTGTCCCACGAGGGGACCATTGTTCAGACGATCGCGCCAACGGTTGCGGAGTGGGAACATGCGGCGGAGCACTTGGTTCTCCAAACACCTCCAGACGACGGAGCTTCGTACGGACAGTACCTTCGTTGGTACCGTTGTGTTACGCGCTGGAGGTGTTTCCCGCCACAAGGGGAAACGTCTGTCCCTCACCAGGCGTCGATCACGGACACGTTTGCCCCACAACCTCGAGCTGCGTACAACTCAATGGTATGTCGTTGCTTTCGATCATTATCGTTACATGTGGAACACGTTCAATGGTTCTAACGCCCTTGCCTATTCGTTCAATAGGCTGAGTTTGTGGAATAGGTTCACGCTGAGTCCAACACGATGCTACAGAGATTGGAGACGAGGCCTCAGCACGTCAGGCAGGACGACGTGGCGTCCGTCCTTCGCAGTTTCCGTTCACGGGCTGCGGCGCTACTTCGTCGTGTCTCCTGTCGGAGCGCGGCTGATGTTGTGCAGCCTTCCAGGCGGGTAGGATCGCCACCACTACCACGACGCTCCAGTGTGGATCAGTTCCGCTCCTCTACTTCACGTTGCCACTACGACGACGCCGGTCCTTCGCACGCTCGGCCTTCACTTCAGGAGACGCGTCCCCCCGTCCGCCCAGGGAGATCGTCTGACTTTGGTGTTCTGGCATCGAGTATGCCACCACCGCGGCCTCAGGTACGACACGTTTGCCTTGCTTACCATGCAGTTCATATCGTACTCAACCTCCGTTTTATACCATATCTTAACCTACGCAACGTGAACAGCCACAGCAGGTGTACGATACCCAGGGAGCCTATGCGGAGCCAGACTTTCCCTACCTGCCGACAGGGGACTACCTGGCGCCCACACCGGGTTGGGGACTCTATGTTACTCCGCGCACACCGGAGTCAGGGTACACACAGCACACAAGTAAGTATTGTTTAGATCGTAGTTACCATCATCGTTCGCTTAATTTTTATGCATGGTTACTAACTATGAACATGTGGCATCGCCTCTATTTTGCAACAGGTCACGACTACGGGGTTTCGCAGGGGCATTCTGCAGTTCCTGCTGTCTCTCCTCGAACACAGTTCGTGGACGATTTCTTTGCGACGGATGCACCCGATGCGCAGGCTGGCATAGACTACTGGTACGGTGCTCCTCCGGTCACGTAGCCTATGCAGCAGGGGGAGTCCGTACAGCCAGAGGATGCTACTCCACAGCAGCCGGCACGACATAGGCACCCACCTGATAATTTGACATATCCCACAGCGCAAATCAGACAACGTAAGAAGGGAGGGCCTAGCAAGCGTGCGAGAGGGGGGCATTCTTGACTTGTAGTGTTACCTCTTCGTATGTAACTCTATTCGGTCGCCGCACTCATATGTCACGAAAACATTTCTTGTCATACGCTACATCTACTCAACGAAACGACAAAAAACTTTCGGCGCATAACAGAGGGCTACGATTGGTCCCTACCAGTTTTTGGCCCGTGACAGACGTTTACGATACGTCGCTATCATCTTTCGGCGCGTCAAGGCGTCCAGACTCAGCTTTTGCCGATGCTTTGTTCGACACAATCATTCAATTTGCGCTGCCGCGTGAACGTGTTGTCAAATCCACGCTACTGGTGAACTCACGTTAGATGGATATGTGCCTCTCCTTCCTCCACTATATATTACATAGGTCCGAATACGCGCTCTTCATCCAATGGCCTAAGGAAGTGCTCATTTCAACCGGTCACAATTGAAGGAAAAAAAAGAGAGAGGTGAGGAAGAAGGAGAAGAGCCGCGAAGCGTTGTTGCTGTGCTTATTCGATCGCAGGTTAGTACAATATCCCGACGTATGGTTATATTTTGTGTCGCATACTACTGTAATTACCATGTATTTGAAATTTCTGAGTAGATCTGTAGCACTTAGATGCGGACCCTTGATTTTTTGCGAGTAGATCTGTAGCACTGTGAGTAGATATGTTGAAATTTGTGAGTAGATATGTAGCACTTAGAAGTGTGAATAATTTTAGACTACATTTGTTGTGCACACGTTTGATTTGTAGTAGTACTATATTTGACCGTACAATGAGAAGTATTAAGGGTGTGTACAATATTTGATAGTTCTTTTTTAAAACTGTAGGATGCCAAGGCGTGGAAAAGCTACCAACTCAAGGTAACATAAATCGTTTCTGTGATATTATGTGTTATTCATTGTGCATGAAATGAGGAATCCTAGATTAACGGGTTAGGACGTTTCATTTATTGTTGACTTGTAGTTATCGCCCGAAGACTGGAAATGCCTTCAACCCATTGCCTTTGCTTAGCGGTGTTCCAGTGCCCATGTGCTGGTGCGGTGATCCTTGCAAGGTAGCCAAGTCTGATGAAGAGGAGACGTACATGCAGAGATACTGGATGTGTGCCAATTTTGAGTTTGAGCCAACACCTGAGATCCGCCGCATTAACTTAATGGTGAGGAACTGATGTCTTGTAATAATTATTTGGTGTATTAAGTAGTCTTGAACAACTTATTTGGTTAGTAAACATTGCATTTGTTGTAGACCCCTCCACCGCTATGTGATTTTTAGCAGTGGATCGACACCGAGATCAAGCCGCAAAACAAGGAGCGGTTGGAGTACATGCGGCGATGGGATGCAGAGCGCAAGGAGAAGATAGAGCAGAGACACAAGGAGGAGGCCGCAGAAAAAGAGCACAAGGCTGAGGCGAAAATGAGGAGTGTTGCTGCGTACAGGGAGGAGCGGGAGCGGAAGCTTGAGCGTGCACGGCGAGCGAAGGCAGCAATGGAGGAGAATCCCGATGCGCAGAGGAAGGGAAAGTGGCCTCGTTGCACTCAGTAGTATGCACGAGTTGATAGTTGTATCCTCGTCGTGTTCAACTCTTGCACTACCTTCCTTCTAGTTCTAATCTAATCTTATCTATGTAACCGCAATGGAACCAGGTGTATCATGTTTAAATTGTACTACAACTTCTCCTTGTTTCGGTATGGTC
The DNA here is from genome assembly GCA_008326285.1 of Oryza officinalis. Classification (NCBI taxonomy): domain Eukaryota; kingdom Viridiplantae; phylum Streptophyta; class Magnoliopsida; order Poales; family Poaceae; genus Oryza; species Oryza officinalis. The sequence continues at coordinate 15,379,515 of BDMV01000004.1, forward strand.
ATGGATGTACTCAACATCAATTCTTAAAAAAAGTTTCTTCTCGGTTTCTAAAAACATGTTCTGTGAATTCAAAATTTTTTGAGTCCTCCGAAAACGATTTTCGGAATTTTCGAAAATAGACAGAACCAATTTTCGCTTCTGCAAATTTTTGGCCCTATCCGAAAGTGATTTTTGGAATTTCCGAAAATAACCGATAAACAAAATAAGGTTATGTAAATTAATAAATTACAAATGGATATATCTAAAATTATTAAATTACAACTCCGATATGTTTATCCAAATATGCAGTTACAAATGTGTATGTCAATTATAATAAATTACAATTATAATAACAACTTATAAATTATAATTAATCAATTATAAAAATTTCTCTCATTATTTCTTTACTAACAACTTAAAAACAATTCTTACCAAATTAAAAAAAAAGTTTTCTACATTACTAAATTAAAAATGGATATATCTAAAATTAATAAATTAAAAATCCGATGTGTTTCTCCAAACATTCAATTCAAAATGGGTATTAATCAATTATAACAAAATTATATTTACAAAAACTACTTACAAACTTAATTATGAAAACAACTTACAAATTATAATTAATCAATTATAAAATATATGTCATTAATTAATTATTAACAAGTTAAAAACAACTCTTAACAATTTAATTTGTATTAATAACAAAAAAAATACACTTAACAAATAAAAAAAAAGGCCGGCCGGCCCGGCCTGTCGAACGGCCGACGTTCGACTGGTTCGGCGGCCCGGCCTGTCGAACGACCGGAGTTCGACTGGGCCGGCGCCCCGGCCTGTCGACATGCCGCGTGCCGACAGGGCCCAGTTGAAACGCGGCCGTTCGATCGGTCCGGCCTGTTATCGGTCCGACGTTCGATTGGGCCCTGTCGAATCGCCGTGGTTCGACAGGCCCACATTTCCGCGATTTTCTGCAAAGGCCCACTAGTTTTGCAATTTTCCATTTAAACAATATTATTTTTTAAAAAAACTGCCTCCTCCCCACGGCGCCTCACCTGCATCCCGCCGACGTCCACCCTCCTCCCGTCGCCACCTTTGTCATCCGCCCTCTACGCGTCGCCGCTGTGTGCCCTCTTTCCGTCACCGCCATCGTCGACCGCCCTTCCCTCGTCGTCGCCATCTCCCCCTAACCACCACCATCACCGCCCACCCCTCAACGCCGCCTCCGTCACCCAGCCACCTGTGCTGGCGCTCGCCCTCTCCTACCTCCCACCGCCCCCTCTTTCCTGTTGGCGCCTCCTACCGCCGTCCCCACCTCGCGCAGATCGGGGGAGGTGGAGCTCAGCGTGGAGGAGATTGTCGACACAGAGGAGCTCGCGTCCCTTGAGTCGGTGCGGGGTGGTGCAGAGTTTTTCGGAGGCGGCGACGGTGGCAAGCAAGGTCGGCGGCAGGGAGCAAGGCCAACGGATACGCCTCGCATGGGCTCTGGTGACGCCGCTTGGCCTCCCTCCCACACCTTCCTCTCCTTCCTAAGCCGAAGCCCTTCCTCTCCTCTCTGGCGGCATGATCGAGGGGCAGCACGTGAGGACGAGCTCGTTGGCAGGCCTTTCATCCACCGCCATCCTCGAACTTGCCGTGCTACACATCCAACCCACTGCGCAGGCAACATGGGCCTATGCGGTGGTCGGCCGAGGCGAGGATCTGTCCGGTTGGCAAGCAACAACCAACAAGCCAGTAACAGTGAGCGACGAGCCTATGATTCAGTGATTGTGATTTATGTATTAATGGATTTGAGGTTTGACAAGTAACCACTACTAGGAAAATGATTTTCGTAGGTTGCAAAAATGCGTCTTCGCAGGAGGACGGCAGGTCCCACTGGGAAGATGTATCTTCGCATGCGGACCTCTTACTCTGTCCGCGTGCGAAAATATATCTTCTAGACAGCCAGAGCCATAACATGCCATCTGCGAAATTGTACATTGCCACCTGCGAAAATGCATCGGTTCGCTTTCATTTCAATAGGATATGTCACCTGGGAAAATGTTCGTGCCAAAATATTAATTTTCCCACCAAAATTTCTAATATTAATTTTTTAATAAACATTGTTGCAATTAATTAATTAATACATAAATATATCTAGCAGCTAAATAGACATGTAATATGGATATAATACACATATATTGCATGCATTAGTGAAAGTGTCGGCCATACAAAATAATATTTACAATTAATACTGTCATTTTCCAATTGTATTGTTAATTACACAAGCACGCGACTCCAATCCCGAAGAGACTTGTATTCGTTGCTCATCACTAGGCTGTCTTCGGGGTCAAAGAAAAGTCCATCTTGATGACATCACTCATGGTGGATGAAGTGGCAGAGGTCCTGTTGTATGTTTTTAATGCCTTCGTCATCAAAGCTAATTCTATGTTCGATTCTAGGCAACTGGATGCATGAAAGTAGGAGAATATATTACAATATCAAGTAGACGTGTATTCCATCATTACATCCTCTACGTTGGTTCTGTACCTCCCATTAACCCTAAGGAACTCGCATGTGTAATATCCAGAAAGGACACTGCCTTTAGGTTGCTTGTGACACTTCATCATGACATAGGCATAAAAGGAATTAGTTATACATTGCAGGTTAAAGAATTTAAATAAATAAGTGTGCAGAGTATGTTCAGTAATTATATTACCGGCCAGTATGTATGCACTAGCAACTTCTCTCTCATTTGTAGTTGTTCCCCACCCTTTACTTTGTAGTAGTTGTACGCATTGTAGATATAATAGGATTTATGATTTGTATTAATGAACTAAATTTAATAATTATGAACACTTCATGAATAGTATACATGCATTGATTAGAATTACTTACTATTGTAATATTGTTAGGAATTGCCTGTACAACATACGATTATAATCGAGGGGGTCTAGGACTGTAGCGGTCCTATCTTCGAGTAGAGCAAGAAACAAATGTAATGATCGCTACATAGTAATAACGGTTCAGTAAATTAGTTACAGATCAAATAATACAGATACATACAGAGAGATCTATCAGAGTTACTTATAGTTGTATGCGGCCACTATGACTCTTGTATTTTGAAATTTGAGAAATGCTCGTCCAATATATGGTGCCACATAAAGCAACTTTGTCTTGTGCAAGCCCTTCTTATATTCGCCATCTCTTCAGGCATCTTGTTCTTTAGCTGCTCGGAATTTTCTTACAGAGTTACGATATATTGGGTTTGACAAATCCTTGTTGGATCCAAATAACCGATGGGTTCCTTGGTTTTCTCAGCATCCATGTATTGCATCCTAGAAAAGGAAAAATGTTATTAATAATTTTGCTAGGCTTATGTTGTCTATTTATTTATTTGTGTAAATGCATGTTTATACTCGCAAGCACCATGCAGCAACAAAGTTCACGTCCATTTTTTTCCCGACAGTAGATAGCATGAAGGTCAGTGAAATTGAACCACAAAAAACCTTCACCGCCCATGAAAGCTTTGGGCGGTGTTCGAACCATTATGGACATAAGCCCTTTTTGCTAGCATCCATGTACCATTTATATAATTTTTTCATCTCCCATGGACCTTCTTGAATCGCATAATTGGCCCAGAAGGCTTTGCCATTTTCAAACTTTGTCAGGACATCATCGGTTGCAAAGTATTTCTCGTCGACAAGTTCATCGGCCTTTTTCTGATCAACCGTGCATTCCTTGGCACGTTTTTTCCCACTTCTAAAGGCGGTTACCATTCACTTCTCCTTTCGCTTATCCTTTGTCTTGGAGTTGTGGCTTCGTAGCACTCTAGGCACTTCAGACTTATCATTGTCATTGTCATCGACCTTAGGTGCGTCTATATCCTCTTTGGCGGGAGATGGGTCATCATATACATCTGATTCTATTTCTTCCCATTCCAAACCCGTTGTGTCTTCAAGATCTTGTGGACATATGACACAAGTGGTACTTTTGGTTCAGGTACATGTGCCTCTACACTATTGCCAATACAGGTGTTTCTTCTTGGCTTTTTGGTTGTTCACCTGCAGGTTGTTTAGCTTCAATCTATGCATCACGCGGTGCCTCCTCATGTCCCTTACTATCTTTTTTAACCTCATCATTCACTGGGTTCTTCTGAGGAGGCCTTGGCGGTTTCGGTGGAGCGTCGGTGTAGGTCCTAAATATTATATCATTTTGTGCCATAATATGATGTTATCCACCGCATCCCCAAATATGCTTATACCATCAGGTGTCGGGATGTCTAGATCGTACGTCTCAAACCCTTCGTTCACAATTTGGGACTATACTTTTGCATAATCGTCTGGAATACTATCCTCGTGATAAGTTCGGGTAGGGAAAGCTATTCCTCTCGCGGCCTTCAGGGTTCTACCATCTCTACCAACAGGGACTTGCAACCTACACGGTGTATCCTCCATTATATCATTCCAGGGATAGTCTGGTTCCGGTTTGTTCAAGGAGCCAGCAGGTTTAGGCAATAGACCTTGGTTGATACAAAATTCCATCATTTCTATTGTAATAGCTGTCTCCCTTTCTCTCTCAATACTACCTTGTAGGCGTCCCATTTCTTGTATGAGGCGGCGTCCTTTTCAAACCCTTCTTTCCAACTGAGCTTAGAGGACACCCCTTGAACACAACCCCCATGCTCAAGATTACCCAACGCTTTGCTAAGCGCATCCTTCTGTCTCTCAGCCTTAAATTCTCCCTTCTTCTGGGTGGCGGATAGATGTTGTATTCTGTTTGCTATTTGTTAGAGATCAGGGTTATCAAATACAACCCCGCCCATATCCGTAATCTTGGGGGTTCTAGCTTTTACCCAGTTCTTTGAATGTTCATCCCCTTCTTCCATTGGAACTGGGAACCCTGCCTTCCACATTTCCTCCTCTTTTCTCCGTTGCTCTACCTTAGGTGCGTACCCACCAGAGCCCAAGCGATGGTGCCATTTGTTTCTCTTTGCCAACTCAGACATCTTCTTGCTCTTAATTTTTTCCGGAGAGGTCTTGAACTTAACAAACTCCTCCCACTATGACGGTGTGATTTTCCTGTACTTCTCAAAAGATGTCTTCCCTTTTGCACATAGTTGGTTTTAAGCGAGTTTTTTCATTCGCGCCACGCCTTGTTCATTGTCTGCATCACGCCATTCCTTGCCGCGGCTTTGGATCCCTTTGGGAATTGAATCCTTTTTTTTAACTCGTCCCAAAGGTGTTTTCTTATCCCTTCTAATACTTGGTCCCTTGATTATGACTAGGACATTATCTCTGGTGATTGCACCACACTAGGAGCTGTATTTGGCACACGCAGTTTTTGGGGCTAGGGGCTCCCCTTTGGGGCTTATATGGGTCACAACAAATAACCTGTCGATTATCAAGTTGACGCTCCTCTCTCCCCTTCTTTATTTGGGCTTTGAAGACTCTCCGCTTTTTTTGGAGCCGGAGGTCGTAGCTCAGACATCTTCGAGTTGGGCGACTTTCTTCGCCTGACGTCGAGACGTTCATGGGACCGTTTCCTATGAGATTAAGACATCATAGAATTAGTAGCAAACATTGGGAAGACGAAATAATTTGCACAAAATCTTCAGAACGTAATGCTTTCTTGTAGGGGACGTAGTCTTCGTCGCCTTCTTCACCGTCAACGTCTTTCTTCCTCCTTTTAGGGCTTGGATAGATGTCACTTGGTGACGAGTACACGTCATCCCCCCTCGGGTTCGTCATTGTTAGAACCCTGTGAAGCCTCCACAGTGGGGTACGAGGCCTCCATGGTGGGGTGGCTACGGTTCCTCTCTATCTTGAGTCCTTTTAGTGCTATTGGCCATCATTAAGTTCTAGCGCCAAAAATTACACAGAGGAAGCGTTAAATTAACAATTGTTTCCTCTGTACATACATAATAATGGGACCAAAAATTAAAATCACAAATATACATCAAGTATATATCATCGTCAACATATCCCAAAATTCACCCAAATATATATCATTGAACATAACCCAGTATCACCTAAATATCATCGAACATATCCCAATTTAATCCAAATATCACCCAAATTCACCCCACATGTATGTATATATGTATGTATGTATGTATGTATGTATGTGTGTGTGTGTGTATATGTATATATACACACACACACACATGCATTCAAAGAAAACGTCCACATTGTCATCCACATTTGCAAAACACACCTCGGTTGACCGAGGCCACGATTGACAACGACGAGGATGATCAGTCGAGGCTGAGTTTGATGACGATCGGCCTTCACTAGGTTGACGATCGACCGAGGCCGAGCTTGACGACAACAACGATCGGCCTTCGCTAGGTTGACAATTGGCCAAGGCTGGGCGGGAAAGACAAGGAGGCGACGAGGGGGTGAAGAGGCAATGACCGGAGTCATGGAAGAAGGCAGTGGAGAAGGCAGTGGCTGGTGGCTGGACTCAAGCATGGGGCAGAGGGCGTGGCCAGAGTTGAGCTCAGAGCAGAGGAGGCAGTTCCAGGCGAGTGGCGGCAGCAGCGATGGTGTCGTGGAAGATTTTTTGGCAGCTTAGCGGCACGAAATTTTTCTAGGGTTTCTGCCTGGACTTAAAAAAATTTCGCATCAGGGTGGACGACTTATATAGCCCACTGATCTTCGTAGGCGGGTGGCCCACCTGCAAAAATAGTGCGCCTGGTCCACCTACGAAAATAGTTTACTATGTTTGCTTTTGCTATTTTCGTAGGCGGTTCGGCCGCCTGTGAAGATAAAGTATGGGCCCACCTGTCAGTGACTAATACATCCCATAATTGTTAAAAAATACAAAAATATGGATGAAAATTCTATTAAAAATACACTATGAGTGCATAATTACTTCAAAATCTATAGAAAATCCTTAAATTGTGAAAAAATCAAAATGTTTGGAAAAATTGTTAAAAATTACCAAAATGATGGAAAATCCTAAAAAAATATCAAAATGCTTATAAAAATTGTTAAAAAATTACCAACATGATGGAAAAAGTGGTAAATCCATATTGTGTTCAAATAAAATACAACAAGAGAGAATTTCACTTTAATAATTTGGGAAATCCATAACATGTTCAAATAAAATACAATAAGACAGAATTTCACTTTAATAATTTGGGAAATGCAAAACTTGTTCAAATAAATTACACGATAAGTGAAGATAGCCCTTACGAATGACCATTGCATTACAATCGACAAGAACATTAGGGACATAAATACGATGATCATTGGAATCATATACATACGTTATCCTCTAACGTTCTTTCCTACTCCATCTTCTTGCATATACGGCTTCACGGTCTTCTCCGTAGACGCTTCTACAAGATTAATCTTATTTAGAAATTGGGTATACAAGGGCATGTTATCATACTGGTTATAATCTTCGATTTCTTCGATCCGATCAACTCCCAAGATCTTTTGCTTTCCAGGTAGAACTATTTTTTTTTCACATTCTCAGGATCCATCACATAGAACACCTAAGCCACGCGATCAGTGAGTATCCATGGGTCATCATTGTGACCTACATTGCCAAGGTCAACAACAGTAAGCCCGTACTTGTCAACATAAACACCGTTTGGGTGTTTGACCCACTGGCACTTAAATAGAGGGATTTGCATTGTGAGGACATACTTGACTTCCTAGATTTCTTCAATGAACCAAAGGTATATTTTTTTCCCCGAGGCATCCATTGCCTCTACCCGGACGTCGCTGTTTTGAGTGTCGGTCTTATTATCCTGGGCTTTCGTGCAAAACATGTATCTATTAATGTCATATCCTTGCCATGACTTGGCTGTACTTGAAGGACCACATGACAACCTCTTCATGATAATTTTATTAGTGGTTTCTCCATCCGGTAGATTAAGTTCTCCCAACCAATCTGTGAAGCAACACATGTGTTCTTTTATGATCCACTCATTTGTGCGTCCCTTATTGTTAGCTCTTATAATTTTGAGGTGTTGTTCGATGTATGGCTCAACAATAGCAAGCTGTTGAAGGACGCTCTAGTGAGCTTCTTGAACTGATTTGTAGTCAAGGTCGACGAATCTCTTCTTTCCCTTCATTCCCCTCCCAACCAATCGGCCCTGGTGTCGAGGTACTGGTACTCCAATTGCCTTTCCATCTTTAAGGTAATCAATACAACACTCGACGACCTCTTCTGTACTGTATCCTTCAATCATTGATCTCTCTGGGTGGGCACGATTCCATACATAGCCCTTCAAACGGCCATGTAACGCTCGTACGACCACATTTGATGTAGATACAATGGGCCAAGTGCAATTATTTGAGGCACTATATGAACCATGAGGTGCTCCATCATATTAAAAAATAATGGACGGAAGTACATTTCATGTTGGCATTGGGTCTCATGTGAGTATGAACGAAGAAGTGCTAACTCTTCAGGATTGATGATGTTCTGTGATACTGCATTGAAAAAGTAGCACATCTTTGTGATAATAATTTTTACATGTTCTGGTTTAATGACCCTTATAGCAATGGCGAAAAACACAGTGAGCATGACATGACAGTCGTATGAATTATAACTAGATACCGACAAATCTTTCATGGAGACCAGACGCCTGATGTTTGATGAGAAATCTATGGGCACTTTAACATCGCGAAGAGACTTGCAAAATGCCTTCTTATCCTTAGGTGTTAGTGTGAAACAAGCTGGAGGGAGATATACTTTTCCATTCTTATCTCCTTTTGTCGGGTGTAGCTCTTCCCTGATTCCCATATTTACTAGGTCCGTACGTGATTGTAGACCATCATTTGTCTTGTTTGGTATGTTTAGCAATGTTCCGATGGTATTGTCGAACATATTTTTTTCTAGATGCATGACATCTATGGATGACGAATCTCCAAATCTTTCTAGATGCATGACATCTATGGATGACGAATGCTTCTAGAATGAGGGAGGGGATTTATCATCTGGTTTCTTACGCTTTATTCCCTTGGAGCATTTCTTCAGCCCTTTTTTGAACACACACTTTATTTTGTCTGTCATGTCACATATTTCCTTCCCAGTTTTAGTTTTTGATGAAAGATCATTCTCTTCGGTACCATCGAATTTTGACATCATCTTGCGTTATTTATGATCTCTGCGTAAGAAACGTCGGTGCTGCATGTAAACCAACTTGTTAGAACCTGGGAGATATGTGTAGTAGGTTCCGTTCAAACATATCACACATCCTGTTTTACCTTTAATCTGCCCCAAAACTGAAAACATGGCAGGGTAATTGTTAATGGTAACGAAAATGATGAACATCACTATGAAGTATTGTCTTAAATACTCGTTCCACACATTCATCCCAGCTTTACATAAATGTTCCATATCTTCCATCAATGGCTCAAGAAATACATCAATATCAATACTAGGTTGTTGGGGGCCTTGTATCAGTACACAGAGTAAAACGTACTTTCGCTTTTGACAAAGCTAGGTAGGAAGATTGTACATTCTCAGAAGCACTGGCCAAGTGCTATATGAGATGCTCATGTCTCCAAATGGGTTCACTCCATCAGTACTCAATACAAATCTAATATTTTGTGGGTCTTTAGCAAATTCTGCGTACTTTACATCAAAGTTTTTTCCACCGACAAGTATCCGCTGGGTGTTGGAGCATCCCATCTTTCTTGCACCCTTCTTGGTGCCAACGTATTAGCTTCGCATCTCTGGGGTTTGAGTACAAACGCTTGATGCGATCTTTCATAGGAAGGTACCACATCATCAGCTCGGGTATTTTTTTTCTTGTTTTTATCACCACAACTATCACCATCAGCAGCTTCCATATGATCAACATCCGGCCGATCTTCTTTGTCATCAGGATCCACTTGTTGCTCGCCATGTTGGGTCCATATCGTGTAGCCATTTATAAATCCACGCATCACTAAGTGACCCATTATTGTCGTAACATCACTAAGTGCCCATACTTTCTCATTCTTATAGTCAGCATATGGACAATGTATCTCCATTGTATTGTTGCTATAAGCGTGCGCGTTGGCAATATCGATAAAATTAGATACTTCATTCGTATATGACGGCAAATACCTCAGCATATGATACATCCATTTGTCTGTCCATAACTCTAAAAATATTTCATTTACAATTATATTAAAAAAATAAAATCACAGAATAATAAATATTTATAAATAAACCTAACTTTGCTCGCTATTTGAAAGAGAAATATAAATAACTAGGGATGGTGATCTACAAATTTAACGTAGATATATTTTTTACTATGTGGGATAGTGTGGAGAATAGTTATTTTTCTCTCTCCTCTAGATCTAGGTGATTGCGAAAGTGGGCAATATACATATATTTTGGCTAATTAAAACATCACATTTAAGAACAAGGGATGAGAGGACAACATGGCATCAAGGTGTATACATAGATCCATCAAAATCATAGCATAAAAAGCACAAAAACAAAAAAAATTGCATGCACATGGTGCTTTCACTATTTTGCATGCATAGATCCATCACTATTAAGGCCTAAAAAATAAAAAAAATTGTAAGAAGACAGGGAAATGCACCGAAGATTTCAAGTTCAAAACCTCCCCCTATATTTTGCTTGTTTTTGGAGAGAGAAACTTCGTATGAATTATGCAGAGTTCGGGAAGGAAGACGGTTTTACAGGGGAATTTTCCTAGGCGGACGACATAAGGTGCCGCCTGAGAAGATACATCTTCGTAGGTGGAGCTCTTAAGGCGTCACCTAGGATAATCCTCCATTTTCCCAGGCGGATTTCTTAAGACTCCGCCTGCAAAGATGTATCTTTCCAAGCGGCGCCTTATGTCGTCCACCTAGGAAGATTTATCTTTGCAGACGGACGGCCATCTCGCCCCCCCTCTTCTGATTTATAGGCAGACATATGGTGCCAAAAATTTTACTCACTTGAAAAGATAAAAGCACAACACCTCGTCTGCGAAATTCGTTTTCCCAGTAGTGAACCTCTGCCTCTCTCAACTTCACCTCAGCTCCTGATGATTTTTGGATTTAATAAGATGGGTAAGAAATAAAGGGAAATGCACCAACATCTCAAAGAGTAGATTTGGGAATTTTGATTAGTCTGTTTAGCATCAAATTGCAGGTTTATTGCTTGAGAGTGCTTGACTGCCTATGTTATGCGTGTGTGCAGATTTAAAGAGCTAATTTAACAGGGCTTTACATTGAATCAAAACTATATGTTCACATTTTTCTTGAGTAGTACTTTCATAGCATTATAATTCGATCAGGTTTTACAAATATACTCTATTGAGATTAGTGGTCAATGTCCAAAGCAAGATGTTTTCCTGACCAGCAGAGCAACAGCCTATTGAAAAAAAATATGAATTAATTGCAAAGCAATGGACATTGAACAGTAACATGCTTAATATATCTGTCTATTGAAAAAGGTAAGGACTACCAATGTTAGGTTTATAAAATATACCGTACTTTGCAAACTTTTGATTCGGATAAATCATTTTATGTTTATGTTAACAAAAAGCAATTAGGTAAGTCACCATTTTAGACTTCTATTTCTTCTAGCATGCATAATAAATGTTTGACAGACTTTCAACTAAGAGAAGCTTTCTCTTTTGTCAAAGTGTCATGCCCTACTTATTTTTCTTTTCTCACATTTTATAGGAGGGGGTGCTTTTTATTTACCGAGATGCAGGTTATTTATGACAAAACGATTTCTTGGGAATAAGACTGTTTTACATCGGGAATGAAAATCCCTGATAAAACATTATATTGAGAAACAACCATGAAACCGTGATGTAACCAGAACTGCACAATTGGATCTGGCCTCTTCTCTTAGTTAGTATAGCTCTTTTTGAATTTATTATTGTTATTGCCGATGTTATATTTTCACATCTAGTTGGTTACTAACATATTCATCTTTTATATTATTTTTTTTCAGAACATATTCACCGACACCATTGCTTTGTAATATAGACAGTCAAGTATGATTATTTACCAAATATTTACGCAAAAGGGGTCTTCCTCTATCATTCTGATTATGAAAAATAGACTACTACAAAAACACTAATTGGTATCGGTTGAGAATTAGTCACAGGTGCCAGATTCTTCAACCGGCACCAAACATACGGCACCTTTGAGGAGGACTCAAATGTGTTGGTTTAAGAATCGGCACCTTTAAGGTTTCAGGAATAAAAAAACAAAGCCGACTGATGCATCGAGTAGCTCCCCTTCACTCCTCAAATTCCATCACCCCATCACCCTAGAACAAGTTCATAGAATCAACATTTTAATAAAATATTCATAGAATCAACATTTTAACAACACAGAGGAACATGTTCATCACGGAGAACAGAGAGATAACAAGTTCATCACAGCCGCCGCTCACCGTTGTCGACGTCGAGGGACAGAGAAGCCGGAGGCTGCTCGAGGACAGGCGTGGGGGCCAGATCTAGCGGCCCCCAGCTCGGGCCCGCCAGATCTAGCGTCAGTGCCGCCGTCGCTGCTCGTGGGTGATGGCGTTGTCGCCACCACTGCCGCCGCTCGTGGTGGGGGAGGGCGCCACCGCTGCCGTTCACTGTGGGAAAGGGCGCCACCACCGCTGCTCACGGTGGGGGAGGGTGCCACCGCCACTGTCGAGAGAGAGGAGGCAAGTGGAGACTATGGAGTGGATAAGGATGTCCACCCTGCCCCTCCCTCTCCTTATCCGCTTGCGAGTGGAGACAAGTGGCCCCGCTCGGCTAGGCTCAGTTTTTATGGGTACCTTTTGTTACAAAATAGATGCACAACGGAGACACGAATTTTACGTGGAAAACCCTTGCGGGAAAAAACCATGGGCGCCGACTGACAATGATCACTATTGAGGAATTAATTACAAACGTAGAGGAATAACAATGAGAACTTCTCTCTTCCCGTACGGCTTACAAGAGTATATATAGGAGATAAAAGAAAAGACTCCTAATAGGAAACAACTAGGAATCCTACTAGGAAACTAATCCGAATATATTGTATGCCTAAATTCGGATCACACATTTAACAATCTCCACCTTGAGACGAATTTTCTCTTGTAGCATAAAAAACATCAATCACCAAGAAATACCTCATGTAGATAAAATCACCGCGTGCCAAATAGTCTCTAGGACTATATTGTAACACCAACCAATCTTGAGCAAAGCTCAAACTTAGTAGCAGGAACTGGCTTTGTCCTCATATCAGCTGGGTTATCATGAGTACTTATCTTGCATACCTTGACATCACCTTCAGCAATCACACCTCGAATAAAGTGATATCTCACATCAATGTGCTTTGTTTTCTCATGGAACATCTTATCCTTTGTAAGACATATTGCACTTTGACTATCACAAAATATATTAATGCAAGACGTAACTCCACAAAGCTCAGTGTACAAACCTCTAAGCCAGATAGCTTCTTTACAAGCTTCAGAAATAGCCATATACTCTGCTTCCGTAGTAGATAAGACAACAGTTGCTTGTAAACTTGCCTTCCAACTAACAGCACAGCTTCCAATAGTGAAAACATAACCTGTGAGTGATCTTCTCCTATCCAAATCTCCAGCAAAATCTGAATCCACATAACCAACAAGTCCATCTCTAGATCTCCCAAACTGCAAACAAGCACTAGAAATACCACGAAGGTATCTGAAAATCCATTGAACTGCTTTCCAATGCTCTTTGCCAGGATTAGCCATGTATCTACTGACAACACTCAAAGCATGTGATAAGTCAAGACGAGAACATACCATGGCATACATAAGTGAACCAACTGCACTTGAATATGGAACTCTAGACATGTATTCAACATCATAATCTGACTGTGGACATAAATCTGAAGATAATCTGAAATGTGCAGCTAAAGAAGTACTCACTGGTTTTGCATCATGCATATTGAAACGACGAAGAACCTTTTCAATATAGCCTTTCTGACTAAGATATAACTTGCCAGATTGTCTTTCTCTAGTAATTTCCATACCGAGAATTTTCTTCGCTGCGCCCAAATCCTTCATCTCAAACTCACTACTCAATTGTGCCTTCAACTTTGCTATCTCTGATTTGTCTTTTGCAGCAATTAACATATCATCGACATAAAGAAGCAAATATATAGCTGAACTATCAACAACTTTAAAATAAAAACAGCTATCAAAATTGGATCTTCTAAACTTCTGAGAAAGCATGAAAGAGTCAAATCTCTTATACCACTGTTTAGGTGACTGTTTCAACCCATAAAGAGATTTCTTCAACCTACAGACTAGGTTTTCTTTTTTAGGAACAACAAAACCTTCAGGTTGCTCCATATAAATGTCCTCTTCTAACTCCCCATGTAAAAATGCAGTTTTAACATCCATTTGCTCTAGTTCATAATCATGCATTGCAACAATACCAAGTAAAGTGCGAATTGAACTATGCTTCACAACAGGGGAAAAAACATCATTGAAATCAATACTTGGAATCTGGCTATAACCTTTAGCAACTAACCTTGCTTTGTACCTTGCCTCATCAGTTGGAGATATACCTTCCTTTCTTTTGAAGATCCACTTGCAACGGATAGGTTTCTTTTTATTTGGCAATTATACCAATTCTCAAGTACGATTCTTTTCAAGTGAGTCCATCTCATCATGCATAGCAGTTATCCATCTATTGCAATCATCAGAAACAATAGCCTCAGAATATGACGAAGGTTCTGCATTACCTTCAATTTCCTCTGCCACACTCAAAGCATAAGCAACTATGTTCGCTTCTTCAATATATCTTTGAGGGGGTTTAATAATTTTTTTGGGCTTATCTTTCGCAATAGAATGTTTTGGCGACTGCTTAACAGTAGAAGAATCTGAATTTTCAATAACAGGTGCATCTTGGTTAATAGCAACATCTTCTTTTTCTGGTACATGTCCTGAACTGATCAAGTGCTCCACCTGCACACTTGCTTTCTGCTGACTCTCAACAGGAACATTAGTAGAAGATTTGTCATGTAACATAACTGATTCATGGAAGGCAACATTTCTACTAATCACAATCTTTTTAGTTTCAGGACACCATAACTTATAGCCTTTCACACCAGACGGATAACCAAGAAAAATGCACTTAATAGCTCTAGGCTCCAATTTACCATTATCAACATGAGCATAAGCAGTACAACCAAATACTCTTAAGTTTAAATAATTTGCTGGGGAACCAGACCATACCTCAATTGGAGTCTTCTTATCAATTGCATAACTGGGTGACCTATTAATAAGATAACAAGCAGTGAAAACGGCTTCCGCCCAAAACTGTTTAGGCAAACCTGTATTAGACAACATACAACGGGCTTTTGATATAATTGTCCTGTTCATACGCTCAGCTACGCCGTTTTGTTGAGGTGTATGAGGAACGGTGTAGTGACGCACAATGCCTTCAGACTTGCGATATGATTTAAATATCTTAGAACAGAACTCCATCCCATTGTCAGTACGAAGTATTTTCACCTTCCTTTCAGTTTGTCTTTCAACCATAGTTTTCCACTCTTTAAATGTACCAAAAACTTGATATTTGTGCTTCAAGAAATAAGGCCAAACTTTTCGCGAATAATCATCAATGATAGTCATCATATAACGAGCACCTCCAAAGGATGTCTTACGAGCAGGCCCTCATAAATCAGAATGCACATAATCAAGAATACCTTCTGTAGTATGTGTAGATGTGTTGAACTTCACCCTTTTATGCTTGCCAAAGATGCAATGCTCACAAAATTTGAGTTTCCCGATGCCTTGTCCATCTAGCAATCCTCACTTGCTCAATTCTGCCAAACCAATTTCACTCATATGCCCAAGACGCATATGCCAAAGATTAGTAGCATCGGAATTAGATAATGAATCTGAAACTGCAGCAACATTACCTAATATAGTTGTACCTCACAGATGGTACAGGTCGGCAGTTTTAATATCAGCTTTCATCACAACAAGAGAGCCCTTGGTTACCTTCAAAATTCTGTCTCCACCGGAATATTTGTACCCTTTGCGATCAAGAGTACTTAAAGAGATGAGACTTCTCTTCAAATTTGGAATATGCCGCACATCTGACAATGTTCTGATACAACCATCAAACATCTTGATCTGAATTGTTCCAATACCTGCAACTTTGCATGGCGTATTATCACCCATCAAAACAGTACCACCTTTCACAGACTCATAGGTGGCAAACCAATCCCTGTTTGGGCATATGTGATAGGTGCATGCAGTATCAAGAATCCACTGGTCACTAGTTTGTGCACAACCAGCATAAGCAACAAGTAATTCTGCACCAGACTTATCATCAGTAACAACTGCGGCTTTACCTTTCTCTTCTTTATTACCTATCGGTCTATAACTTCCGGTTCTCTTGTCTTTATTCTGTAGCTTCCAACACTCAGAGATATCATGTCCATCTCTCTTGCAGTATTTGTATGACTTATATCTGTCTTTGGACTTTGATCTTCCACGGTAGCTACTTGAACTTTATTTCTTGATTGATTCTTTGTGTTCTTCTCCTGTTGCCTGCCCCGAACTGCCAAGCCTTCTGCTTGTGAACTTGAACTTTCAGAAGGTACCATCTTCTTCATCTTTTCTTTGACATGCAAAGCTTCATAAACTTCTTTCAAGGTTAAAGTATCACGACTATAAAGAATAGTATCTCTGAAATTTGCATATGAGCTAGGCAACGAACACAATAGAATAAGGCCTAAATCCTCCTCATCATACTTTATCTCCATAGACTCAAGGTCAGCAACAATTTCCTTGAAAGTGGAGAGATGATCCATCACAGATTCATCATCTTGCAATTTGTGCAAAAATAACTTTTGCTTCAGGTGCATCTTACTGGTCAGATCCTTTGTCATGCAAATCTGTTCCAGCTTCAACCACAGCTCAGCGGTTGTCTTCTGTTTAAGCACCTCCTGCAAAATATTGTTAGATAGATGAAGATGAATATATGCCATAGCCTTACGATCTCTTTTCTTGTCATCGTTGGACCAATCCTGAGTCCTCTTGTCAAATCCCGATAGCGCATCATCGAGGTCTTGTTGTGCAAGAACTGCTCGCATCTTCACTTGCCATAGTGAGAATCTTGTGTCTCGGTCCAGGAGCGGTAGATCATACTTTAAACTCGCCATGGGAATTAATCCTGAATTTGCTGGTAAAAATTAGGGTAAACCTAGCAAAAACGCGAACCTCTGGGTACACTTCTCGTGTGCACGTAGCAATGATCTTAAATATTCCTGGTACACAAGCTTAGTGTGCGTGTAGCAATTCAACGTGAGTTTGGAACTTCACGTGAACAGGCAGGCTGTTACTGCCCTAACTTTCCCTCCTCGGGACACGTGCGCTTGTGGTAGTAGTACTCGTAGTAGATCGATTCCTACTGCTTCTTCTTGATGCCCTGCTGCTGATCGGCTGTTGCACGTATTTATCGTGCGGACGTGGAGGGGCGGCAACGACTCCGCGTCGGATTGAAGCCGGCGACAGCAGAATCGATCTCGCCGAATATATCAGTCGACGTAACGGACACGCCGTCTGTCGGATTGCAGAACGACGAACGGCGACGTGGTGTTGATCGGATCTCCAATGCTCTGATACCACTTGTTACAAAATAGATGCACAATGGAGACACGAATTTTACGTGGAAAACTCTTGCGGGAAAAAACCACGAACGCCGACTGGCAATGATCACTATTAAGGAATTGATTACAAACATAGAGGAATAACAATGAGAACTTCTCTCTTCCCGTACGGCTTACAAGAGTATATATAGAAGATAAAAGAAAAGACTCCTAATAGGAAACAACTAGGAATCCTACTAGAAAACTAATCCGAATATATTGTATGCCTAAATTCGGATCACACATTTAACACCTTTTTAAAAAAAATTGGCACATATATTATATTATAGGTGTCAGTTTTTTAATTAACTAACACCTATAATAAATTAAAGATATCGATTTTTACAAAAAATCAACATATATAGTATTGGCATCTGTTTTTGTCTAGAACCGACACATATTTCTTCACAAAGGTGTCAGTTCTAGCCGATGGCGCTTCGCGGGCACGTGCTTTGGGCGGGAAAAGTACTATCGGTATCGGTTTTAGTTGTTCCGGCACCAATAATACTGTCTCCTTTGTGCTTTTCTATAGTAGTGACAATGTACCAGTTGTCAAAGATTCATCGAACTTTCATGATATGGAAAGAACACCAGTTTAGTCACCTTGCTTTTGGTTCCCAAGACATTCAAAGTACAAGAATAGCACAAGAGATATAGGAATACTGTCCCCATGATTTTTTGCTTGCTTGCATATATGTTATCATATTACTGAAATCTTATATACCTATACAAGTAATCCCCACTGAGTACAATTAAGACTAATTTCTTGTTTTGACAGTAAGCCACGTCATCTCGATTCATTCTAGCCATTGGATTGCACATAAACGTTTGGATAACAATCAATCAACAGAGGTAGCAATCAACATAAATGTTTTACTATCTCAGCTCATGTCAACGACTAATCAAAGAAGCACACCTGGCCATATCTAAATTTCGAAACATAAAGTTGGAATACCAACAACAACGCATGGTAGCAATTAAGTTCTTAATAATCTTCCACTGAAGCTATTTTATCTCCTGTAACCGACGAAACAGATGAACAGTCGGTCTTCGTGCCTTTATATACTCTTTCATTCACTGGGAATCCGTTCCTGATTCATCGATATGCCCATTTAGCAGACCGAAGGTACCATTTGCTGCTCACCATCAGCGCTTAGCAGTCTGGCCATGCATCCAGTTGATGTTTCTTCAGCCCACCCCTCTGCTCAGCTAATGCTTCAACGGATCAACATGCATTATCCACTTTGGTCATCTATTTCTTTCTTGCTTGAGCAGGGCTTTCTTTTTCCTTTTCTTACTAATTTCATTTTTTATTTAGTTGTAGAATCTGAGCAGAAGGAAGAAGGAAGAAGGACGTAGCAGTTTCAATTTATTAACTTTCCGTTGTTTGTCAAGGTTGCAGATCTTATAGAGAGAATTAAAGGGTTGTTGTATTACTATCTTCACAGACTGGTTAAAATAAACAAGAATTTTTTTGTGTGTCAGTAGGTTACAGACATCTTAGCCTAAACTTTAGGAAGTTTCTACTTCATAAAAACTATAGTTTGGAATAAGCAACTACATAGCACATTTGAGTAATGACCATGCCGTATATTGTCTACCAATTTCATTCGTACTATATAGAATATAACACTATATTATTACCATTCTATTTGTTGCATCTCTGTTCAACTGACCTTGGTTCCAAGTAAATAGGAAATGGTCTTCCACTAAACGGCGAACAAGATTAAATTGTATTCTGTTATGATTGAAATTTCAGTTGCTTATTATTATAACATCGGCAAAGTGTTCAGTGCATAACATACAACATACTTTTTTCAACACAATTATTCATACCTAATTTTCATCTCTACAATACTCTTATATTTTTGCAGCAACACACGGGGTGCCATCTAGTTGCCTTGAATTTTGGGTCCTATATTTTCACAATGTTTTATTGAGCACTTTATATATATATATATATATATATATATATATATATATATATATATATATACCCACACCCCTTTCAACATGGAGTAATTTATTTACTATGTAAGCCTCTCAAGTATTTATACCCGTTTCAATCGTCAGCACCATAGCAAATCCCCTCACTTTACCCTCCCATCCCCTGATTTTTCTGGATCTGGCACAACCGACGATGAGGCAGCGGTTCATGCTCGAGCCAAGCGGTGACGGCTCGGAGCCCCTGCTGCTTCAATTTATTAACAGATCCGTTGTTTGTCAAGGTTGTTTGTCAAACGGTGACGTAGCAGTTTCAAACGGTGACAAACGGTGAAATACACTAGCGCCCTCCGTGCGCGGCGATCCACCACCGCCGGCTGACCTCATCCCCGTCCTCTCTCCCACCGCCTGGTTGCCTCTGTTCAAGGTGTGCGTCGTCGGGTCATGGCCGGCCGCCTCACTGGCATGGGCCACCTACACTCTGGGTGGCGATGGTTGCCGTCACCCTTGGAGGAGTCCTTGCCGCCCCTGCTTTCGGCGTCGTCCCTCGTCTCTGCGTGTGCCGTCCGTGCCGGTTGTCTTCTTCAAGTTCGACCAGGCCGTGACCTGACCTGCATTGGCCGGCTTTGTGCCTCGGCCACAAGGCCCTCTTCTGGCGCTCTCTAGTCAGCCGCGAGCCCCAGCCATCTCCGATGACCCCCTCCGGCACCGGTGCCCTATTATTCCACGCCACCTCCTTGGGACTCCATCTCCATGGATCTAGGGCCTTCATTGTCGAAGGGACCACCCCCGGGTCTCCGGGTCACCGCCCTTCACCTGGGTCCATGCCATCGACGTTGCTCCCACGCCTGGCTCGGAATCCACTCGCTCAGCCTCGACGCAGGTCCCGGTGGCTCCACTGCCAGGGTCTCCTACATCACCAAGGCCTCGCCATGCTTCAAGGTTACCTCTAAGGTTGAGGACATTGTCAGTTCGTCACCCTCTATCAAGAAGACAAAGGTTAGTCTCTGACAAAAAAAAATTCAGGAATTCGTTGTTGTTCAGTAAAACCAAACCAACTAAATTAATGTTGTCTTGAGGTCATGCAGTGTATGGAAACACAACTTATCGATTGAGCAGGCCAGCTACTAGAGGGTCTTCGTGCTGACGCTATAGGTGTGGCCCCTCGGTGACGACTAGTCGGCCCCTCTGTACTAGTACTCGGTGACAGGATTGACGCAAGGAGGTGCATTCCCAGCGGTGGGAGGAGGAAGGCACTGGATTTGACGTCCTTCCCTAGTTCTCCGTCTTCTCCAGCCGGTGAGGATGGCGTGACCTTCATTCTCACTGGGTGGTGACGACGAAGGTGGTGGACGAGCCACGACGGCGGCCAGCAGCGGTTCCCACAAAAGCATCGACGCAATGCTTCAGATTTGCAGCGAGGACCGATGTCGGTGAGTAGCCGGTGGCGGACGCCCGGTGGTCCTCTCATCGACAGGGAACATGTGATTTCTGGTCCCTCGTCGTGGCGTTGTTGTATCTGCCCCGAAACTAAGCTGGAGGAGCTCATATCTGCTTCATGACGACACCGCCTAGCATTCATGATCATCTACTAGTGATAATTTTTTTAGCAGTAGCATTTTCTGTTTTTTTCCCTTAGATCAAGATGAATATGTCTATATATTGTCTCTCATGTGTAATTTGTTTTATTGGTTATGTGATAGAACCAAAATACAATCCTTCTGATATCGCCATGTCCTTGTTGATCTTAATACAATTAGTAAAAAAAATATTACTTGCAAATAACTAGTGGTAAATTTTTAACCGAATCATGTCAAAGCGTAGTAAACAAATTACTAAATAAAAATGAAGTCAATACATTGCTAAATACAGACATGCCTATAAATATATAGGAAGTAAAGATATTACTAAAGACGTTAAAATTACGAATATACCTAATAGTAAAAATATTACTACCATAAATGAGTTGATCAACTCCTGATCCACTGGCAAGTAAAAAAATTATCACTAGTAAATACCATTTCTACCTGCAGAGACTTAGTCTTCTTGTTAGTAATTGTTTTACCCATGGGCTAACAACCTCAGTAATATTTTTACCCATAGGCCAAAAAAAAATCTGGCTAGCAAAGCTAGCTTATTCTTTTTGTTAATAACTCATTTACTCATCATGGGCTAATAGACTCGGTAATTCTTTTACCTATGGGTCAATTATTTTTGTTAATAACTCATTTACTCATCATGGGCTAATAGACTCGGTAATTCTTTTACCTATGGGTCAATTACAGAAGCAATACAACAAGAGTATGGAAAGACGATTACTAGGAGTAATTTATTTAGCGAGAGAAATTGCAGAGAACGAGAACGAGAAAGATGGGGGAGGAGAGAGAAAGGTGTGGGTGTAGGGGGTTTTTTTTGGTGGGGGACGNGGGGGGGGGGGGGGGGTGGGGGTGCGTTTTAGCGTTTTAGTGTGTGTGTGTGTGTATATATATATATATATATATATATGACATCCCCTAGGCATCAAGATTCAAATTAAGTATATATCGAATTTAAATGAGTATGAATTTTTTTTGAATGCGTAGGTATGAAATTTAAATGGACAGTACATATTTGTTAACACCAGAATTTGGTAAGCCCCGAAGTCCTCATCGGCCCAGGATCTATATCGGCTCAAAGCTAATATCGGCCTAGAGCTCTACATCGGCCGATGGGGGTTATGTCGAACCAACCACTAATAGCAGTCGGATTCTTGTTAGATTCGGGAAGATCTTATCCAGAGAAGACCGAATTTGAGGAGGATGCGGCTTGTATCTTTTAATTAGGATAAGTTTGTTAGTTTCCTTCTTATCTTTAGGAAAGTTTGAGTCGTATTCTGTTAGGATTTTTGTTAGCCTATGGGTATAAATATGTAAGCCCGTAGTTCATGTAATTTTTATCTCATGATCAATACAACTTCGGCGCATCGCCAACCTTTTACTTTCGTCTTCTTCGGCGAGTTCATGCCCTTCTCACGAGGGGTAAGTCTCGTTATGGCTGCCTGCGTTGTCGGGGCTAGGGCTTCGTCGTTCTGATCTCAACAACGTAAGCACCTATTATCATATATCTTAGTCAATCTGGTTCGGCTTCTCGATTTAGTCTTATCGGCCGAGATTCGCTTTAGGGTTTATGCCGGTATTGACTAAATTGCCTTGCTAGATTAGATTGGCTAAGGTATCCACCACCCTGAAAATCAGTCAAGGGCTTGATTGTCTAGGTCTTGCGTTTCTTCTCATACTTAGTGCTGCATCAGTTCGGTTTGACCTACTAAGTCGTGATTAGAACCGTAATCTCTAGCCTGCTTATTGACTGCCAATAAGGGTTTCATCGGGGTTTCAGCCGGTGAGTTATCTGGACGTTGCATCGGCCCAAGAGTTTTACATATAGATTGGATCTGGCCGATGACAACAGAGTATATATTGTTTATCTGCTTGTTGAGAGTTTATGCCATCGGACTTCTGGCCGATGTGTGCTTTAATCTTCATATCAATGTTTATCTTATATTTATCTGGATTATGCTATATCATATTGCTACATCATCATGTTATCGTCAGCCGATCGTCTCTATATAGATATTTGTTCAGTACATCGGCTGGAATTGTGCCATCGGCTCATCGGCCGATCGGTTGTTTTGGCTATCGGCCTATCGGCCGATACGTTTTTGCCCTATCGGCCTATCGGCCGATAGACTTTCTGTTATGTTGTTTTGCATATCTTGTCAGTGGCAGGATCAAACTGACTGGCACGCCCGCGCTTCATCAATTTTAGGACCTGCACTGGAGCTAAGCAGATCTCCCAGGCCTTCGTGTGTCCGCACGCCGGATCCTCATCGGCGGTACGGATTTGGCGTCAACACATTTTTGGCACGCCCGGTGGGACCGTGTTTTGGATTGAAGATTTTTACACGACGCGTGGAACCCACGATCACAACAATATGTCTGATCAAGAAGTCAAGGCCAAGGAAGAACAATCTCTCAAGCCGGTAGAGGAAGAAGAAGAGCCGATGGATGATGAGACGCTTCAAAAGACAGTTGATGAAATTGTTCGTCGCACTGTGTTTGATCGATCTGGAGTTTTGGTGAGTACATTACATGGTTTGATCGAGAAAATAGTTCCCAGAGTGATTGCCTTAAGAAATCAGATTGGGGGGCAAATCGACGAACAATTTCAGCATCATCGGCAACAGCGACATTGGCTTGGGGGGCAAATAGATCAGCATCAGCCTGGAGAGCCACATCAACAATATCGGCCAGAAGAAGCTCAAAGATATCAGTCTAAAGAAGATTGGGCCGATATGATTGCAAAAGTAATAGAGGAACAGTTTGGAATTAGACCTAAGGGACAGATTTCTGTGTATCGGCTGCCATATCCCGAGTGGTTTGATAGAGTTCCACTTCCAGGCCGATACAAGATTCCAGACTTTTTCCAATTTTCAGGGCAAGATGATATATCTACGAGGGAACATATCAGCCGATTTTTAGCTCAATGTGGGGAGGCATCGGCTGAAGAAGCTCTGAAAGTTAGATTGTTTCCATTGTCTTTAACTGGATCGGCCTTCTCATGGTTTTCATCATTGCCGCCGCATTCTATCAGAGGTTGGGCCGATCTTGAGGAGCAATTTCACCAGTACTTCTTTGCTGAGAATAATGAGTTAAAGTTTTTAGATTTGATATCAGTCAGGCAGCAAGAAGGGGAATCGGCTGTGGAGTATATTCAAAGATTTCGTGATGTCCGCAACCGATGTTATAGCTTGAGCCTAAGTGATGAACAACTAGCAGATCTTGCGTTCCAAGGGTTGTCAGCGCCTATCAAAGATAGATTCTTTTTCCATGAGTTTGACAGCCTGGCTCATCTAATACAGAAGGTGTCGGCTTACGAGAGCCGATGTCAAGAAGAAGAGAAGAATCAGTTTTGGGGCGATCAAGGCAAGGGTAATTTTGAAGCATGACTTCTCATACTCCAAAACTGGGGGGCATGTGTTAACACCAGAATTTGGTAAGCCCCGAAGTCCTCATCGGCCCAGGATCTATATCGGCTCAAAGCTAGTATCGGCCTAGAGTTCTACATCGGCCGATGGGGGTTATCTCAAACCAACCACCAATAGCAGTCGGATTCTTGTTAGATTCGGGAAGATCTTATCCAGAGAAGACCGAGTTTGAGGAGGATGCGGCTTGTATCTCTTAATTAGGAAGAGTTTGTTAGTTTTCTGTTTTATCTTTAGGAAAGTGTGTTAGTGTCCGGCAAGGACTTTATCTTTTTCCTTTTATCTTTAGGAAAGTTTGAGTTGTATTCTGTTAGGATTTTTGTTAGCCTATGGGTATAAATATGTAAGCCCGTAGTTCATGTAATTTTTATCTCACGATCAATCAACTTCGGCGCATCGCCAACCTTTACTTTTCGTCTTCTTCGGCGAGTTCATGCCCTTCTCACGAGGGGTAAGTCTCGTTATGGCTGCCTGCGTTGTCGGGGCTAGGGCTTCGTCGTTCTGATCTCAACAACGTAAGCACCTATTATCATATATCTTAGTCAATCTGGTTCGGCTTCTCGATTTAGTCTTATCGGCCGAGATTCGCTTTAGGGTTTATGCCGGTATTGACTAAATTGCCTTGCTAGATTAGATTGGCTAAGGTATCCACCACCCTGAAAATCAGTCAAGGGCTTGATTGTCTAGGTCTTGCGTTTCTTCTCATACTTAGTGCTGCATCAGTTCGGTTTGACCTACTAAGTCGTGATTAGAACCGTAATCTCTAGCCTGCTTATTGACTGCCAATAAGGGTTTCATCGGGGTTTCAGCCGGTGAGTTATCTGGACGTTGCATCGGCCCAAGAGTTTTACATATAGATTGGATCTGGCCGATGACAACAGAGTATATATTGTTTATCTGCTTGTTGAGAGTTTATGCCATCGGACTTCTGGCCGATGTGTGCTTTAATCTTCATATCAATGTTTATCTTATATTTATCTGGATTATGCTATATCATATTGCTACATCATCATGTTATCGTCAGCCGATCGTCTCTATATAGATATTTGTTCAGTACATCGGCTGGAATTGTGCCATCGGCTCATCGGCCGATCGGTTGTTTTGGCTATCGGCCTATCGGCCGATACGTTTTTGCCCTATCGGCCTATCGGCCGATAGACTTTCTGTTATGTTGTTTTGCATATCTTGTCAGTGGCAGGATCAAACTGACTGGCACGCCCGCGCTTCATCAATTTTAGGACCTGCACTGGAGTTAAGCAGATCTCCCAGGCCTTCGTGTGTCCGCACGCCGGATCCTCATCGGCGGTACGGATTTGGCGTCAACAATATTATATACATGCTGGTAGGTACTAATAGCACACTGTGCACGGATGTTTTGTGCTGATCATATGGAGGATGGATTACTAGGCGTACAACAAAGGTGAGTGGGCTGTATTATGTTGGACAAATCGCTTTGCAGATGTAAATCCGTCCGCAATCAGGCCTCCCTCCCTCATTCCCTCCACCGCCTAATTTCACTTTATACTTTTGTTGATGCGAAAATATGGCGGCCTGAAAGATTTGCATTACTCCAGTGCAGGTCCAAATTTTAGAAAACGGGTTCAGGGCATGCCAGTTGGTTTGATCCTGCAACCAACAAGATATACAATAAAACCAGGTTAGATGTACGATAGCCGATCGGCTGATAGGCTGATGACATATCGTATGGACCTAGCCGATGCGATTTGACTGGATCGGTTGTGAGGTGTAGGAAAAATAATATTAAGCAAACCCTAATTATTTTTCATTGGCTGTAAATATGACCAAACGTGTAATCTATGAGCAAAGATTGGGTCATAGCCGATGAAGTCATAATTAGGTTAAAAATAGGTACCTATTGGCTAATACTCCGATACAACCTTATACAAAAATATGAATCTAGGTAAATATATTGAGACAAGCTGATATATTTAACTAAAGTGATATCCTTGTATAAGAGGCAGATATAACATGAAAAGTATGATTAAAAGGAATTTAAACAAGGCTAAACAGTTATATCAGATAATATCGAGTGAAACTCCGATGCTACCCCTATTACAAATAAGAGACAGACTAGAGATCATGGTTCTAATTAGGACTAGAGCTGATGCAACACAGAGTGTAAAAAGATGCATGATATCTAGACAATCAAGTCTTTGAATGATTTTCAGAGTGGTGGATATCTTATGCTAATCTAAGCCAATAAGCTGATTTAACCGATATCGACAAAACTTTAACCAAGGCCTAGTTGATACAGCTAAATTGAGCCATCGATTTAGATTAGCTAAGTTATGTGGTAACTTAACAAGCCATACCACCAGTTGAAGATCGAAATCGACGTCCAACTCAAAGCAAGAACTCGTAGAAAAGTAATAAGAAAAGGATGATGATGCGCCGAAAGTGTTTATTGAATCTTGTTGTTTTTTACAGTACCTCG
Organism: Oryza officinalis; assembly: GCA_008326285.1. NCBI lineage: Eukaryota > Viridiplantae > Streptophyta > Magnoliopsida > Poales > Poaceae > Oryza > Oryza officinalis. The sequence continues at coordinate 15,406,495 of BDMV01000004.1, forward strand.
GGCTTATATTTATACCCGTACATACAAACCTTGTCCTTGCTGGACACTATTTACAACTTGCCTAAACAAACAAGTCCTAGGTGAACTCTTACCACAATATCATAAAAAGGAAACTAACTCTTATCCCTAATTAATAGACACAATTGTCTTATCTGGACTCAATTCCTAGCCGACAACATCTTTAAGCCCTTATCCAAAACCAATATGAAGCTAGACTACTCGTATCGGCTCAACCGAGTCCAATTCAGGTTACCTGTATCGGCTGCCCGAGTCCGATTCCATATCGACCGATACGGCTCCAGCTGATGCGCTGTCTGTTCCTGGAAACCGCCTTATCCCTTTAAATCCGCTTCGGATTCAATCTTGATTATTGGCCTATCTTATCAAATTTTGTTGTTAACAACTTTCTTCTTTTCCACCGCTAAATTCAAAATATGATAATTGCCTCTTTTATAGTAACTATTAACTTACCCGTACTCGTACTAATGCTACGATAACATTTAATAAAAAATTTGAAACAATCAAAATATAATATAAGTTAATTCAATATAAGTTTTGGTAACGAAGTTTTTAAGATTCACCATAAAAAAGAACTACAGATATTATAGTGGTTAGTTCTGCAGAAGGAGAAAATAGAGTTGGGCTGTGTCCATGCGCATGAGATGTGAGACCTCGATTTTCTAAACTTTTGTCTCCAAAATTTTTATTTCTATAGCAATAATATCCGTGTGTTATAAAAAAAAGCAAACATGACTCATTTTTGTTAGGCATGGATGGGCTATCAAAACTTGATACCTTCTACCAGGGATAGTCACGGCCGAAAAATACCTTTCTCGAACGCTAATGTATTTATCCCCGTCCCAGAAAAAGCCGGGATACACCACACAAACTTGATACAAAAGACACATCTTTATTAATTATCATGATAATATTTACATTATTACAAAGAAACATAAGGTCTGACAACAAAAGAAAAACAACAGCGGACTAGCGAGCCTACGGCTCCATCTTCACAGGCGCTTAACTGGGATATAAGCCAGAACTTCACCTAAGACTTCTTTTTCAAGAGCTTCACTGACTGGAAGGGGAAAGATTGAGCAAGGATGAATACAACCACCGTACTCAGCAAGCCACACCGGAAAATACATTTAATGCAAGGGAACACAAGGATTCGTTTATAAGGGTTATTTTGCGATAAACCAGCATATCAAAACATTTAATCATTTAAAGGCATTTTAATCAAACCATGGCTTATCTCTAATCAAATTATTATCAAGCCATGTACCCATGCGTTCTTGCCTTGAACTAGGCCCACAGGTAATAATCCAGTCGTTCCAGCTCATTAGAATAAAACCTCTAACTTTAGGTCATTGCTCCACTTGCCCATAACCGAGGGCACGGCTATTCGAATAGTTTATACTCTGGCCAGAGGTGTACATCTTTACCCACAAAACACGCCTTTACCTCGCGTTCCAATGCATTGGAACTCGACATAAATTCGTGACATAACCTACCGTCTAGTACTGCCCTAAACAAAAAAGACCGACATAGACTTCCCCCGCCAGGTGCCCTGGGTCAAGCGGACAGTCTATGCCCCCGGGCATACTGCTAGAGACGTTGACCCCACCAAGGGCTTCATGCATCCCTATCCGTGTCTTCCTTGTTCATGACCGCACTAACCGATACGTTAAGCCTTACCTATTAGACATGTGGTTGCACGGAATATGCTTTGCAATCGTGCCCCGAAGACTGGTCCTTATGTCGGCTGAGGTGCGACTAACAAAACCATGCACCTCGAGCCCAGCTGAAAACAAATTTGGGAATTTTGAAAGGGGATCCAACATGTCCAGGCTAACAAACATCTAATCCAATTAATCAAGAACATAGTGTTATTCTCAAAGTCTAGATATTGTAAAACATCTATTTGTTTCTAATAGAGCATTGCTAAGTATAATTCTAAAATTTCTAGTAAGCACCACATATAGAGCTCTCACTAGCTGATTTTTATTACCTGGGGTTGTCAAAGGTAATTACACAATAACAAATAATAAGGCTATAACAAGGATTGTAGAAAAGGCTAAATAAAACAGTTACAACGCGGTAAATTTAGTAAAGCGAATGCAATAATTTAAATTAAAATACTTTTCGTAAACTAGGATTCAATATGCTCAAGGAGAGCATGAATTGCCTTGCTCAGGGAAAAAGGGAGGCTTCTGAAGCTTCAGCGGCGAACTCGAGCTGCAACATGGGAACACCGGAATGAGGGCAACTACACAAACCAACAAAACAAAGCTACAACGCTAAGAAAGAAACGACAACAGTACATAAAAACAACAGACACGGGTTCTTTAAGTTAAAACAAAAACTAAGCAATTTGAACGGGTCAATTTGGAGCTCATATGGCCGAGAAACAACCATCCGAAATTGAGGTGCAACTAAAGTGGATATTTTCAAGTTGTTTAATTATTATTAAACCATTAAATTATATGTAATCCAATATCGCTCAGGGAGGGGAAAGGATCGAGCGACTGGCAGCCGGGACCCACGGGTCAGACGGCTAGTACATCGTGGATCGGGTTCACAGAGACGATCCATGGGAAAGTCAGAATAAGACTATGCGTGTCAACGGAAAAAAGTGGCCGACAAGCAGGGACTCACACGAATGCCATGCGGGCTGCACACATGGGCAAGCACGAGACGGCCAAACATGCACATGAACACGACCACCACACGTGCACACGAAGACCGAACGAACGACTGTTGATGCTGGCGAACAAGACCAGGACCGACAACAGTACGATGAGCACGGTGGCGACACCGAGAAGATGAGGAAGGGGGCAGCGAGGGAGGGAACCTTACCACAATGCGACGAGGCGAGGGGACGATAGCGACTATCGACGACGAACGGAGGAGACGGGCAGCAACGAACGGGGAGACGACTTTGGCGGCAACCCTTGCGCGAAGGCAAGGACGAGCTTGACGACGCGGAGCCGAGGACGAAGGCGACGACAAGGGCTGCAGCGACGACTCGGGGACAACGGAGACGAACGGGCGGCAACTCGACGAACTTCGGGCCTAGCGAAGAGATGGACGACAACGGGCTGCGCTCAGCTTGACGGGAATGACGGCCGAAGGAAGACGACGACGACGCGGATGACCTTGACGACGCAAGCGACCTTGACGACACGGACGACCTTGACGACGAGGACGACTTCAGCTTGACGAAGGGAGGGCCGACGACAACGACGACGAACAGGAACGGCTAGAGGACAACAACAACAGCCGACAGCAGCCGAACGACAGTGAGGCCGGCGTGAAGCACGCCGCTGCGGTATCGACGGTGGTGGCGACGCAGCGGGGTGACGTGCCAGCAAGAAGGATCGGTCGGCCGAAGGTAGCACCGGCAACGAACGACGACAGAACGTCCGCGACGCACGGCAAGACCGAGCGGTGGCCGGCAAAAAGAATGACGCCACGACGTCGGGCAACACATCGACAAGGACGGTAGGGGCTGCCGGAGTACATGGAGGATGACAGCGGTAGGAGGTGGTGCCGCAGCTGCGGCACCATGGGTTGCCGGCGTCCACGATGCTCCGGCTAACCTCGGACAAGACAGAGGCGAGGCCGGGAGAGAGGGGGCGGCTACGATGTCGAGGGAGGCGACGGCATGGTCGGCGCTGCTCCGGCCAACAAGGAGGGGCAGCCAGAGCTTGCCGGCGCGGTGGAGAGAGGAGGCCGCACGAGGAGAAGAAGAGAGAGCAAAAGGGCTCAGGAAATGCAAAGGAGAGGGAGAGGAGGAGGTTGCCGGCCCTTTATAGGCCGAAAGGAGGAAGGGGAACGGCCGGGGAGAGGAGGGAAAAGGTCACAGGAGCTCACCGGCGGGAATAATGGCCGGAGTACAATGGGGATTAAATTCAACGAATTAAGGATGAATTGGAAGGGGAAAACATGGGGGAATTGATGATGAGGAGGAGAGGAACCGATTTTTGTAATCAAATTGGAGGGAAAACGGTCGGGGAGGGAGATCAAGAGGTGGCAGTGGCGCTTCTGTTCGACCGGGAGAAGAACAGGCGACAGCTGGAGGAGGAAGACGACCGTCGGCTGGGTCGGCTGGGCCTGACGGGGAGGGGTAACGGACTTTGTCCGAGGGAGAGGGAAGGATAGTTGGGCCGGCCGGGGAAAGGATGGGCCAAAGGAGAAGGGGAGGGAGGAGGCGGCCCGAAAGGAGGAGGTTGGGCCGGCGGCTGGGATGGCCCAAGAGTGAGGGAGAGAGGCCCGACAGGGGAGGGAAGAGGGACTTCGGCCATGGGCCGAGGGGAGAGGGGAGGACTTTGTGCCGAATATGGCCCAAAGGGAAAGAGAGATTTTTAGGTTTTTCATTTAATTAAATCTGAAATTGGTTATTGTTGCATAAAATTTATTTTTTTGTGCTCTGAAAATTCACGTAAAAATTGTGGGACCAATTTAGAGTATGGAGAATTTAGGAAAAATACTCTAAGCCACTTTCAAATTTTTCTTGTACACATTTTAATGTTTGTCATTTTTTTGAATTTTAATTAATTCTATTATTTCTTTTAACGAACGATTTTAAACTTAGGATAAATTTATCAGGACGAGAAAGATACAAATCCACACCGTGGTAAAAATTGGTCCACGATCAAAGTGTGTTTTCGGCTTAGCATGGACAGAACAATACCCATCCAATCCCCATCATTCTAAGGTAGAAAAAAAATTCCCCATTACAAACTGGGAAGATTTTTCGCTCTCGTTTGTTGACCTCCAATCGCTCACGACGCGCAAACCGGACTAAAAGGGCGCTGCCGAGACGGACAACAGACGAAAGGAGATGCGGACAGAAATACTCGTATTTTTTAAGTACGTATAAATAAAGATTTGCTTCTCTTTATGCATGAAAACATCCATGGTCACAACAAAAGTGCACAACTGCGATCACAATCAGTACAACTCTAGAGATTACTTTGTTCATCGAACAGAAGACCACAAGCAATACACATAATCTGTCATGGCCTGAACTCTGCAAAAAATTGTGAAGGCAATACATGTTTGGACAGATGCAGAACTTCAGTTTTTGAGTATTAGACACTTTTCTGTATGAAAGACACCTCAAGAATTTGCAGGAAGACACAAACTGCTACAAAGGAATGTGAATGTCACAGACCAAAATTTTCCGTCGTTACAACACTCTAGTTCCAGGTTTCTGTATTTGGTGCAAGACTGGATACATTTAAATCAGTCCATTGAGAATGGTCAGCCTCAATTACCATTATCTATGTATAAATCTCAGGCAATTTTATGTTGACAGTGACGCCTATGAAAGAACAGTGATCATTTCCAACAGTTAACTTCCCTGAAAATAAATGGCAAGAAATAGGTTATCTGGACTCAGGTGTACACTAACATGCTTGTTTAAGAGACAGAAATTCACGCACCATGCAACAATGGACAGGCATACTTCTATTATCAACCAGTATATAAGACCATTTCCCGAAGAAGCTCCATCAACCCAAACCGGTATAAGTATGAACTCAGTATTTTCCATTCAGTAGTGCATATATGTAAATTCAAGCATGGAGAAATTCGTGAAGGCTATGCCAAGTAGGTGCTCACCCCCGTTGGCCTTTACTGAAGGATGGTTCTCCATAGCCTCCCCTATCCTGCAAGTTTGAGTGTTTTAGATTGATCAATCGCCTAGTTGCTGCAATTCATACAACCAGTCCATTTTTAGATACCTATTATACTTGCCAAATTTCATAAATCATTAGAGCAAACAGCCATGAAAAAAATAGCAAATAGAATGGTACAGACCATCTACCACATAAGCATACCATTACAATAACTACATGTATATCAACCTCATGATATGGCCGTTGATCAGCACCTTAACCTTAGAATGCTGCGAATTTGAGTACAGGTCTATGTGAATCTAGTTTTCCAAAATTAATCCATAGTTATATATTGTCCATGCTTATCTTACATGTGGAATATCTCATAAGCAACAATCAGAATATAAAGTAATCCCTATAACATGAAGGAAAAGGATGCATTTGACATGTAAAGCAACCAGAAAAGATTCTGATCCGCACTGTATCAGAAATAACAGAATGACGATAAAAAGCGGCCTAATTTTAACTACAGAAAGCAATGCAGCCTCAGTGAATACAAAACCTAAAAATCATTGAGCTTCACATCACTGTGCTTCTTCCCTGTCATGCTCACATAGAAAAAATATCCACTTCAAAGCGTCTCGTAATGACGGCGATCTCACCGCTTACGGCCGGTTCCGATGTTAACTGGCTTCGTCGTTTTGGTGATGTGCCATAGGGAATCTGGCACTGGCATTACCAACTGCTGCTAAAACTCTTAAATATTGAAGTGATTTAACCAAGAGTTGAATAAATGACCATACCTGCCAATCAAGGAACCTGCAATTGTAGAAGGCACATCTATCTGTTGTTACTCAGACTGCATCTGTCTGCACTTACCCATGCACCACACTGATATATCAACTTTCTGCACTCATCGCATAGGCATCTCTCTATGGAACACGAAAAAGTCTCATCAAAAATAAAAAGAACAAGTAAAAATTAAGCACCTGGGGAGCTGAGTTCTCAAATGTGACATCCTCTGCAGTGCAATCTTTCTCCTCTACAAATATTGTTCCACATCAGAATTGTTACCGTTCCAATAATCCTGGATGACTTCAAAAGAGAAAAGGGGGTGATGATTAAATTAATTAAAAAGATAATATAACTATTCAAATTGCACATAAAGGATCACTTAGCATTCTGCTTGAATCTACAGTCAAAATTGTGGTCTCGCCTACTGAAATGTGAAATGTTATTTCTAACAAGCTCAAATGCAAAGTGCCTTCACTGCTTTTGGGGGTAAAGTTGAAACTTGAAAATTACATTGATAAAATTTGCCTAAATTTCAGCAGAGGTCAAATCAAAATGACATGGAAACAATTGGTTGGCATGTGTAACCAACAACCAACTAAGCATGAGTGCATGACAATTACTTAGTATAGTGCCATTCCTGCTGCACATGCATCAAATTAGTAATTAGACAGGAAAAGAACTTACACAATTGCAGAAACTGCACAATAATATCTCTCTCACATGCTTCGGAATATCGGCTGGCCTCCAAGATCCCACAATTTTATTGTGACATTACCTTTGGTCACCTTTCCCATATTGAATCCTACAGTAGAAATCATGTTCTCACTAAAGCCTCCTATCTGCAGAATACATGGTAATCAATGAGAAATCATTATACTCCATAATTCAAAAAGTGAATAAATAATTAAGAAACTGATACATCACAAGTGATTAATTAAGTGAATCGCAGTAACTGTCCTGTTAGTAAACGTTGCGAAAAGAAAAATTATCCCAACACTATACTTATTTGCGTGTCGTAAAACCATCCAATCCAATAAAACTATCTAATCCTAAACCGAGCACATGACTCCCCAGGTTCCCCAACCCATCGATCGATCCCCTCTCCCATCCCATCCCGACAAAAGTGAGGTCCAGAACCTTACTACTACAAGCATCCCTTCCTTTTGTACAAGTATTCACATGATTTATTTCGAATTGGATTTCAAGAATGAACAAATCCTGAATCATACACACATGGCCACAACAGATGGACAAACAAAAGCGTTCACACCTGCTTGTAGCTGCCGCCATTGCCTGGGATGAAGACAAACAAAATCCTGATGTGCTCGTTGAAGTCAATCTGCTTCCAGCCCTCGTGGTAGAGGAAGAGGCCGTACCTGTCGGAGGAGACGTTCTTGGGGGTGGAGACGGGGATGTAGGTCGGGTACATATAGGTCATCACGCTCCCGTTGGGGACAAGACGGACCAGCCGGTTGAGCGCCGTGAGCGCAATCCAGGGCGATGAAGACGAGCACCGACGCCACCCTGCAGGTGCCGCCGAATCCGGCCATGGGGGAAGATCAGATTGCTCGGCGGAGGCTACTGCATTCTCGTGTCAATCCCGGGATGCGGCAAGCGGGGCTTTGCAGGTGGCGCTGATCTGCGCGAGGGTGAACATTGGGTCCGCGACTCCGCGGCGGCGCCGATTTGACGGGGGATGGGGGGAGATCTGCGACGAAGCGTAGGGGCGCGGCGAGGACGAAGCTGTGCAGCAAAGCAGATCTGAGCCATTGGATTCGTTGATTTTCGGACGTTGGATTTTGATGAATAAGGTCTGCATAGAACTATAGTAGTAGTAGTAGTAGTAGTAGTTGTAGATATAAGAAGATTATCGAACTTCATGATTTTTTGCTGTTTATTTATTATCGTCTAAGCTGTGTTCGGCAGAGAGAGAGAGCGTTCCCCAGTGCGCATGTAAACACGGAAAACGGAGCGGTCATTAGCGCGTGATTAATTAAGTATTAGCTAAATTTTTTTTCAAAAATGGATTAATTTGATTTTTTTAAGCAACTTTTGTATAGAAACTTTTTGCAAAAAAATATACCGTGTAGTAGTTTGAAAAGCGTGCGCGGGCGAAAAGTTATTGTGCGCGCTGGAAACAGCTGCCGAACACAGGCTAAAGGTAGTTCAATAGACTTATTTTTTTTCATCGTAGCATCTTTAGGTGGTGTTTGAAAGTCCTGAAGATAAAGATAAAGATGAAGATAAAGTGTTTCACGCAAAACGAGGTGACAATAACGTGTGATTAATTGAGTTTTAATTATTACAAACTTGAAAAATGGATTAATCTAACATTTTAGAGCAACTTTCATATTAAAAATTTTCGCACGTAACGCACCGTTTGGGAGTTTGAAAAGCGTGCCACGAAAGTTTATTTTTTATCAGTACTGTTTTAGTACTTTAGAACGGGGTTAATTTCAAAGTTTTGAAGTTTTTATTTATTTTTGTGCGATCAATCATCGCGTGATGGATGTAAAAGAGGCAATTATCATATTTTGAATTTATAAGCATTGCTATTATGAATTGTATAGACTTATTTTTTAGGCGCTAAATAAATATGGCGTAAAAATACGTGATTAACAAGCTCACCATCAGATTATGCCAACACAGATAATGCGCGGCGTGCCGCGTGTAATCCCATCTTGTACTATTAAGCACCACTGAGCCGTCTTCAACGTCCCTACACCATCTCGACCTCATCAGTGAGCTCGCACCATCCTGTCATCCTCCTCCCGATGTCATCACCGTGTAGCGTCGTGCCTCCTCATTGTTGGTGACCCTTAGTCCCCACGCCATCAACGTCGGGCCAAGGTGGCGCCTACCTGGCTGCCGTGTCGGGACATGTCAGCCCAGCGTGCCCATGCGGCTGCCTACGTGTGCACTGGTGTGGCATCTGCATGGGGCCAGCATGTCAAGGACACCCTCTCTCTTCGCTGTGCAGTAATCACCTCTTTCAATAGATAAACTAATTCAGTAATTCGTAAGTCTCTATTTAAATTTCATATAAACTTCAAATTGACTCGTACAAGACTCTAAATTTTCATTAAAACATGAAGACTCCTTTTATATGCTTTTCATGTGTTGTTATTGCTTCTTGAATACTCCCTCTATCCCATTTTGATCACCCCTTAAGGTTTTGAGATCTTTCCAAAATGATCATCATTTAACAAGTCTCTTTGTTTATTTATGCAAAGAGTAAATGTGCATTATTCAATATGTTGCATGTAACCAACCAAGATTAATTTCTAGTGGTGCAATGTCATGCAATATCTAAAACATGAGAAATCCACGAGTGTTAACGCCAAAATTTTGTAAGATTTTTTAATGGATTCGGTTAAGGAAAGAACACAATCAGCCGATGGAAAGCTTATCCAGAAATGACTGAGTTCGAGAAGAAGTCATGAAGACCACTGCATGGCAGCTTAAGTTTATCTATTAATTAGGCAAGTTTTGTATTTATGAACGTTTGTGTCATGTCCGATGAGGACTTTATATTTTTTCCTTTTATCTTTAGGAAAGTTTGTGTCATGTTCAATTAGGACTCCTATCGACCTATGGGTATAAATATGTACACCCAAGGTCCCTGTAACTTATCTCTCGATCAATACAACTACTCTCGGTGCATCGTCACTCTTTTTTCTAAGGTTTTACTACCGGCGGACCTTGCCACCTGACGCGGGGCTGCATCGGCTTCGATCTTTGACGAAGGGGTAAGCCCTAAGTTCCGCCGGCCTTGGCAATTGTATCGGCTATATTAGTGTTGTTCAAGGCTGCATTGCTTTGATCTCTTGGATTGCTCTGGTTCAGTCGGTATCTTTGCCTACTTGATATCTCGATTCTATCTTTAATTGCATTGTGTTTAGAGATGCATCGGCTTAGTTGGAACTATTTCGATTAGGTCCAATCTTTTGGCTTAGTCAATACTCCCTCCGTCCCACAAATAAACGATTCCTGGAGGGAGGACTTTGTCCCACAAAAAATTGATTCCAGCACAGAAAACTAAAAACTTCACCTCTAACGTATCATCTATGAGCCATATGTGGATGGCGACCTCTCTCCTCTCGTTCACACCGCACAAACCTTATCTCCTCCTGGTCATCTCTCATGTCTCTCTCTCGTTCTCTCGCGTTTCTCTCCCGTTCCCAAATTGAACGGATCGAGTGGCGGCGTCCAAATGCGAGACCTTACCAAGCTTCCGATCCCCTCCCCAACTCCCTCCCGCTCTTTCCCACACGTCCCTCCTGCTCCATGCCACTTCCCCTTGCTCCCCCATCTCCCTGCGAAGTTTCCCGTCTAACAAGATGCGACCGCTCGGATACGGCGGGGGAGGGTTGTGAGCGGTTAGATCCGATGCCGGAGGCGGCTCCAGTGGAAGGATTCGGGTCGATAGTGGTGTTCATGGCAGTTACGGAACGATTAGGTACTAATTAAAGAGACGTGAGCCAAGGCGGAGGAGGTGTTTCGGCTTGCGGTTTTGATCCAAGAGGCGGCGGCGGCAGTAGGAGGGGTCTCGGATGCGGCAGCAGCATTAGAGGTTTGCAAGAAGGCGGCGGCAGCAACGGCAGCAGCAGGTGGATGTGGTTCTGATGCGGCAGCGGCATTGGAGGTTTGCAAGGCGGCGGATATGATGCAAAAAGAGGTGGCGGAGCCTGCGGATCTGATACAGGAGGGGACAGAGGAGGAGGAGGCTTACCGACCTATTCTGATTCTGGCGCCAACAGGTTGGGACATTGGCGGTGGTATGTGTGGATTGACTCCAGGGTTGGAAGGCATCTTCCATGGTAAGGTAGACAATCCGTCCTGCCACCAAAGGTATCTCCCACTCGGTCTCTCTGCCTCCAATGCATTCCCCTCATGCAATGAAAAATGCTTTCAATGACGGGTGTAGCTCAGATGCATTGGGTATGGTTGCATCCCCAATTCTTTTTTTTGAAAGAACTGTTAGGTATAGAATATCTTAGGTTAAACTAATGCTCTTTTCTCATCTGGTGTTTTGTATCCTTATAATCGTCTAGCTATTGTAATTCATCAAGTGTTAGCAATGTTGAAATGGTCATACTCTGAGCAGCTTAGCTGGGCTTTACATTTTGTTCTGTGCAAAATTTGGCATGGAGTGTGAAGGAGCTCATGTTTACAAGTTTCAAATAAATTAGTGTTAACAAAAATCCAAGAAGTTTTAAACCTAACCAAGCCATTCAGTTGAGTTTTGTTGCCTCCTAGGCACATATAGGAAACAGTTAGAAATTATAAGAAATTTTGTACTGAACATGAGCAAATTTTATTTCTCTAGGTTTTTCTGACCGGTGTATTGCTCAATCAAAGGGCTGATGAAAAATCCAAAATTGTAGTCATGAATATTACTACCTCCATTTTGAAATATATAACATTCTTGACGTGTAGGACATGAAGCTCGACTGATCATCTTGTTTAAAAAAAACTATGTATATATGGTTATTTTATTGTGACTTGTTTCATTATCATTAAAGATAACTTTAAGTGCAATTTATATTTTTTTTCATATCCATACAAAAGTTTTACAGTGCAAGATTGCGGAGGATTCCTGGGTACTAAATAGTAGAAAAAGTTGATTTCGGTTTGATTCGGTGATAGATTCATCTTTACACCACAAATCCAAATACTTTAATATGTGTAGGTGCTCAAAGTCTCTAATAGCTGATCCCATCGTGTATTGGCACTGTGTTTTTTCCTTTCTAGGACAATGTTGGCAGATGATGGTGACCACACGGCCCTGTTCGAGAAGAAGGCAAACGTCAGGCAAATCAGCATCGAGGAGATGAGGGGAAAAAGCCAAGGATGTGAGCAGCGAGGAGGGGAGCAGCGAGGAGGTGAAGTCAAGCGACGATGATGTTGGCATGGTCATTGGGGGATATGCACAAGATCCATATGATGATAGCGGCCTAGAAGAACTCCTGCAAGACCAAGAAACCTTGGAAAAATCGGTAAAGGAATTTCTAGAGTGTTTTAAGAGTACAAAATTTAGATGAATGCTTAAATTATGTGTTGCTTATGTGATGGTTTGGTGGTTATGAATGATGGACTAGCAAAGTACCTTGAAGTAGGTAGACTTTTGGTATTGTATGAAAGTATGTATAATTATGGTAGTACATGAGATTAGGTGGTTATGAATGGTAGGCTGACAAAGTATGTCAAACTAGGTAGACTTTTGGTATTGTATGAAAGTATGTGTAATTATGGTAGTACATGAGATTAGGTGGTTATGAATAGTAGCCTATCGAATTATTTTATAATATGATGGTTTATTGTGATCAATGAAATTAGCATGATGTTTTTATCATTGCCAACAAAATATGACGATGATGCATGCAATGTTTATCTTACATTGCCATATAATCTGAAATTTAGCCAAGAACTCAAGCATGATAGAGCTTCCCACATGACATGAATTACTGCTAATTCTGATTTTACATCGTCTTATATACAATCTGAAATCTGGCCAAAATATGAAACCATGATAAAACTTCCCACATTACATGATTTGATGCACTTCAATCTGTAATCCTGATCATACTTTAGCATATATACAATCTCACATTTAACCAAAAGCTCGAACCATGATAATGCTTCCCATATTGCATGATTTACTGCACTTGGTTGGTTAATGCTGATCTAACCCTGTCATATAGCTCACGACCACAACTAAGGGTGTTAGGAAGAATGTCTAGACGTTGTAGCCTCTCTTTACCCATATGGGGGATCATGTATCCATTTCCACCATCAGCTTCCATGACCTCCAACAAGCAAGATTGTAATGTTAGGAACATCATATTTAGCTTATTGTCATCATAGGCATGAAATTCCTGCTCAACATTAATTATCTATTAGCTCGTCCATATTCCTAAATATCCTTCTATATGTTAATGATTGTAGAGACACAAAGAACCAAAGATCTGGTGCATTCATATCTGGGGAATTAGGAGGCTAATTCATTAGGCGGATGTCAAACCCTGTTTGTGATACTGCATAGACAAATTGAGGATCATCCACTGGCACAATGTTGTGCATATCAACGAACTTGGGTTCATTTGCCAAAGTACATGGATCCAACATGGAAAGACACCATTGTAGCCTTGATTCTTTGTTCTCTTTCTTCAACAATGGATTTAGTGTGTTTGAATGACGTCTTAGTAGCCCTTCTTTCAACATCCTATGCAACGTGCTTTTTGGTATACCTGTGGCTGATGCAAATGATCGTAAAGTGCCCCTCAGTTTTAAGGGAACATTAGCAACATCTGACAAGTCAATTTCATCCTTAACCAGAATTCTTTTTCTTTCAAGACCTTACATCGATTGGTATTCCCTGTGCATGGCACTGCTTCGCTCTTTGCCAAATATCCTGCACTCTGCCCCTTTTCACATTGAACATTTCAGCAACATCAATTGTACTTTTTTTCTTAGTCTTCCATTGATAGTTTTCCCAACCAATGCTACATATATCTCTTGCCTTTGTATATCGGTAAGATTTTTGTTTGAATGTTCATCTTCCTGATCTGAATCATCCAACTACTCTTGTTCAAAAACAATGTGCACATCACCGGCATACACGCCGTACTCCTACAAATCATCTGTACCAATCAGATCATGGATATTTTTAGTGTTATGGATCAACATGCTTGCAATTTTATGGCTGATGCAACATCCATATTCTTGTTGTATACATAATCATGAAATATCTATATTTGACTTGTACTGTCCTAGTCAAAACTTGAAATGAGCTTTCTATAATAAGTGATCATGTGGATAATAAACTTGATGCATAAGTTGTTAGGTTTACTATGTGGTTTTGTTTGCAATATGCTTTGACCATACATATCATATTTTATAAGGAGAAAGAGACAATGACACAATTTTTTTTGTGTGCTTTCGTTGAGATTGTTTTGGTTGTGAACCAATTGACATGACAATTATGTAGATACAAGATATCGGTGTGTATATTGCTCAATCTCATTATTCTTTGTGATTTACTATGTGTTGAAATGTCCAATTTACAGTCCCTTAATTATTGTTGCAACTAATGCAGCCAATGGCATGGCTGGATTGTTCTAGCTAGTTGGCATAAAAACATCATTTTAGATAAATAATCTTATTCTTGAAAGATGCTTTGGGTAAAACCATTATTTATCATTTTCAATAAGTTTGTTATTCATGTCAGCTAAAAGGGCTTACCTGCATGCATTTGTAGGTGTTCCTCATAGGCATCAAAATTGAGATCAAAAGGAAAGGCATCATGATTGTGACCTCCATTAATTTCTAGAACTTGTTCCATGTCATCATCACCGTCTACAGCAACAATTACCATGTGAGTATTTCTGAGCCAATCAAATCATAGTTCATGCTTCAGATGTCAGTGTGAACAAGTAGTACACAGGAGATCAACTTCATGTGAGTAGTATTTGATTATTTGTAGCTAACTACATGGAAGGGAATGAACCTTATTATGCCCAAGATTCATTAACACAATTGTGTTGGTAAATAACAAAAAAACTAAGTCCTAGCTGTTTCTTCAAACTGATCAAAGATTAATTGTGTTCCATGACCATAGCAATTGAGTTGGAAAAGCTTTTAGAGTGAGTTATGCAAGTCATCTTTACAAAGATCAATCATTTCATGTCAGCTAAAATTACCTGCATGCATTTGTAGGTGTTCCTCATAGACATCAAAGTTGAGATCAAAAGAAAAGACATCATGGTTGTGAATTCCATTATTTTGCAAAACTTGTTCTATGGCATCATCACCGTCTACAGCAACAATTATCATGTGAGTATTTCTAAGCCAATCAAATCATAGTTCATGCTTCAGATGTTAGTGTGAACAAGTAGTACATAGGACTCCAGCTTCATGTGAGTAGTATTTGATTAGTTGTAGCTAGCTACATGGAAGGGAATGAACTTTATTATGCCCAAGATCCATTGACAAAATTGAGCTGGTAAATAAAATAAGTCGTAGCTGTTTCCTCAAACTTATTAAAGATTAATTGTGTTCCAAGACATAGAACTTGCAGCAATGCAGATGGTACTGATCATTTTTATTTTTATAGTGAGTTGGCAAAGCTTTTAGAGTGTTTTATGCAAGTCATCTTTACAAAGATCAATCATTTTCTATTCATGGTGTTTACATTAAGGTTACCTGAATGCATTTCTTCTTGTTGATCAGATGCATGAAGGTTGAGATAAAAAGAAAGCACATGATTGGCAGCTCCCTGGACATTACCTCCAAGATGATCATCCTCTTCACCAATAGGCATTTCTTCTTCTTGTTCATCCACTAGTTCGTTGAGATCAGGGAAAGCCTTTTCATCTCCCTCATCTAGTGGTATATTTAGATCTAAAGCCATGATCGATCAATAGAGATGGAGGTGCTTGTTGTAGACTGATGAAGGGATGAAGTGGAGGGCAAACTTGTGTTCTAGTTCATTTCAAAGTTTTATAGGGCATGGTGTGCTTGTGTGTCTCTATGTGCTGAGATTTGTATTGTTTGCCGCCCATAAAGTGAAGCTATAATTTTGATTCAAATTTTTGCTGTCCTAGTGGTTGGCTAATCCATATTATTAATTTATTGGATGTCTGTGTAAGTGCTAATGATTAGCTGCACTACCACCAAGGGTATTTTGGTCTTCTGCCACTAGTCCTAATTTGTCTTGGGATTCTAGGGTTGGACATTTTGTGGGACGAAGGGAGTATATCTCTACAATCACAATGTTGTTTTAGATATATTCATTATATCCATCACATTAAATAGATTTATCGGCTCATTGAGTATTAGATTATTATATACAATCTCATGCTGTATCAGTTAAGTTCGACCTACTAGATTGTTGTTGATAATTTAAATCTTGTTAAGCTGATAGGTTCATGCTAATGTTTCATCGGAGTGTTAGCCGATATTATCTAATGTGTTAAATTTCCTTTTGATGGTTTTACTGTCTTAGTTAAATTTAATGCATGTCCACTTTGATCAGTATCATATCAGCTTGCTTAAATCTATCAGGCAATTATTAACCTTATGTTGCATCGATTGGGTTTGACCTATGGGGTTGTGGTTGTAAGTTAGATTTATTTAAGTCAATAGGCATCAATAATTGTTTCATTGGGGTTTCAGTCGATGAGTTATCTAAATGTTGCATCGACTTATATGGATTATATAGAAGTTGGTTTTAGCCGATTGCAACAAAGGTTTCATTGATTACTTAATTATTTGGATTTAATAATATCGTACTTCTAGCCTATGTATATTTTAAACATCGAGCCTACATCTAATATCCTATATCAATATCGGTCGATTGGTTTGTTGGATATTTGCTTCATTATATCTATATCGACTGACTGGTTCATTAGATATTTACCTTGTATCGGCCGATTGGTTCATTATCTTATTATATTATCATCAGCCGATTGCTTTTATATCATTATTTATCTAAGTTTCCTAATCTACATCAGACGTATAGCCGATTGTTTAAAACCCTATCGACATCGGCTAGTATCTTTACATCGGCTTATTGGTCGATCGGCTTTTTGGTCATCAACATATTTATCCATCTTGTCAGTTGCAGGATCAAATTGACTGGCACGCCTGCATCTCATCAAAGTTTAGGACCTGCACTGGAGCTAAGCAGATCTCTTAGGCCATTGTGTTTGTCGACATAGTTCGCGTCAACACAGATTTGGCACTATCAGCCGAGTACGGATTTTTCGTCAATAACAAGACACGAAGCGATGAAGCACCTTAACCAATGCAGATTAATTTGAGAATGATGAATATTACGGTGTCCTTGGTCTTGGTACTCTTTGCTTAGAGCAAGTTTAGTAGTAGAGCTCACTGCCAGCTATTAGCCCATCTTAAAACCGACATATATAATCAGATCGTCATAGAGCAGTCGACTATAAGTATAAGACTGCTTGCCTGAGAGATTAGCTATAAGGTTAGCTTCATTTTTTCTTCTCATCTCTCTTTCTCTTACTTATACATTTAATGTATTTGTTTTGAAGCACGTGTGTAAGCTAACTCTTGCATTAGAGCCAATACCCTTTATTTTTTGTTACCTTTCTTCTTCACATAAAGTTATAGTAGGTTTATAGCTCACTATTATCCTTACTCTTAGGCAATGGTCAAACTGGGATGGAGGGAGTAGGATTTTAGTTTTGTTTGGTTTGTCTCGTGTAGCTCATGTCGTTCAGAGGACCCTAAAGTGCAGACCAAGACGTCGGAAGACTGTTATTTTAAGCAAGGCAAATCACGTTCTCCTTGAGCATATTGAATCTCAGTTTGCGAAAATTATTTTAATTTAAATGATTGCATTTCATTTTTAGTTTTATTTAGAGTTCTCTATCATCCTTGTTATGACTATATTATACTTTGTCAACTTTAGATAACAAAAATCAGCTAGTGCAAGCTATATATGCGGTGCTTATTACACGTTTTAGGTTTATACTTAGTTATAATTAGAAACAACTTAGTTGTTTTACAATGATTTAGACTTTGGGGATAACTATAATATTAATATCTGGATATTGGACGAATGACGGCTTAGCCATGACTCGATGAATTCCCTCATTCAAAATTCGCCTCCGCCATTGTCACCTCTAGGCGTCGACCATCAAAGCCACCTCACAGTCAACCGAAGCATCTCGTCGTGTGCCGCTGGTCAGGCGTGCTGTCCCTCCATCTACTCAAGATGTGTGGATTATCGACGAGCCTCTCTAACATCCTAAATCAGCCCAGTCATCATTAAAAAAAGTCACCCAAGCTAGACCCAAAGGATGAACATGATCTCGAGAAAACGAAAAAAAAGTGATACGAGAGGATAGGTGATGGAAAAAGATAGAAGCGCCGCCGCCAGCACGTCCACCGCTGGCACCGGCGGCGAGAGGAGGAGGATGCGCGACGCGGGCCAAAGTTAGGGCGAAGTCGTCTCGCAGGCCGCTCGTGCAGCCCTGCAGAGGCAGAGCACATCGACACTCCACGAGTACAGTTAAATAATGTGTTCCACGAGGCATCTGTCGTCTACCGTGCCAACTGAACCCAGATGAAATTTTGGATACAGTACGAGAGGTGCATATTGTAAATGCCGTTAGCCGCCACGGCCTGACAAAGCCGGCAGCCACCATACGCATCCGATAGTATAATACAGCGACTCCATCTGTGTGCAGCACGAGCCCACAGTACAGTACACCCAACATGGCCACATGCACCAATCGCAACCCAAATAACCCCAAAAGCTCCCATAAATTCGCCTCAAAAAAATTATCCCAACAATCACCATCTATCCCGCCGTACATAAACAAACAAAACAAAATCTCAATCACGCTGTGCACCAATCTCCAGGCCCACCTCCCCCACAGCCCCAATAATTAGCAGCTCAGCCGCGTCACGCCGGGCCCCCACCTGTCAGCTTCACTGAGCCCATCCACCATATATATATATATATATGTGTGTGTATATATACACACACCCACATCGAACCAGACCACACAAAAACACACAAAGCTATTACAACGCACGGTGCAGCTGATACGTAGTCGTCGTTAGTTGCCGGCGGCGAGATGGGGTCGTTGCCGGCGGCGGCGCGGCCGCACGCCGTGATGGTCCCGTACCCGGCGCAGGGCCACGTCACGCCGATGCTGACGCTGGCGAAGCTGCTCTACTCACGCGGCTTCCACGTCACCTTCGTCAACAACGAGTTCAACCACCGCCGCCTCCTCCGCGCCCGCGGCGCCCGCGCGCTCGACGGCGCCGCCGGGTTCCGCTTCGCCGCCATGGACGACGGCCTCCCGCCGTCCGACGCCGACGCCACCCAGAACGTCCCGGCGCTGTGCCACTCCGTCAGGACCACCTGGCTGCCCAGGTTCAAGGCGCTCCTCGCCAAGCTCGACGAGGAGGCCGACGCCGCCGGCGGCGCCGAGGCGAGGCGCGTCACCTGCGTCGTCGCCGACAGCAACATGGCGTTCGGCATCCACGCCGCGCGCGAGCTCGGCCTCCGCTGCGCCACGCTCTGGACCGCCAGCGCGTGCGGCTTCATGGGCTACTACCACTACAAACACCTCCTCGACCGCGGCCTCTTCCCCCTCAAAAGTACATCATCCTATTTCTCTCCCTAAAATAGAAAAACTATCCATGCTAAAATTTGTACATGTTTTGGCAGGCGAGGCGGAGCTCAGCAATGGGCACATGGACACGACGGTGGATTGGATCCCGGGCATGCCCACCGACCTGCGCCTGCGCGACCTCCCGAGCTTCGTGCGGAGCACGGACCGGGACGACATCATGTTCAACTTCTTCATCCACGTGACGGCTAACATGTCGCTGGCGGAGGCGGTGATCGTCAACACCTTCGACGAGCTCGACGCGCCGGCGCTGATGGGCGCCATGGCCGCGCTGCTGCCGCCGATCTACACCATCGGGCCGCTCCACCTGACGGCGCGGAACAACCTGCCGGCGGACAGCCCCGTCGCCGGAGTCGGGTCCAACCTGTGGAAGGAGCAGGATGAGCCGCTCCGGTGGCTGGACGGCCGGCCACCGCGCTCCGTCGTGTACGTCAACTTCGGGAGCATCACGGTGATGTCGGCCGAGCACCTGCTGGAGTTCGCGTGGGGGCTCGCCGGCAGCGGCTACGCGTTCCTGTGGAACGTGCGTCCCGACCTCGTGAAGGGCGACGGCGCCGCTCTGCCGCCGGAGTTCGCGGCGGCGACGGAGGCGAGGAGCATGATGTCCACGTGGTGCCCGCAGGCGGAGGTGCTGGAACACGAGGCGGTGGGGGTGTTCCTCACCCACTCCGGCTGGAACTCGACGGTGGAGAGCATCGTCGCCGGCGTGCCCATGGTGTGCTGGCCGTTCTTCGCCGAGCAGCAGACCAACTGCCGGTACAAGTGCACGGAGTGGGGGATCGGGATGGCGATCCCCGACGACGTGCGCCGCGGCGAGGTGGAGGCGCTGATACGGGAGGCCATGGACGGGGAGAAGGGGAGGGAGATGCGGCGGCGAGTGGCGGAGCTCAGGGAGAGCGCCGTCGCGGCGGCGCAGCCGGGCGGCCGGTCCATGCAGAACATCGACAGGATCATCGACGAGGTGCTCATGGCTTGAGTATATGCTATGTGCAATTTGTTTTGTAGAATTACATGGATGACGCGCACGTATACACGACAAACACACCAGTGTGTGTCTACAAGTTTTATGTTTATCATTGTGATGCTGGCCTGTACACTCGCCTCCATGACTTAAATAATCTCTTGATATGTAGCGTGTTAAAACGTTATCTATAAGAAAATATTTTGCATATTTTATGTTGAAATTCTTTTGAACAAATGATGCATATTTCCTTCATCCAAAAAATACAACATCTGAGAATGTATCTTGACATATAGTATGAAGATGGATTTTTATCCCTCGTTTCTTACGTGTCATCTAAATAGTCATAAAAAAGTTAAAAAAAATTAACAACATAGATTAATATGAAATATGTCACTTCACAGAAATGCAAGACCAAATTCGATTTCTACAACTTGGTGACTAAAAATAATTAATGCACATTCATAATTATATTTGTTATTTTTGTTTCAATTTGTAGAAGATGAATTTAAACTTACATATTTGTGGAGTGATATGTTTCGTATTAATATATCTTGTTAATTTTTTTAAAAAAATTTGATAATTAGATGACATGCAATAAACGATGGTAAATATTCACAGAGGATGAAAACACTTTTTCCATAGAGTATGTCTAGATATATCTTAAGAAGTTGCTTTTTTAGACACAGTAGGTCGTAGGCAACCTCTCATGTTTTTGTTTGTCTTAGATCCACAAAAAGAATAATCTTTGCTCCAAAGCATTTGTTTTATTATACGAAAGCTAAGACATCACGGCGCATACACACTCACGCACCTATAAGTGCGTCGTGCATGATATTTATTAGGATCACTGCACTAAAATTTAAGCGTGGAGTCATACACCTAGAACGCCACACCGCACCATATATAAGTTTTTTTCTTTTTTCCCAAAGTAATTGGACCTAACAAAAGTACGAAAGAAAGCTCATTTTTGAGCATATGCATGCGAACAAAAGCTTCCATCGCTGTTGACAAAGATACTTTTCTTTTCATGCTGTGCAAGTTTTATTACAAGTAGATCTCTATGTATAGTGATAGTTGTATTTATGGTTAATATTGTGAAAACAAATTGATGTGTCATCGCAATAATGCTTCCGACTTAATTTGTCTGTCACACGTTCAATTATCAGTTTTGCTAAAAATATGCTGCCACATGTTGGACATTCTCTCTCCTCTCCTATTTGTATATGGAAGTACGCTTCTATATATCTCTTTTTTCATGTAGGTTATCAATTACTTTTAATGCAAATTTTCTTATATACCATGTGTTAGAAATATTATTAAAACTTACAATATAATTATATACAACTACAGTACTAAGTATTAAAATTTACGGTGTAATTATTGATTTGACTTCTTTTAATTGTTGGGCCATAAATATTGCTACTCCATTAAAATCATAGATGTCCAAGAGTTATCTTACGCTCATTTCGGGTGTTTGTTTTATTTAACATAGATAACTTTAGGGCTTCGTTCGAATGTGAGTTTCGGTTTAGTGTTAACTAATGCATGATTAATTAAATATTAACTATTATAAAACATAAAATATAAATTTATTTGATTTTATTAAAAAATTATATAGAAAGTTTTTTGTAAAAAAATATTATTTAGCAATTCGAGAAGCATGATTATGCTCTAAATTTCTTTCTCTTCATTCTTCTTCCTTGTGATTTTTTTGCTAGGAAAACCCCAGTTCTTGCACTAATGGCCTGAATTATTTGCAGAGAAGTTCCACATAACTGCTTAAATAATTTACATGGATTTTCAGCAATTGGCATTCCTTTAAATTATATTCTAAAGCAATTTTGGATTTTAAAGTTTGACTTTTTTAAGAACAATTTTAGTTATTTTTTACTTATCTTCTCAGCAATCATAAAAAGAGAGCTAGACATGAAAAAGATGAAGAGAACCCTTCAAATTAATCTGAAATTTAAAATTTGTTTTGGAGTATAACTTAAAGGAACTACTACAAAACCACTTATAGGTATCGGCTTATAGGTGCCGGTTAATTTAAAACCGGCACCTATATACCTTTTCGCACCTCCACAGGATGAGAAAACATAGAACCGACACTTTTGGACAACTATAGGTGTAGGGTAATAACCGGCATCAATACTATAGATGCCGGTTTTTAAAAGAACCGGAACGTATAATATATTATATGTATCAGTTAACTAAAAACCGACACATATAATATATTATAGATACCGGTTCTTTTAAAAAACGGGTACCCATAAAATCCTAACTGAGCCTTATCCCTCATCGCGCGTCCTTATCCACCCTTTATCCCTCAGCCGAGCCTTATTTCTTTCTCTCTCGCACTCCTCCTCCTATCTGCTCTTCTCCTCTCCACCCTCCTCCCTTCCCCCTTCTCCTCCCGCGTGGCGGTGGCCTCTGCACCGCTCTGCCTCGCCGTGAGGTCGCTCTCGCTCTCCTCCGCCGCTAGGGACCTGGCCACCGCGCTCAGGAGGGGCCCACAGCAAGCAGCAGGAGGGGCAACCGCGTGAGTCGCCGTCGTCGGCCAAGTGCGCGCCGTCGCGGGGAGGCTCGGCCTCACCGACGTGCTCTGCTTCCTTTGCGTCGCCCCGGGGCGCTCACGCACCCCACCGCCGCGCTCTCCAAGCCTGCCTCCACGCTCCTTCCCACAGTCAGCGTTGGCGAGGTCCGCCACGTCGACCCCCGCGCAAGGTAGAAACCACCCCGTGGGAAGTAGTTGCCACCGAGGTGGAGGTAGCAGAGGAGCTGCCACCGCCGGAAGTGGAGGGGGGAGTGGGAGGAAGCATCGTATCTTGTGGTGTGTGATTTTTGATTTAATTTCTGTGATTCAATTTCTCGATTTGTGGATTTGTGATGTTGTGTGATTTATGCGGCGGATGGGTGTGTGATTTGTGATTCAAGCTCTTTGATTTAATTTATGTGATTCAATTTTTTTGATTTGTGGTGCTGTGTAGGAGGTGACGGTGGAGGCGGGGAGTGTTGGTTACCCACTGTGGGCACTGGGGCTGGACGTCGGCGAGGGCGCGGAGCGGCGGCCCGCGGCGGTCGGGTGTTGTGGTTTTTTTATTCATCGAATACTATAGGTGCTGGTTGTGGGGTAAGAATTGATACCTATAATCTCTATAGGTGCCGGTTCTAGAACCGACACCTTTGCAGTTGGGCAAAGGTGCTGACAAATTGGTATCGGTTGAGAAACCGGTACCTATAGTCAGTTCCCAACTGGCACCAATAAGAGTTTGTGTAAATAAGGGTTTGTGTAGTAGCTAGGAGTGCCAAACAAAGCCTTAATAATTGAGTGTGAGAACTCCCACTAATATTTTAGAGGTACCAGTGTCTTTTCTTGCAACCTTTTTCCAATAGAGACTTTTGTATAGACACCAGCCAGTGTAAGGTCAACACTTGGGAAAGTATTAGCTAGTATATAGGAGTAGTTTGGTAGTGTCTACTGAAACTATTCAGTTTAATTATTGTACAAATTAAGGTGTGTTAACGTTTAGTGTTGAAAGATTGAAACCCAATTTTAACCGGCTAACGATCACATGGAAATAAATATCTCTAGAGGCTAAAAGAGAATAAGACTTTGGTGTCCCGCGCTAACTAAAAAAAATGCTTGGGGATGGAAGGTGATTGATGAAACAAACCAACTTAGAAAGTATTAGCTAGAAGTGCAGATTTTATTATAAATTTTAAATATTAGAAGCGTTTATATTTTGAAAACGGAAGGAGCAGCTTCCGACAAGCTACCTGGAGTCGTGGACAGAAATGCATATGCCTCGCCACTACTGAGATATTGTTGGCACGGATCGAGAAAAGGTTGGGTTGGAGCGGTACGTTGCTTGCAGTATGGCTAAGGCATCCATATCAATCATTCAGCAATCAAACATCAGCTAGCGGTAGCAAATGTGTACACTGCACCGCGCAATTGCATGATGATCTCATCAGCTCGCGCTGCGGTCCCGTTCGGAAGTTCTAAACTTCCTGATAAAAATAAAGATTATCGTGGTACGTTTTTTAAACTGCTAAACGGTGTATTTCGTGTAAAATTTTCTATATGAAAGTTATTTTAAAATATCAGATAAATCCATTTTTCAAGTTTGTAATAATTAAAACTTAATTAATCGTACGTTAATATCATTTTGTTTTACGTGAAACACTTTATCTTCATCTTTATCTTCATTTTCTGGAGATTCAAACACCTGAAGGACTTTAGATCCACACTTATCCACTGCTGACTTGCTGGCACCGAACGAGATCTACACATATATATATATATATGATGACTTCCTCTCACTGCACGGCGACAAAAGGTGATAGACCATGAGCAGTAGTGGCGTCACGGCCGGCCAAAACTTGCTGGCGAGAGCACGCTGCTCACCGTCGTGGGGTCCGGGCCGGTGACTGCTGTTGCGCAATAATATGACACTTCGCCGTATTAGCAAAATATCCATGCGTTTTTCAATGAAGTTTGAAAGCTTTGTTTTTATTAGGAAGTTTGTTTCGTTATTTTGTTAGCCATTATTCGCTGAGGATGGTTCAATGCTTTAAGCTAATCTGTTTGACGATGTCATGAGGTTTATTCCCCTCAACTCTTATTTTATTTTATAAAGTATTTATGAGTATAAGGAAAAAAAATCTGAATTACTCCATAAACTATCATGGTCGATCAAATTACTTTCCTAACTCAAATATCAGATATTTTACACCCTTAACTATTTAAACCGAACAAATACCTCTGATAAACCCTGAGATTCACTCGATACGCTCAGGGATCTAGTTATCTCAATTTTTCGGTGAGTTGATGATAACTACGATTTGAGAGAAACGTTGACGACCCGACTACAACCGTACAAGACGTTGTTTTGTTGCGCCTTAGCGATCGATACATCTCTCCGTGGGTTGTTGATCTTGCCGGTGCAAATCAACCTTATTTCTGCAAGCAAATCGAAGAAACAAGTAAGAACAAGATAAAAGCAATCTGAATTGCAAATATGAATTAAAGCTCATGATAAGGTGAGGTTTCGAAGACAAGTAATTAGGTGGTTTAGCCGACACACATAACTACAAGATAAAATAACAATGGCTAAAACTTTAATCTAACAAAACCCGAGAACTCTAAAGGGATACTTAGCTATTTAAAAAGATGGGAGGACGACCAAAGAGTCCCTAGGGTCGTGCTTCACCAGATTGGGGCGCACCCCACATGGGCCCCACTTGGGCCAGAGTCCCAGATGAAGTTACAAACCCATAGGCCTATTATAGGTGACGTAGCATCTTGTTTTTTTGATTTTGGATGACTAAGAAGAAATTTGGAGATGAGGCTAGATCAGTTTGAAAGAGGACTCCGAGAGCTTTCTATCAAATACTCATCAGCTCAAAACGGATCTCGTATGCATATTTGGCAACGGTTTGAAGTCAGCGCTATAGCAGGTGGCCGAATTGGATTCCATAACTTCTGCGGTTCAATCTCGATGTCTTTCAATTGTCCTATGATGTGAGCAATGGTTGTATCAATGGTAGTCATGGTCACATCAACCTCCCTCCCCAACTCAATCCGAAATGATTTTGATCATACGTACATGGCAATCCCAGTCAGCATTTCTTTTAAAAAATTCGAGGAGTGGGAATGGGGACATGTCAGATTCTCTCCCCTTTCTATATCGTTCCCTCGTCGCTTCTCTCCATCTCTCTCTCCTTGTCTTCCTCAATCCCCACCCTCTCTCTCTTCTCTCTTTGCTCGTGACGGCCAGCCCGATGAGCTTGCCAGCTGGGCCTTCTCTTCCTCCATGGCACAGCAAACTCTCCCACATGTGTTCAACCGGTCACCCGAAAAGAGCCCCGCAACATCTTAACCACCGCCTCCTCGAGCTATAGGCCGAGGAGGGGTCGTGCACAGGCGGCTGCCTCCTCGAGCTCTACAGCCTCCTCGCGTCGGAGGCCGAGAAGGAGACACGTGCCTGCGGCCACCTTCTCGAACGCGAGCTCTACAACCTCCTTACATCGGAGGCCGCCGAGGTCAGGGAGGAGCGGGAGAAGCAACGAAGGTTGGGGAGGAGAAGCGCGACAACCAATGGCCTCGAGGAGGATGGAAGGGGCAAAGGCAGAGGTTGGGAAGGCGGCGGCAATGGTGGTCCGGGCAGAGAAGGCGGCAATGCCGCCTTCTTTGCAACCATCATCCATGCAGTGTGTTGGGAGAGAATGTCACCAAGAGAGCTCGATGCAGCAGTGGGCTCATCACCGCCTTCATGCAAACTTTGGCTCCATCGCCTCCATGCTCCCTGAGGCGAGCTCGAGATCCTCCATGGCACCCTCCCCAAGCGATGTCGAGCTCCGCCATTGGCCACCGCCTCCAACGCCCTCATCAAGCTCGTTTGACACCGGTTGCCGCTTCTAGGGCCCTCATAGAGAGATAGGGTGGGAATTGAGAGTAAGAGTTAGAGAGAGAGGTGAGGAAGACAAGGATAGAGAGAGATAGAGAGAGGTGAGAGGGAAAAGAGATAAAGAGAATGGGAGATAATATGACAGGTGGGTCCACCAACTTTTAAAAAAAGAATTATTGATTGGACTATCACATGTACACCACGTAGGACCAAAACCACTCTGGATTAAGTCGGGGGTTATTTGTCTAGCTTAAAGAGTTGAGGGTGCAAAATGTCTTGTATTCAAGTTTGGAGGATAATTCGGTAGACCGCGATAGTTTAGAAGGGTAATTCGGATTTTTTTTCTTTACAGAATGGACGTTAGAAGAATATATCATATCATATGTATATACTCCCTAATTTATAGAGAATGACATGCCTATTAAGCAAATGGGTGGAATTAAATGGAATTATGATTGGTTGTATGACAAAGCAAAGTGAAAAAGTTATAAATTTTAAACGCTAGAAACTGCTATATTTTGGGTCAGAAGTTGTATGTTTTAATTTTGGAAGTTCAATATATCTGCACTTTTGTTCACAAAGTTCCATAACTTGTAACCAAATATTAATCCATGAATAACGCTCATTAATCTCATGTGTGGAAACATATTTATGGTTCTAAGAAGATACAATCAACTCACGAGTTGGTGGGGGACCACCAACACTAATAGTTTCTTTAGCAAAGATATACACATCGTTTATGGACAAAGATCAGCTCTAGGCTGCACAATATCTCAATTGCACTGCATGCAAGCTAGGGTTAGATCTAATTGTTAGCCTAATACTAACTTTGTCTCATAATACAAGATTATTTTTTTTCAGGGAGAGTTAAGACCGAATAGAGAGAAAAGACTATAATACGAGTTAAGGCCGGATAGAGAGAAAAGACCATAATACCTCTATTAAGTGAGAGTTGATTGTGTGCGGATGGGTAGTTGAGGATTAAGATAAAAAAACTAGCATATTAAAATTCCTTATATTATGGAACATGTGGGAAGAGGCCAAATCCTTTATATTATAAAATGAATATAGTATTTTTTTCTATCCCGTAATACTTATCATTATAGGTTGTTTACGAAGTGATCGTAACTCAACTGGTTAGATTCCTTGCGGTGGAACTAGTCATTCGGGTTCAAGTCTTAGACTTGACACGGTGCTCACATTTACGGTTAATTATTCTTTCAGTGGTAAGCGACGTACCCGTCGACAGCGAGACGCTTGTGGTGACTTCGTCAATCTCAACATATGCCGATCCAGTTTTTCGGAGATGCTCATAGGGTGAGTGTATGCGTGCTATAAGCGTCTATATTTGTACGGCGTTTCTAATAAAAAAAGAAAAAAACTATAGTACCCTTGTTTGAATGATTGTGGAAAGGTGGTTGTGATAGAATAGGAAGAAATTTAAATAAGAGATAATTGATAGGACAATGAGTAGTATAAGGTGATAACTATTTTGGGATAAATTTCAAACCCAAACAAGACAACCACCGTGGGCCAGAAGCGGTACCATTTTGCTACAGTAATAGGTGCTACAATGCTAAGGCCATCTAAGCATCCTCGATTACTCATCATGCACTATTGCTGGTGCAACTGCTTACGTTAATATGTATCAGTGTCAGTAATTGACTTGGTCATGGCTTCCAGAGTTTCTCTGATATTGTTGGATGCGTGTATGTACCAATGGCTGTCACTTTTGTGATGACGGCCGGTTTAATTTTGCCATCTAAAGGTCACTACCACAGGTTACCATTTGGCTATTTTTCAATCACCTAGGTATATTTTTTAATGTGTTGGCCGATTTTAACATATAGCAGATATTGACAGTGAGTTTTTCTCAGACCGAGACACTGATTTAGGTTTAAGGGTTCGAAGGCAACAGTTTGGGAGTTGGGACAGTGGGAGGATGGAGGAGTTTCATAGCTTAATCAGAGGCTAAGGACAGTTGAAACTGCAACCCGATGGTAGTGGATAGGGCTGGTTAAGGTCAAGCAATTAGCTACTCCCTTCGTTTCATATTATAAATCGTTTGACTTTTTAAGTAAAATTTTTTCAAAGTTTGATTATATTTGTAGCAAAATATAGTAACATTTTTAATATATCAAAATATATTCAATGTTATATTTAATTAAACTAATTTGATATCATAGATGTTGCTATTTTTTTTATAAACTTGATCAAACCTAAAAAATTTTGACTAAAAAAATCAAACGATTTATAATATGAAATAAAAAGAGTAGGAAGAAGCGAGGGGCCACATCAAATTTAGGCACACCATGAGCTATTGGATTGGATATATGAGATTGGATACACGAGGGATGGTACTGTGCGCGACGGAAAAACCGGCTGCCGAACACAGCCACAATGTTGTGAATGTGTGGTTAGGGTTTGGGTACGGGGTGGAGCAAGTGTTCCGGCCATTGTGCTGCCGTCATTTTCCTTGGGACGGTGAGCTCTAGCATGCGACTTTAGGTATGGTCCTATGTCTCTCTGCTTCCCCATCATCTTCTCTCTGGATTAGGCTTTAATCTTGATTCAAATGCGTGCTAGACCCATCAACCCACCCTGATGTCCTCCAATTACTGCCGGATGACAAATCTAGTTTGGTCACTTCTCTGAAATCTGTTGTCGAAATAATATATATTTTCTGGTGTTAATATCTAACATTGGATTCTTTTCCGTTACAGATCCGCATGTTAATCCATAACAATGCTCCATTTTGGCAAATATGCTCCGGTGACTATGAACAGCTCAATTTACTGTTAGAATGAAGGTATTACAACTTTCTTCTCCTTTTTGTATAAATACTTTCAGATTTCAGAATTCTTCAAAAGCTTTTATTTTCTTTACAGTCTTACATGCAAGATGGTTAATCTCGATCATGGTTACAATTGGTTGCGTAGAACTCTTTGAAATAGAAGGTAAGTTAACCGGAGACTCATCTTCTACATATACTTGCATATATCATATACTCAATGAATTTTTTGACGAATATAGTGTACAAGTATGCATTATTTATTAAGTACTCAAAGTTGCACACTGATTTCACTTAATTTTATTTTTTCATTATGTTGAATTATATAAGAGTTAGGCTTCATACAAAATGGTATTTACATTAACTGTACAATCTTTTTACCCTGATAATTCAGTTGAAAAAAAAAACTGGACCTGTGAGGGGCAAGCCGCCCCCGGGCATTGCACTAAGAAGAAGGACCTTCTCACACAGGCCCAGAAAATCCCCGAACCCTAGCCCCGCCCATACACTGGGAGACGTTACCCGTGAGACTACCTTGCCTGGGCCACACACGGTCCTCAGGCCGACCTGGGCCGATCTCTTAACCAAGTGCTTTGGACACGGGGCCAGCGAGGGGATTTTTTTTGGTGGGAAATCATGCGCTCGAGAGGACTCGAACCCATGACCTGTGGCCTCCCAACCGGGAGTGCTCACCAACTGAGCTACACTCAGTTCCCATAATTCAGTTGAAAAGAACTTGAAGCTAGCTATTGCAGGTACCGTAGTCCAACATAAAGTCTAGAGCTATCTGTTTATTGTTTGTAGCATACTTAGATCACACTGAAACCAATCCATGTTGTTTATTACCTTCATTTGTTCATGAAATCATTCTGTAATTCAGGAAACATTTTTTATTCAATGATGTATACCTTACTTTTGAGGAAAATTACTGCTAGACTACTATGTAGTGGATGTGTTCATAATTGTTTTCAGATCCTTAACCTGTACATATGCTGAGATGTCATTCAATTCAAATTTGATAACTTCAAATTCATTGTGCATCTTTTATTCTCAGATTTGTATTACTATGCCCAGGATGATGGCTTTCAATTCATGACCAGTAGCATCTAACAAATAAAAGTACACATCTTATTTTTAGTACTCATTCAGTGATTCAATTTATTCCTTTATCTTACTGATGTGGTAGTGAATAAACTCATGCATTGCATTTGTCCACAAAAAGTGCTATCAGGATCTTGCAGAGGTATGTATCTGTTTCTGTATCCTTTTCTTTCCTTTATGTGGTTCAAGTGTTAAATTTGCTTGGATTTTCAATTGCTCAGAATTTTTTTTTTACATTACTGAGAATTGTAAGCTATATTCCATTGGAACAACCAGGAGCCACCAAAAAGTGCCTCTCTTATCCATTTACTAGCAATGTACATACTACATTTTATTCATTTAATGCTGACAATATAGTTGAAATATAGGACTGAAATTCTGGTTTTAGTGTTTTGTGTCAATTTTTTTTGTTCGAATAATACAGTGAGTGACTTATTTTTGTAGCAATTAAGTTGGGCTAAAATAGTTCTTAGATGCATTAGCACCTAAATGTTGCATGTCAGTTTGATCTAAATGTTTTCACTCGAGGTCAACATGGTGGTATGGTTGCCAATCTTGTCCTGGGAATGGATGGTGAGTTCATTTAACAGTACAATAGCAGAGGTGCATGCAGGGCCAGCGGGCGAGTGGTCTAGCTGCATATGTTTGGTGCAATGTATTTAGCGGTGTTAAATCTGAGTCTTAAAGTTGGCAGCGGCACTAATCATGCTTTCAGATGGTATTGCACTTCCATTTAAAAATTTAATCCGACCCTTCCATCTAGAAAAAAAATTGATGCTGCACTCTTGGTAAAAAAAATATCTTCAGGTTTGCTTTGTATATGTGTAGATTTTTCATGATTTCAGATTATTGATTGTTTTTGCTGCAATTAGTACAATTCCTTCTAAATTTGCATGAAAATATTGAAAAAAAATTGAATAGAAGTTCACAGCTAAATTTTCTTTTGGCTAAACCTGGTGATGACTGACTATTACTATTTTGTTAGCTCATTATATGGTGTGATATTTGAAACTGTTCAATAAATTCCTAGGTAATCTATCTGTTTTCATCATTTGCTAAACAATATTTTCATTGGCAGCAACTGTGGATGAGCAAAAAAGGAGACGGAATTGAGGGCAGAGCAAGGATGCCTCCATCCACCACGGCGGTGCTTCCTCAGTTGTTTCACGCCGCGCCTCCACCTTGCCTCCACACTTGCAAGTCCACCTTCAACTCCAAGAAGGCATCCGCAATTGACAAGGTGCACATGTTTGCCTCTTGTTTGCTTTTTCATGCTTGCTTCATCGTATAAATTTGACCAAAATTTTATTTGTGAATATGTAAGAGCAAAATACTGTAGGGTTCGTTTGTTCATTCAATTACGAATATGCACACCTAAAATGTTGTTGGAAGTGGTTTAGCTCTAAATCCGTGATGGGCTAATGTGCTTTTGTTCAGCAAAGGATGAAACCCATATTAATAGACATCAGGAAATTTAAAACAGCAAATGGGTTTTTCAATCTTTTTTCCTTAAATATGCCTATTAATATATGGAGTGTTTGTTGCTGGGGTCGTAGAGTTTATTTGTAATAAAATATGTTGCTGGCCTAACAGAAGAAAACTATCAGATCACGTATTATAGACCCAATGTTAAACTAATTTAATTTGTTAGTATAGCCATTTTTTAATAATATTCCTAAGCCACCTAAACTGGACTATATAGAAGCTATCTGATTCTGATTGGCTTTGGTAAGTAATGTAGTATTTCTTAACTATTTCCATTATCTTGAATGAAGAAATAATCTTCCTAATGCTTTAATATTTGTTTCAAGTGCACTCTACTGCACTAAAAGAAAAAACTGGAAGTAGAGCCTGAAGAATTGGAGGGAACCTCAGTTGGTCAGTTGGCTTGTTTCTGTTCCACTTCATTTCAGCTCCTTAGTAACAAGCAACCAAGGTCCAGTTTTTAAGGATCTTTATGAATTATTAGTGGTAGATGACCAAACTCTTCAGCAACTGATACTGCCTGGCTCCCATAAAGCTTCAGACGTGGAGGGTGAGCTTGCTACCCTGCAAGCTGAAATTTCATTTTGAAATATTTCTACTATACTATTTCTTAGTGTTTTATAATTGCTATGCTTTTGTTTGGATAGTGTGCTCGAATTAATCATAGAAGTAGATTTACGATAGGAATTTGTGTAAGCAGCTTTTATAAAAAAAAACATATGTAAACGTTTTTATGCTATTGCTTACTTCTAGAAAAGGATAAGGTTTGTGCTCATAAGTTTACAAAAGTTTGGACCCTCTATATTGTAAATTGTATATTGTAGAATTGGTACTCATATGCTATAATCCCTTTTCATTTACTCTGTTTACCTAAATAATGACAAATTTACCTCTTCTGATGTCACTGGTACAACACGCAAGGCGCGCATTCAACTCTAGTGTAGTTTAAAGTCATCAATAATCAACACGATTTATTCGGCTTTGTATAGAGAACATTTAGTGAATGCCTACAGAAAATTTCAGCAAATAATTTGAATTGTGCACTAAATAAGGACTGGCTCCTTACGATTGAAGGCAGTACTACTTCCTCTCTATTGTGCAATATAATCCCTGATCGCTGGACGTGTACCTCATGATTTGTTTTCTTCTTTCTTTTTGCGAAGAGATGAAGATCTATTGAGACAGACACTAAATGCAACTGTTTTGATGTTTTTCATTTCATGTAATGTTTTAATTGTGCTATAAAAGATGGATGAGAAGCTATATGTTCAACTAAATACACACCGAGATTCATTTTTTGGGGGAAAAAAAGGTGGCTCGAGAGATTTACTTTCAAGGATCAATATCACTCTATATATAACATTATTCAGAGAAAAACATGCTTAAGTTGCAACTACTTTTAGTACTGTTCCTCTGTTCCTCTTAATGTTTTAATGTTTCTTTTAGAAGAGATTTAAATGGGCAAAACCTGGTTTTATGGAATAACACGGTGACGTTGAAAATGTAGCTAGTTCAAACAATATAATGAAATCAATATTTACAGCTCCAGTTGGATGGACTTTTGAACATTCAGTTCCATAAATAGAATATGGGAGAGAACAATTTAGATGGATGAAACACACTGCTTGTTATTCAGGGATAGGAAATTTAATTAATTAAGTACCAATTGGTCCTTGTCCTGCTTGAACCCTAATTCCTCATGCCTCCCATTCCTCTAGTGGACCTATGTAAACCTTGGTTATCCTCGTATGTTCATCCATCACTCGATTGATTTGTAAGTTCGATCAAATTAGGTTCTTATGTAAGCTGGGTTGATGCTCTGCTCATCAATGTATAATCGTACACTGGAGATGTCAGAGTGTGCTTTTCAAGGTATGCGATATAATACCTCTCATTATCTTATCATCCCTTTTTTTTCGGCTACATAATTCTAGAAATTTGGCAAGCTAAGTTCTCTCTCTTTTCTTCAACATGCACCTACTAGGAGACCATCCCTATATATATATTATCTATTTATGAGGGGGATAGCGCATATATATAACTCACAGCATAATTATTATTCACCAACAATTGGATGGATTTAGATCGAAAAACATCGAACCTACCTACCATCACGAGGAACTGCAGCATGACAGCATCTCCGATTATTTGAAGCTGGTGCCTCGGTGCGGATCTGTCACGAATTATCTTCTAAAATTTTGTCAGATGTAAATATAATTGTAGTGTGGTTATATTGTAACTTAAGTGGAAGTTTGGATGACGGGATTGAATCCCCTCATCTTACGCATGTTGTGATTTATTTCCTTCTTTGCTTGTACGAATCTCAAAGCAAATATGATACGACAATTGTATTGTATTTTTATTTGATTGATAATCTTTTAAAGAAAATTTATTGACTGATGTATATCATAAGCATTGTATTATTCTTTACAGGCACATTAAGCTCCTTTCTACTTCTAACAATTTACAGTATATTATAATAATGCAAAAACTGAGTATATAATCACTACTACAAAAACCCTCATAGGGAACGGCTCATAGGTGCTGGTTCATTTAAAACCGGCACCTATAGAGCATTTCTCACCGCCCTGCGATGGAAAAATATAGAACCGGCACCTTTAAACACTATAAGTGCCGGTTACAGAGAAAAAATCGGTACTTATACTATAGGTGCCGGTTTTTAAAATGAACCGGCACCTATAATATAATATAGGTACCGGTTAATTAAAAAACCGACACCTATAATATATTATAGGTACCGGTTTTTTAAAAACCGGCACCTATAGCTTTGAGCTGAGCCGAGGTGAGCCGGTGAACCACGCCACACACGCCTTATCTTCTCTCTCGCTCTCTCTCGTACCTTCTCCGCTCTCTCTCGGCTCTCTCTCGCTCTCTCTCGTACCTTCTCTCTCGCTCTCTCTCGGCTCTCTCTCACTCTCTCTCGCCTGCTGCCCGGCGGAGGCAGTGGGCTCCCGCGGCCGATGGCTACCTAGTGGAGGCGGCAGCGGCGGCGGCGGCCGCGCCCTCCCCTTCGCCAGATCTGGCGGGAGGGGAGGCGACGGGCTCCGCGGTCGGCTGTGGCCGGGCACCCCACGGGCGGCGGCGACATGTGTTCAGCGGGCTCCATGGGCGGTGGCGGTGGGGAGGCGAGAGGGAAGCCAGCGGGGAGGGGGGCAATGGCCGGGGAGGCGGTGGGCTCCCATGGCCGGTAGCTGCCTGGCGGAGGTGGCAGCGGCAGCGGTGGCCACGCCCTCCCCTCCGCCAGATCCGGCGGGAGGGGAGGCGGAGGGGTCCGAGGCCGGCGGTGGGAACCCCACGGGTGACGGCAGCATGAGTTCGGCGCGCTCTCCTCCGCCAGATCCAGCAAGAAGGGAGCCAGCCGGGGGGGAGGGGGCAGTGGGGAGGCGATGGGCTCTCGTGGCCGACGGCTACCTGGCAGAGGCAGTTGCGGCGCACCTCGGCGGTGGCGGCGGCCGCGCCCTCCCCATGCGCATGACGGTGGAGAAGGACACTGGTGGCGCAGGCAGGGTGGCGGCCAGCGGCATGAGTTCGGCTCGATTCGAGCCGGCTCTCTTTTTTTTGGGCTCGAGCAAAGGTAAAGGTGCCGGTTCTATATTCCACATAAGTGCCAGTTGCCCCTATTGGTGCCGACCAATAGGTGCCGGTTGGAAAACCGGCACCTATAACCGGTTCCCAACCGGCACCTATGATGTTTTCTGTACTAGTGAATGTACAATTCATATAATGTACATATCTCGAATGAGAGAATGGATTCTATCCCTCGAGCGAAAAATTCTGAAAAAAATAACAATGTAGATTATAGTGACATCTACTCGTCCACCAAAAATCAAGTTCAAATTTGGCCTACACGTTGAGAAACAAAAAGAAGACAAATTCAGATGTGAACAGTATGCTATTATTCATATACTGAATTTTTTTTATATGTCGATGTGTAAGTTAAGTTTGGACCTAATATTTTTTTATGTCTTGATGTATGAGTTGAGTTTGGATCTAAGAATTTGAGTAGTGTATGTATATATATATATATATATATATATATATATATATATATATATATATATGCTGTATGAGTGTTGTCAAATATTTTGAGAATTTTTCATAACAGTTAAACAAATGAGAGGAGGAATCGAAATAGTTTCCCCTGATGTATCTTCCAACACCGATGTCATGGGAAACAATAAATTTGTGTCCTATCTTTGATATGTTATTTCTTAATTTAGATATATTTGATGAGCATGACCAATTATGATTTCCTACACCAAAAGTTAAGTTTTTTGTACCCCATTAGTTAGGCTTTGCTTCAATGGGCTGAGATTTTCATTCAACTTCCTAGCTGGGATTCTGACACATATGAAAATATATGTTTTCGGACGAAGGGCGTGGACACTCAAATATACTACTTCCCTATATATTCAGTTTGTACATTTCTAGCGAAAAAGTTTGACGAGTTCAGTAGTTGTTGAAACCAAGTCCAACAGGAACCGAACCACAGTCTAAGGTAGTATCTTTTCTGTATTCAATGTCCCCGTGAAGGGGGTGAGATTACATTTATATACCCCATAATGATATGGGAGATTACATCAATGCCCTTGGCAGTCCTAAACCCTCGATCGACGACTGACAAGTCGAGCCCGCTAGAGGGCAACTAGGTAAATCCCTAGGGAACAAGGGGTTGGACTCCTCCCATTAAACCAGCATCCTTGGGGATCTTGTGATTCCTGGAGTGCGCGGCTTGAGGACGAGGTGAGACATCATGACGCTTTGGCCCTCGCTCCACCGCTTGGCACGACCGTCAGAGGTAGCTGGCACCTTGAATGCGCGATTAATGCCGCCGTCGCTCTACTCCGTCATTTGGCGTCGTCGACCTCCCGGAGCCTGACGAGTGACACCGATGGCTTCCCTGAGCGTCCCGGTCCGGAGTTCTCTGGAGGCTCCTTCAGGGAGCCCCCATGGAGAGTGTAACATCCTGAATATTTCGATTTTGGAATACGGAATTAAAAATTCAGAATAACCAAAAATCTTTTCCAAAATACATTCACGCCTGAACTAACTCATTTCGATCTGTCGTTTTTCGTTTATACGTGGGCTAATAGACGAATGTCTGAGGATATGTCGGTATTTTATTTCAAATAATTATTTATTCAAGGAACTATGATTTGCATATGCCAATTATTTTCGAAAAACAAAAACCCTCGGGCATATTTACTTTATAAATAAAACTATATATCTATATGTATCACCATTTTGGATAAAACCCATTAAGGGATAATTTAGTAAAACAAATACCGTTCCACTAAAAAAAATAGCTTTGATTATTTTGTATGAACCTTTATATAGAGTGATAAGCTTTTGTAAATTATTTGCAAAATAATGTCTATTGGTAAAGTATTTACAAAAAAAAACCTTAACTGCGAAATATAAATTCCTAATAGGCTATTTCCAAAGATATGACCTCCTCAGACAAAGTCTAGTTCTAGGCATAATTTTAGTTTGCTTGTTATTTGTTTATTTGTGTGTGTCTAGAATTTGTGCCAAAGATCTCATTTAATTCTTTCCTTGTGGACTCACATTTCTTTACCCTCCAAAATATCTTTCCAAATAATTCTCCTTCCATCCGGAGATTCTAAGCAATATTTGTTTCCGGAATCCTACCACCAACAAATATTTTGTGCAGCTACATCTCAAAATTCGACAGCCATTTCTCTCGTTAAATTTAATCGTGAACCGATGGAACCTGCAGAAGTCGAGTTTTTCCTCCAGTCATCTTTTCTCCAAATAAAATCTTCGTGTTTGGATTTTGGAATCCGAAATGCGTCCTAAATCGCTCATCCAATTTTTACCAGTTCTAAATTATTTTGCTTTCTACTCACTCCATTCATTGCAAGCCAAAATACTCATCTACCTCCCTGTATACACAGAACAACAACAAGCAAACTCCTTTTTCCTCCAACACACAAGGCAGCAACAAGCAAACTCTATTACTCTCCTAGCATGCATGCATGCACACGTCCTCCAACTCTTTATTCCCTGAGCTCCCTGCAAACCGTGGTTAGGCACCGCTCCGGCAAACCAACGATTAGGCACCATGTCCGTCTGCTCCGTTGGGCAAGTTACGCACCGTCCCCCGTCGTATCCGCCGAGCGAGAGAGCAGGCAGCAATAATGAGACACTGTGAAGGGAGACGAGAAACAGCGACAAGCTTTGTCCCTCATCCCATTCCTCTCCACGCAAGCATGGTCGTGCTTCCCGTGCACCATTGCACCATGCAAGCAAGCGCAGAGGCAGCGGTCCACACCGAACGCGTACGCCGCATCCACGCCGTCCTGCAACAGCCCCATCCTCGCTCTGCTATGACTCCCTGTCGACGACGACCGCCCCACAGGACCGTCGGCCCCACTCGGCCGAGCAAGCTTGTCGCTGTCCGCCGGCTGCGACGGTTATAAAAGCCGCCCTTTTTCGCTCACTGTCGCTATCACACCGACGGGCCGAACACCGTTGTCGTTCGATCGGCCGCCTTCTTGCCGTGCACTGCAGCTCTGCGTCACGCGCCACCTCCACCTGGCCGAACGCTCAGCCCGGCCATCGCCCAGGCCGAGCCGAGCCTCGGTGCGTCGCTGCTCGGCCGACGCCGTGGCCGGCCCGCGCGCAAGCCGCGCCGCGCCGCCCCTCCACCTCGGCCAGCGCCGCCTCTACCGCGACGCGCGCACCTCCACGCCCGGCCTGCGCCCTCCCCGAGCCGGCGCCAACCTACCCCGGCCGCGCGCCGCCGCTCCTGCTCGGCGCGCCACCTCCTCGCCGTGCCACACCGCAGCCGCCCCGGCCTCCTGGCCGCAGCCACACCCTGCCGGCCGCAGCCGCCGCGCCGCACCACCGCGCCGTGCCACCGCCGCCCCGCCTCCCCAGCCGCCGCCCCTGTCGACGCCGCCTCCCAGCCGTGGCCGGCGCACGCGCCAAAGCCACGCCGCGCGCCGTCTCACGCCGCCCTGCGCCGTCCCGCGCCACTGCGCCCGTGCCGCGCCACCGCTGACGTCGCTCCTCCGCCCTCGCCGCACCCTCGCCCGGCCGGCGCTCCATCCCCTCATCCTGCTCGGGAAGCAGCAGAGGAGGCAAGAAAGAGAGAGAGAAAAGAAGGGATGAGAAGGAGAGAGAAAGAAGAGGATAAGGAAGAGAAGAAAAGAAAAAGGAAATAAGAGGTGGGACCCACTGGTGGGCCCCGTTATCTTGACTCTCTCCCGTGGGCCTTTGACCGCAGACTTTCAAAAAGTCTATATCACCTCCCTCATGTTGTCGGGCCAAGCCCATAAGTCCTCCACAAGAAGTCTACAAAACATCCCCGCATTCATTGGGCCAACCGGCCTGATAATCTATCCAAAAGTCCATAAAACCTCTCTCATTTCCTCGGGCCGAGCCCAAGAAAATCCATTTCTACAAAAGTCTATATCATATCCTCCAGGCCGCAGTCCACCAGCAAGCCATCCTCCTCACCAAAGTCTAACATATATCCCTCTACTCACCCGACCCCCTCTATTGAAGTTCATCTTGCGTCCCCAAGCCCTTCATTCCTGTTGGGTTGGTAATAAAAAGATAAAATCTAATGCTCCTCCCCGATACTGCTTTCGGCGACGACGTCATCGCGCGCCACGCCGTCATCTGAACCCCGAGAATGACTAACTTATTGAACGGCTAACCTCTAACATTTAACATTTGACCCATTGACTCACTAACCCGCTGACTTCTAACTCACTAACCCGCTGACCTCTAACTCGCTAACCCGCTGACCTCTAACTCGCTAACCCCTAACCCCTAACCTGCACTAACCCGCTAACATTTATTCCTTAACGTTGTGTGTTCGTTTGTTGCCACCGATCGAACGCGTGGTGTGTGAGGACGATCCGCGGGCTGACTGTCCCCAGGCTGTACATCGACGACCGTAGTTTCATGTGAGGACCACCGCTCGGTGTGCCGCTACCCGGCTGCCGCAAGGTGAGCTCCTCTCCTGCTCTTCCTCTTGCCTTTGTTTTCTTACCGCCGTTGTTGCCGCGGCACGGTGACGTTGTGAGGCACAACACCATACCCGTTCCCTACGCGGTTGCCCTCCGCAGCGACCGCCGCTGTGCCGCCAGCCATGCATGCGCCACACAGCTAGCTGGCTGTACGTGTGCATGCATGCAAGCAGCTCACATGCATGCAGCTAGCTAGCCGTGTGTGTGCATATGCATGCATGCTTGTAGCTCGCCCAAGCCCTTCACCTCACCATGCGCACACCCATTTAAAAACAAAACCTATACATGAGGAGCTAAGGGCGGTTCCACCCGTCAGACCTTTCCCTTTTCTTTGTTTTAAAACTTTTTCAATCTTTCGAATTCCATATCTCCCTCGTTTTAAGTCGGATTTGAATGAAACTTTCGTCAAAATCTTTCTAAAATCAAGATCCACGCAATGGCACTAGTTTGGTTATTTTTGATTGTTCTAGAATTTTTGGCTCTTTTTGTGTTAGCGAATAGTTTGTGACATTAGTATTCAACCGGACAGGGTACATCTGCGAGGAGGAAACTGAGCTAATCGAGAACAAACCCCCAATTGAGCAAGGCAAGTCACTACGCCCCTTTCCTCGAACATGTTGATCCTACTTTTATAAATGTGTTGATTGCAAATAAAATTGCATGCTAATTATAAAACACGTACCTACATTTGCTTAAAGTCTTACCTTTGATATTGTTTATCCTTATGTATTTACACACCTTTGTGACCTGAGTATATTACTTTACGCGTGATTATTTACTCACTGCTTAGCCCTGCTTACATAGACGTTATACACTCCATATGTGGGATATGTGGACGTGGTTATACTGATCACTCGATGGGAGTGATTGCTAGAGATCGGGTGGAGACATAAGCGTCACCCACAGCATGAAAACCTTTGTGAAAACCCAAAAACCTAATTAAACAAAAGTGATTTCGACTGGGGCGGCACGGATAGAATATGGGTGGTTCTGGGAACGGTAAGCCGCCGACCCTGGTCAGTTAAGGACCGAGTCAAGAAGCTAAGCAGGAAACGAACCGAGTACGACCACACTTCTTGAGTGGGGTTAGACCCGGTGGACTAGGTTATTCTCGTGGGGCGGCACCCCAGACATGGTGGGTTCTGGATATCGGTATGGAAATGTGGAAGTGTGGGGTTTAATGACGTCAAGCTTTATATATGTATGATGTAACCTTCAATCTCGGGAGCGCCAGGACTCCTCTCACAACCGGCTCGAGGTAGGAATGTGGCGCCGGGGGTGCAATGGGGATTCATAGTCCTTGGAGCGGGTGCCGCCATGCGAGGGTAACTGAAAAACCGGGCCATGACAAGTCTCATGTGTTGGGTGCGTCACGGAGTGTGGGATTAAAAGCGTACATCCACTGCAGTGTGAGTAAACTAAACTATTCGAATAGCCGTGCTCGCGGTTAATGAGCGCCGGGACTTGCATTACTCTTGACTAGCCTCGTCAATTTGTAATATTGCTTAAAATATGATGGGTGTGGAAGGTGTGACCTTGCCTGATATGCAAAAAGGTCATAGTGGTTAAAATTGTGAAAATTGGATGCGAGGGTAAACCGGACCAAGCGAGGCTTGGGGAAGGTGGATAAACCCTCGCAGGTTAATGATAACTTCAACTTAACGTGGTTTTCAGTTAAAACTGTTGTGGCATAGGTTTGTGAAATAATTTGTGAAAACTAGCTTTATGCAAATAAACCAAGCCATCCTTGAACCCCTATGAACATTATATGCATTCTGTAGTAGTAGCTTGCTGAGTACGGTTGGTACTCACTCTTGCTTATTTACATCTTTTAGAAAGGTGTTGGTGTCGACCTGTACATGTGCTATGCTGGCAAGGAGTTACCGAGGACGGTGGAATAGGGACCTAGGTTCACCAGTCGATGCGTGTGGGATAAGATGGACCACCGCTGCTTCGCTTCCGCTACTTCATTTAGTTGTTTTGGTATTTTGTGTTGCTATCGACCATGCTTGGTCTATTCGGGTTTCATTTGGGTTACCCTTGTATTATTAATATATTGTAAGACCTGTAAGACGATGTCAGCTTGAGATATACAACTGTGCCATGTGTGTACCATCTACTGATCCAAGGAATGGTATTGGAATACACATGGGGTTCCCGGTATACAAAACCGGGGGCTCACAGAGAGCTCCTGAAGGCTCTCTGAACCATCCGAAGACTGACCGTCTCAAAGGCCCTCCACCGGTGCGGATATTGGGAGACTCAAAGGCCGTCTTGAGAATGGAGATAATGGGGGAGCCATCGGCGCCTTGCCTCCGAGGGCGAAGCCGCTTCTCCAATAGTAGTTGTTGGAGAACACCAAAGGTCATCAACCTCTATCTCAGAAAGATTCAGTTTATGCGTCTAATTCATCTTTAATTTATATACTTGTCTAATCCAAGGAACTTGACTGATGGTTGATTTTTGAATTTTTATGTTTAAAATCTATGTCTTCTTCAAATCAAGGATTCCCCCTCCCATCTTACTCTCTTCTTTGATTTCCGCTTATTTTCTCCCTGAGCCATTCTCCATCTGCATCACTGCTCTACTAAAGCAGCATGTATAACCCTTACATATTTATGTTCTACCTCCCTTTCCTCAGCTGTTCAACATTGATGATGTGTTTTGTATGCACTAGATCCCACAAAGGCCATACTAAATGTTTCATATTGTGATGGAATTGAGTTCCCAATGCCTTCATTTTCCTACCAGTGCGTGTTATTCGTATCACCATCATCTTCTGTTCAGGTAGCTCATGAAACTCTATATATAGTCCATACAATTGGGCAGCGGCGGAGACAGCTCCCAGGCAGGTCGGGCGGTCGCCTGGACTCCGCCACTGCCGTCTCCATTGTCATAGTAGTCGACATTGATGATGTGTTTTGTATGCACTAGATTCCACAAAGGCCATACTAAATGTTTCAAATTGCGATGGAATTGAGTTCCCAATGCCTTTCTTTCCTACTAGTGTGTGCTATTCGTATTACCGTCATCTTCTGTTCAGATAGCTTATGGAACTCTATATATAGTCTATACAATTGGGCAACGACAAAGACAACTCTCGGGCAGGTCGAATAGCCGCTCGGGCTCCGCCGCTGCCATCTCTATTGTCGTTAGTAGTCGACGCATATAAAAATCAGTCGGGCACCGAAAATCACTACTAGTCGCCCAGGCTTCATGGTGGTGCTGGCTCCGCCACTGCAATTGGGTCAGTTGGGTTGTTGCCACATTCTTATAGACATGACCCTCTGCCTAGTGCATATGTGTATCTGTACGGTTTGTATGCAGCGAGGTGAACTGTGAATGTCATAACTCACAAGACAATTATTTACCAACCATTGGGATGATGATCACAGTTATGTGCTCATGGACCACTCACTAGTTACCTCGTGCATGTGTGTGCAGCTTATGGAATGTTCTGTTTTAGGATGATAGCAGGGACGAAGCCAGGAAAAAATTTAGGATGGGCTGAACAAAAGTCTACAGCGACTTAACTATACTATAACCCATCACAATAGACAAATATATAATAGATCGAAAGCATTGTAATATTGAAAACGTTGATTAACAATAAAATTCATAAAATACATGAAAAAGGAGACAGTTCATTCATACATACCGAAGGGGCTCAGGAGGCTCTGTGTACAGAACAGCAGTAGGGGGGGCT
The DNA here is from genome assembly GCA_008326285.1 of Oryza officinalis. NCBI lineage: Eukaryota > Viridiplantae > Streptophyta > Magnoliopsida > Poales > Poaceae > Oryza > Oryza officinalis. The sequence goes on from BDMV01000004.1 coordinate 15,450,573, forward strand.
CGAGCCCGTCCCGCCCGGGCGCTGGCTCCGTCCCTGGATGATAGCATTTTTATCGCATCGGTGATTAATTTCTCAGACAGTGACTAATGAGACAAGTACACCCTTTCAACCACTATTCGATACATTGTATACTGAACTGTTCAAGATACACACCAGCTAGGGTTGTTATGGACTATTTTGTGGGCAACAGCGGGGACTGCACCGAAATCGCCAGTGTTGGAAACCTAGAATAGCTGACGTCTCACTAAATAAGGCGTACCCCATATTTTAGTATTTAAATCTTATAAAATATTTAATCAATAATTAGTCTAATATATATATTATATTTTATTTGATAAAAATAATATTATTAGATTGATAATTAAATTTAGAGTAAATTTTATAAACTACATATACTTTAATAAAACTATTGTAAAACTACATATTAAAGATATGCAGTGATGTGTGCGCATATACGTCTGCCCTATAATCGAAAAAAAACAACACGCTCTTTCAAAACAAGACGTTCCTCTCAATCTCTCTCTGAAAAGAAAAACAAAAGAAAACAAAACAAAAACAAAAAAAGAGACTACGCGCTTACGAAGCCTGCGGCCCAGTAAAGCCCAGGGGCCAACAAGCCGAGTGTGGTAAGGCGAGCTCACCCATCCTCTTCTAGCGAGAGCGCCGCCAAAAACCCTCAAAACCCCGGCCGGAGTAGTAGTAGTCGTCGGCGGCGGGGGCGGCGGCGGCGGAGGCGAGATGGCGACGCGGGTGAAGGACGTGGCGCGGCGGTCGAGCAAGAAGTACGTCGACGAGGCGCTGTACCGGCGGCTGTTCCGGCGGGGCTCCACGCCGCAGGCCGTGCGGGAGGAGGTGGACGGCTTCCTCGGCAGCCGGAAGCGCGCCTTCAAGTGGGAGGTCGGCGTCTGCGTCCGCCGCCTCCGGAAGCACGCGCTCTACCGCCCCGCCCTCAAGGTTAGACCCCGATTTCCCCCCGCTATGCCGATTTGTTCGTGATTCATCATGCCCCCACCGTGTGGTTGCTAGATCTGACCATGCTGGAAGTAGGAAACCGTGTGAGATGAGATGTTTACTGATATTTGATAGTGTCTCTATCTTGTATATCTTGCGAAGTTGGATTTCTTTGTTGTTGCAAATTTATCCCCTTTGAGATCAACTATATCACTGCGTTTTAGTCAGGTGGAATTGTTAGTTCCATTCAACAAAAAGGTGCAATACTTAACTTATTTCCCAAAAAAAAGGGAAATGCTTAATCTGATTATGTGCTAATGTTATCAAATGTTCTCAATGACGATCGAATTATTTTGTACACGGGTGAAATGGCATATATATATGTGCCTCCTTTATTCATTACTGTTTTAAGCCGAGTGGTTTGGTTGATCATTAGCAGTTCAGCCTTGTGAAATAAGCACTCAGCTGTCTACCCATATTAATACACTGACCTTTGGGGTCATATTCTCTTCAGTTTTTGATAGATTGTGGTATAGGTTACTGAAATACTACGAGTGAAGATGCGGACTACCTGCACCTGGACAGAAAGACCCTATTAAGCTTTACTGTTCCCTGGGATTGGCTTTGGGCCTTTCCTGCGCAGCTTAGGTGGAAGGCGAAGAAGGCCCCCTTCCGGGGGGGCCCGAGTCAGTGAGATACCACTCTGGAAGAGCTCGGATTCTAACCTTGTGTTAGACCCGCGGGCCAAGGGACAGTCTCAGGTAGATAGTTTCTATGGGGCGTAGGCCTCCCAAAAGGTAACGGAGGCGTGCAAAGGTTTCCTCGGGCCAGACGGACATTGGTCCTCGAGTGCAAAGGCAGAAGGGAGCTTGACTGCAAGACTCACCCGTCGAGCAGAGACGAAAGTCGGCCTTAGTGATCCGACGGTGCCGAGTGGAAGGGCCGTCGCTCAACGGATAAAAGTTACTCTAGGGATAACAGGCTGATCTTCCCCAAGAGTCCACATCGACGGGAAGGTTTGGCACCTCGATGTCGGCTCTTCGCCACCTGGAGCTGTAGGTGGTTCCAAGGGTTGGGCTGTTCGCCCATTAATGCGGTACGTGAGCTTTGGCGATCAGACCGGATAGTCTGCTTGTAGTTTTGTGTTGCAATGTAGTACCATTTTATGGTGAAATGGGGGCATCACAGCATTATAACTGGCTGGGAACCAATCTGTTTGTTCTTATGGAACACTGCACAGAACTGATGATGTCTCATTATTATCTGTGCTGCTAAGGATATGGACAGTGGGATAATTAGTTTCTTTCAACACCTGTAGTGCCAGTTTCTTGCTTGCCTTCCTAGCAGAATCAGTTTCCTGTTTATGCTTTCCTATTTGTACTGCTTCGTTACGAAAGAGCAAGAATGCATACTGAAAACTCATCTCTTTTAGAAGTTCTATTCCCCATTTACAATTCAACGATCACGGTGTCCTATGTTTCTCTATGTCATTCCTAATTCCCAACTATTTATCCACATTGTGTCGTCGTATAACAAATATGTGTTGACTGTGTTCAGTATCTAATGGTAGCAACCTGGCAAGCTTTTGGCAGTTCTATCTTTACAAGTTCACATACTAATTTGCACTTGGAAGTTGGAACACTGTGACTCTAAGATCTGAATATGTTTGGCACCTTTGTATACTTTTTAAATTATTCTATTTTCTAAATGTTTTAACTTGGAATTATTTTTTGATTTTTGGTTTTACTGATTGCATCTTTTGTTTCCGTTTGTTAGGATTGATTTGTATGCTTTGTTTTTGTCTGAAGTGCATTCATGTTATGAACCTTAGATTGTATAGAATTACTGTTGTATTGCATTGCCTTATCCAGCCTTTTGTATCTAAGTGATACAGAATTGCACAGAATATAATTAATGTGTAGCACTGTGAAATTATACTAGTTGAAATGAATGATACTATTAATGTAAATAAGTCTGTGTTCGAACCAATCATGTTACTCTGAAATGCAGAAAATATAGCTTGCTTATTTTCATTCTGGTGTATGTTAATTCCAAATGCATCAGGGCATATACGCCTAGAGCTAATTCCATATGAAAAATCACTATATTTCATTTTGTTACCTTGTGGATTCTGAATTTGAAATTGTACCTCCAAGCTAAGGCTAAATATATTTTCTTCTTTTTTATTATTTCTGTAGCTTTCTGAAGTCATGTCAAGAAGAGGCATGAATCCTACAGTCAGTGACCAGGCAATTCGCCTTGATCTAGTTGCCAAATCAAGAGGCATTGCTGCTGCTGAGAAGTACTTCCTGGACCTCCCAGAAACTTCCAAAACTCATCTCACATATGGTGCTCTTCTTAACTGTTACTGCAAAGAATTAATGACTGAGAAGGCTGAAGCCCTAATGGAAAAAATGAAGGAACTCAACTTTGCTTTCACTGCCATGTGCTATAACAGCTTAATGACACTATACACGAAAGTCAACCAACACGAGAAGGTCCCTAGTGTCATCCAGGACATGAAAGCCGATGATGTGTTGCCTGATATTTATACTTATAATGTTTGGATGAGGGCACTTGCAGCTCGTGAAGATATACAAGGGGTTGAGAGGGTGATTGAAGAGATGAAACGGGATGGTCGTGTTACTCCTGATTGGACAACCTACAGTAACCTGGCTTCTATATATGTTGATGCTGGACTGTTTGAGAAAGCAGAAGCTGCTCTGAAAGAGCTGGAGAAGCGGAACACTAGCAATGATCTTGAAGCGTACCAGTTTCTCATTACATTATATGCAAGAACGCAAAATTTAGTGGAAGTTCATCGTGTTTGGCGATCATTGAAGCGGAATCAACCAAGAAGGGCAAACATGAGTTACCTTAACATGATTCAAGCTTTGGCAAATTTGAAGGATCTGCCTGCTGCTGAGGCCTGTTTCAAAGAGTGGGAAGCCCGGTACATCAATCCACCCAAGACTAACACAAAGGAACCTGGGACAGCTAAAACATCATCTAATGAGTCTGATGTCAAGGCAACCAAGGACAAGGACACATATGAGGCTGAATTGAAGCATCCTAAATATGACATACGGGTTGCAAATGCCATGATCAAAGCATATATTACAGAGGGTATGTTTGACAAAGCTGTTGCTGTCAAGAAGCGTGCCAAAATGCGTGGTGGAAGACTTAACGCTAAGACCTGGGAAATTTTCATGGAACATTATCTCAAGGAAGGGGATCTCAAGATGGTTCACTGGTGCGCTGATCGTGCAATCAAGAAAGGGCACAGCACTGGTAGGATTTGGGTGCCACCACGTGAAGTGACTGAAACCTTGATGGAGTACTTTGAGAAGAATAAGGATGTAGATGGAGCTGAGAAATTTGTCGAGGTGTTAAAGAAGGTACAGAAGGATTTGGGCACGGTGGTGTTTGAACCCCTGGTCCGCACATATGCAGCTGCCGGGAAGAAGCTCCCTGGGATGCGGCACCGCCTTAAGATCGAAAATGTGGAAATCAGCGAGGAGACCGCCAAGTTGCTTGATTCTATCTGTATTGATCTGTGAACGTGCCCTAGATTTGGATTATGTAATAACATCAGGATGCATACAAATTCTCATGGTTCTTTTGCAAAACCTGTAATTGTCACTGTAAGCTGAAATTTAGCACAACATTTATTTTTGTTCCTCGGCGGCTTCGACCCAGTCCCCGAATGGTGAATGGTTGGTTTGAAATCCTTTTTCAGTTCCCATACCCATGGACTATTATATTAAGATGATCTTTTGATATCTTTGTGGTATCCTCGACTCTTTGATGTGAGTTATAAATGGAAAAAATTAATCTGTTGGTACTTTGGGTTATGTGGTTACATGGTACAACTAAAGTTCTTGAAGCATTTAAGAAGTGCTTCTGACAAAAATGAGCCCCTCCCTATCGGACTATCGGTGACAACCATACAACAGAAAATTCAAACCAATTGCTAAATAATTGAAATACAAGTGAAAATGAGAAAAAAAAAGTATACAATGTTTCTTCTGAACAAAATTATAGTGGTTTGTTACTGTTTTTAACCATACTCAATTTTGGTAGAACAAATTATTTCATATCTAATATTCATTTTTGCCAAAAAAAATTAAAAAAAAGAAACCATATCAAATCAAATACCACAGTTAACATAAAAGCTTTTGTAAGAAATAAACTTTTATATTCAAGTTTGCCATTTTCTTTTAAAAAAAGGAAACCATATCAAATTACAGAGTGTTGTTAGATATGTTTACTGTGAAGGGAGGTACCAAAACAAATCTTATAGGTTGGAATATGATTAGAATATACACTTTATATGCATACATATATATACAAAATAATGTACGTGTACACAGTATATACATATGTATAAGGTGGCGCGCTGATGCGGGCGCGAGGTCAGCCATGAGCCATCCATTAGCATCCCCCTTCTATACCTCCTAAGAACCAGAAAGTCCCACCAATACCAAGCATAAACTCGTCTTCTAAGCTCTAATCAGTTCAACCGGATTTTTTTTTCTGCATATACCAAACAATGAATCGGCCCATATGCACTAACTAGACAGGCCAATGACAGGATCGTAACATTCCTCTCCCCTTGAAATTCAACTTGTTTCCAAGCTGATGGAAAACCTGCTGGATCCCATGGCATCAACAGTTATTTGACATCTCTGGGGTACATACAATGCCCAGAACCTTTCACCGGTGTTCCACAAGCTCTTAATTTACTGGCATGAATTTGTACCATGAAAGAACAACTTGAGTAGCTCCTAATATAGTTGAATTGTAACAGCTTGAGCTGCTGAAGTTTATGTCCATATTGACAACATATGCTCTATATTTTCTTTCCTTGTTTGGAGTAGAATACCTTGCACAGGATGCACAAAAGAAATAGCCATCTGGATAACATCTCTAATTGGAAGTGCATAGCTATCAACCTAGCTTCCATGTAGCTCCAGTAAAAAGTAGAAGCACCTATCAAGCCATCTCTTATCTAGGAGGAAACACCATGGATTAAGCTCATCATCTATTAATGCTAATAACAAACATATATTGCACCCATTCCTTATCACCTCGAGCAACTTAATTGGCCAGTTATCAATGTATGCAACTGATTTAAATGAATGTGTGTAAAAACTGCTAGTCTTGTCAAAACCTTACTTTCTCTTGTCTGATTAGAATAAGTTTATCTGTTGTCTATGACCCCATCTGCTATAGCATGTCAGGCTCTTCCGGCGGTATACCATCTTAAGAGTCCTGCAGTGCTGCTAAGGCTGGTCCAGACTAATACCCTTTTCCAATTCTATACAAGAGATTTCAGATTTGATCAATATACAGGTAATATGTATAGTTCCCCTAGCCCCCGACTGTTTTATCGGGAAATTGTACTCCCAACCCAAAAAGACAGTCAGGTACAACATGTAAAATACTGGTAAAGAGGAAATTCCCCCCCCCCCCCCCCCCCCCCCCCCCCGTGCTCAGGAATGTTCCCGATCACAGTTTGATGGACATGCATTATCATGAGAAGCGAAGTCTACTGGAGCATCGACTCGATGCGTCCGTCCTTGTCGTATGCCTCCACAATCTTCTTGGCGTACGACGGGATGTGCTGCTCCGCTCTGTGTTCATGTCAACAACCAGTTGAGTAAACCACCTCAGGTTAATCATATATGCACATAAAGATAAAACCTACAAAATCAAGAATGTATATACCTTTGCTTGCCCCATACCCGGTTCACATGGAGGTAATTCCTTATTGTGTGATAATCCAAAGAGTAGCGAGCAAATTCCAGCCCCTTCGGCCCAATCTGAATAATCAAACCAAACCAATGTATTACTATACATGTGTTCGATCCATCTTATGTATGCGAAATATGGTCGAGCACTACTAACCAGATTCAGTAGAAAGGCTATGACATTGCCGACAAATCTCGGAGCTGGCTGAGAAGGTCCTCTCCCTGAAAAATTTCCAAGCCTAGCTGGCTGATTAGGACCATCGTATTATAGAACTCAAACTCATGAATGTAGCGAACCTGGGGAATTAAACACCTAATAGTTCACTTCATACCCTGTTTTGCTTCATCGTCAGCTTTAACCGTCTCGATAACAAATGGTTGCCTCACACCCTGAAAATTAAAGAGAAAGGCACAATTAATCATCATGTTCAGATACATGTGCTAGCATAGGACTCTGTATCTAAGTTACATCACAAAAAAAAAACAAGTCTGATGGTGTACGCTGCATCTTTTCTGCTCTCCAGAAAAGATGCTAACATACGCTGCTAACTGTAGGTGTGCTCTCCAGAAGGCCCTCTACTAGGCTGAGCATCTCCCTTCCGCGATCATTCCTATCAGAAAAAAAAAAATCAGTTCGCTGCTCAACAGAAACTGGCTACAATCATTTGTCATGCTCCAGCATCCCCATTCACTGTACCTGACTGTAATGTATTGAGGGTGCTGTGTCATGGAAACTCCAGGGTACTTTGGTACACCCATATAGCCCACCACTAAATCCTGCACTTCCTTATCAAACATATATTAATTATCTCTGGGAGCAAACCAAGTGGAAGGGCAACTGTATAAAAGGGACATATAATGGATATTCAGATTTGATCAGACCAACAAAAATAAATCAACAATTTGAAACCTGTCCATTTTCTGAAACATTGTCAACATCCCAGATAATAATTCCTTTATGCTTATACTGATTTTAGACTTAGACGATGCCAGGACTAGATATCGATGTAAAACCACCAGCCTACCAGCACAACTATGTTGCATTATTGTTCTAGACTTTGCAAAGTATTAGGAAGGAACAATACAGCCAGATACCAGATGGTTCCTTCCCAAAATATGACTATGTGCTATATCAAGAGTACAAATATTCAACTTTAAAACGATGGAAGCCTTACCGCCAAGGCATTTGTGTAGTCAAAGCAACTGCAGGATGGTAGTAGTAAGAACATAAGCTCGTTGTGAATGATGACTGGAAATTCTGGAGAAAATCTGGCGACACAATTATACAACGGGCAAATATTACCTGTAGCATGATGGGGCAATAACATCAACTAGGTCCTTTGCTGGCAGGCAAAAATAGGGAACCTGCTTTAAGGTGGTAAAGGATTATTTTAAAAGAATCAGTGATGCACAAGAAAAGAAAAAAGAAGGTAAGCCTGCCTCTTCAATATGTCCATCCAAATGCTTTAAGTGAACCTGCAAATACGCTGAATTATACAACAGTCATGAATCAAAATTTTGGAACCAACAACATGGTAATATTGTTGATTCCATAAGTTTTTCTTTATGTCCTCAAACTGCCTAACTGTTGACTTCTAAACAATATTACTATTCATATGACATGTATGAAATTATGTCAAAATAAGAGAAAATGGAGTACTAAGTATTCAAAAGTTTTACCTTGTAGTCCTGCATAAATTCATAATGCAGAACAGTCTCTGGTTCACTGCTTGCAGCCTTCAGAAACTTGTCAAGTCCTTCACGAGTACCATTGTCCACTGAGAAAATTTACTGTGAGCCAATGTTCAAATATATCCTCCGTGCAACACAGTAATTACAAATTTCAAGATCAACTAATTCAGTTATCAGTTAGTAGTTACCACAGTTTGTCCCGAGCACGTAAAGTTTTTCCAAACCAAGATACTTCTCTACTGATCTCAAAGCTGTAGCCACATTGGATAATTATGAGATACGACAAAATGTCACCACTAGATATAGAAGAATGATTGGGCAATGGAAACACCTTGCACTTGACAACCCACACCACAGAAGAGAAGACGCTTTACACCAGCTGCCTGTCAAAGGAAAGCATGAAACTGAGGTTTTGATAGAGTTAGTCAGGAAGAGAGAGTATGGACGAAGTATCATGTCATTATGGTCTTGATTATAGCATCTAGTAGCCTAAATTGGACTTTGTTTTGCCTTTAGAGTCACTACTGGAATGACATGAAGTAAAATTTGATCTTGTAGGTTGAATAGAATAGCATTAGTTCTGATTCCTTTGAAACCAAACTAAATTCGAATTCCCTATAAAGGAGATAAGGTAAATATGCTCTGGAACAAACAACTCCAAATTCATGCCCAAGGCAACAGATATCTGCCGTAATCACCCATATGCCTGTATAGGTTTTGAGGGACAGGGGACAAGACACAGGAGCTAGTGACCAAAACAAAAAGGATGCATAGTGTGCACAAGAGATAGACTTACCTCAACCAAGGCAAGAGTATTGAGATTAGGTGATAATGTTGGCTTCACACCTTTGGCTGCAATAACTTCATCTGGCGTCCTACGAGATAATAGTTACAAAGTTAAATTTTGCTTGCATTATAGCAAGCATGGGTAGTTGATCGATAGACTGGAAGCAAGGTTTTTACTTTGAGTGATTCTACGATCCTTGAGGAGATACCGAGAGGTACCACATTTTCTATCTCAGGTATTAGGAGGTGCCAAAGTTTACACTATGAAATGCGGTATCAAACATTTCCTCCTCAAAGATCATAAAATTACTCTGTTACTTTATAGCCCACAGACAAGACATCAAAGTGTCAAATGCAAATGTACTCTAGTAAGAGTTGTAAGCACAAGCCATATGAAAAAGAGAAAGACAGAAGTAGCAAGCAACCATTGTCTTAGTACCTACCTGGCTAAAACAGGCATTGGAGCAAGCCTGTCATCTGGGTCACTGCAGAGGAGACAAACGACAGTTTTCTCAAGACCATGAAATAATTCTTTTGCAAGGAAAAGCAATTATGTAATATTTGATTGTTGTTTAGGTGCCTTTGTACACAAACCACAGCATCAACCATATTTGCCTTTAGCATCTCAACAGCAATAGTTGTCACTATTCCTGTCCATTGGGCTCCTGCACAAATTACTTGGCCATTAATTAGCATATATGTAACCACAATCTTGTGGCCAAGAAGAAAATGGTCGATTAGGAGCAAACCTTCAACAGGTTTCATCTTCCTGGCATATAGGAGTTGCTCATACACTCCGAAGTACATCTCATCCATGTCTTGCTTCCTGCCCCTCCCATGGACCAATGGCTCCAAATCCTACATATATGTGATGTGGTAAGCTAACTAGCTTGAAAGAAATAAAGCATGCATGAAGGAAGGAAAGACTAGCATCATACCTCGACACGGGACATTCCATCTCCAAGGAATGCGCAGGCACTCTTGACATGCGCAACGTAGTAGGTGTCACAAAGCCCACATTGGCTGCAGTGGTCCTTAGCTGGGTAGACACTACCAGGAGGGATGGCCTTGGATCTCTCCCTCCAGTCCTCCCGCAGCGCCCTAATTGACCTGCAGCTCGTTTTCCTACCTCGGCATTGGTGAGGGGAAGTAGATGAGGGAAAGGCGGAGGACACGGAGCAGCAGGGCGGTTTTGTGACACATGGCGAGGACGAGGAAGCAGGCAGGAAGGAGATACAATGCACCATGGATATTGAATAGACAGCCTGCATGTGAAATTCACGTGTGGGTAAAAGTAATATGATGAATTAAAAACCTGCATAAAAATATTAAACATTTTTGGAGTGTGACTTTCTAAACTTATAATGATGCATGCTACCATATAATCTATCTATTAACTAATTAAAGTAACAGAAAAAAGAGCCTCCACGTTCACTCTCACGGTCTAGAAATTCTCATATTAATTGAAGGAAAAGAAAAAAAATAGAGTCCATATAGAAATGCAATTTAAAAATAATTTAAATTCGGAATTAGAAAATAAGGAATATAGGAAGAGGAGACTAGAGTCCATAAAGGTCAATAATTTAAGAGCTAATTGAAATTCGGAATTAAAAAATAAGAAAATTAAAAGTAGAGATTAGAGTCCATATAGAAACACAACTTAGAAATAACTAAAATTCGAAATTAAAAAATAAGGAATATTAGAAAAAGAGTCTAGAGTTCATATATGAATACAATTTAGAAAATAACTGAATTCGGAATTAAAAAGTAAGGAATATTGAAAGATGAGTTTAAAGTCCATATAGAAATACAATTAGAAATAATAAAAAAATAAAAAATAAAAAATAAGAAATATTGGAAGAAGAGTCTAGAGTCCATATAGGAATTAGAATTAATTGAAAGTCGAAATTAAAAAATTAAAAAAATTAAAAGTAGAGTTTAGAGTCCATATAGAAATACGATTTAGAAAGAACTAAAATTCAAAATTAAAAAAAATAAGGAAGATTAGGAGAAGAGTCTAGAGTCCAAATAGGAATACAATTTAGAAATAGCTGAAATTTGGAATTGAAAAATAAGGAATATTAGAAGAAGAACATAGAGTCCATACAGGAAAACAATTTAAAAATAACTGAAATTCGAAATTAAAAAAATGAATATTGAAAGAAGAGGGTAGAATCCATATGGAAATACAATTTATAAATAACAGAAATTCGAAATAAAAAAAAGGAATATTGAAAGAGGAGCCTAGAGTCCATATAGAAATACAATTTCGAAATAACTGAAATTTGGGATTTAAAAACATAGAGTATATTATTAAAAAAAGGAACATTTCAAGTAGGGTTTAGAGTTCATATAGGAATAAAATTTATAAATAACGGTACTTCGGACTTATAAAATAAGAAATATTGGAAGAGGAATCTAGAGTCCATATAGGAATACAATTTAGAAATAAATAAAATTTAAAATTTAAAAATAATTAATAACTATCACATATATACAATACAATATGAATATTACACATTAGTTAGTTTGGTCAAGTTAGTACAGAATTATAATAATAAAGTTGCTATTTTAATATATTTTAATAATAAAGTGTGAAAATATATATGCTATTATGAGAGGAAAAATATAATGATACTAGCCGTGCAATCTGTGTGGATCACCATGCTAGTTCTTTCTAATTACATAGGGGAAAGGATTTTTTTGGATGGAAATAGGAGAAAGGAACTTCTATCGATGCAAATTCCTGTTCCTCGTGCTATTCCTGTTCCTCTTCCTCAGGCTCAGATCCTCACCTCTCGTGCCATCTTTCCCACCCTCTGTCCTTCTACCGCAACTCTCCTCCCATCGTCACCCAACCATGTTCAGCTTTTACCCCCACACCGACCTACTTTCTTCTTCTTGTTGCTATATAGAAGGCATGAAAAAAAAAGGCTCATTTAACTGGCAAGGTAGCTAGGTTCTTTCCCAGTTCAATCCTTCCCAAGTGTTGTATGTATGAAGATATTCTGTTTAACTCCCTATTTCTTCTCTAGTATAAGTAGTGTAGATGCTGCCCGAAGATCACATACGCCATTAAACAAGTTCGCATCTAACCTGAATCGATGGCTGGCATCTACAAATCTATGATGTTACCACATGGGTTAGGCCAATCTCAATGGGAGTTCTATTATCTTTAAAAAGGGTGCCATTTCAGTATATTTTATGATGTGGCAAGAAATTAATGAAGTGAGAGATGAAATGAGTTTCATCTAGATGAAACCATGTCTACATCGTTTCCAATACAATTTGTCTCTTGCATGTACTACCTGCGAAACAACAAAAATAGACAATACATTGTATGAGCTATTTCAATCATCGATTAAATGCACTGTTGCTTATGTGGCACCCTTGGAAACATAAAAATAACACCTCCACTAGGAATGGCCTAATTGTTGCCCTTCTCAAGTGACTGAGCAGGTTTATCAGTGACATGCAGATGCATTGCCTACACCAACAAAATCTATTTTGTAGCAGGAAAATCTCATCCTTACAAGTTCTTATACTCTCCATAAACATATCTACCATATCATCAACCAACAGTTCAACATATATGTCCATATCAGCTCCAGGTACCCTACATCTTGGATATATAGCTCATATATGTATCCAAATATACTACAGTATTAGTGGATATGTAAGACCACAAACACAAACCCCTCTTTTTTATTTAAAAGGGATTACGATTTCAGAGCAAAGCCATCAACACACCACGCTTGTCATACTACAAGCAATCAGTAAGGCAAAAAAAAAAGTACAATTAACTACTCCATCCGTTTCATATTATAAGCAGTGGCGGATCTAACATGGGACATGGGGGTTCAGTTGAACCCCCAAACCTTTTTGGGAACCATCAAACTGTTATTAGTATTAAGGTTGAGGGAAATTTCTAGAACAGAAGCTAGGGTTAACGCAAATTCGAGAAAAAGTGCGTGGGTATAGAGAGAGAGAGATGGGAAAGAGGATGTGCGTAACGGATGCGGCGGAAGCAGCAGGACGAGCGACGGCGACCCTGCTCGCTCGCTCGCGCGATGGATGGGGATCGGCGGGGGCGGCGGTGGCGGAGGATGTGCTCACCAGGATGGATACGGCGGAAGCAGCAGGACGAACGACGGCGCCCTGCTCGCTCGCGGGATTGGATGGGGATCGGCGGCGGCGGCAGCGGTTGGCAGGGGCAAACTGACCCAGGAGGGGTTGAACATCTTGAGAAGGTGGATTTTTATTGGGAATTGCTAGTCACGTCTGTTTTTTTTCGTTTCATCAGCCGAATTTTTGGCCCGTTGGATTTGTCATCCAGATTAGTGCGTACTCCGTATGTCGCTGGGAGGCCCAGACTGTTCGCGAGCCGCGTCCTCGCTCCGACCGCATCATGTGTCTACAGTAGTCCTTAGCCACACACGCGCACATAGCTAATGTTTGAAACAGGGAATCCCCATTTTTCCTCGTCCACCGAGGATTTTCACTATTTGTCACCGAATTGGCAGCACTCATAGGATTTACTATCTAATTTGCAACAGTTTCAGAATCTATCACTATAAATACGAATTTTCTTTCTTGCACGTCACTTTCAGCCTATTTTCTTATTTTCTTGGCTTCTTTGACATTTTCTTTTCTCCACCTAGTCAAGCTGACAGTTTTGCCCCTAGTCCTACTTGTCAGGCAAGGGAGAAATAGGCTGGAGATGGATCGATCGACCTAGATTGAGCCATCCCGATGCCATGCTCGTCGCAACGAGAGGAGGAAGCCACCGCCGCTTCGCAGCAGCGCCCGTCCCTCCCCGACTCCGACGCCCTCGCCGTCTCCACTGTGCCTCGCCTGCCATCGATGTCGCACTCGGCCGTCCGCCGTTCTTGGATTTCTAGTTGATATTATGAGTGCTAAAGCATATGGGCATGGTTCTCTAGAAACTTGCCATTCTCACCTATCTTCCTCCTCCTATTATATAATTCCATTGTTTTTGACCTAATGTTATCTGCAAGATCTGTAACTGGACAATCCTTGAGTTCCTTAATCCATTTGTTCCATGACTTTGCCAAATTATTGGTAATGAAGTCACTTTTGATATGTTCTGAGAATTTACTCCTCATCCAAAACAGCTTGTGGTAGGTATCCAAGTATGGCTTAACATCTGAATTAGCCTCATGAATATCATAATGGTCAAACCTTTCTGGCTTGTAAGTTCTAGTTGCGTGGTACAAGTTCCCAAACACTGGACCTTGAAATCTCTTTATGAAATTCTGCATTAAGTGTCAAAAGCATTCTCTATGCTCTGCCCCAGGGAAACATCCTTTACAGCTTTTTCTAGCCCCTTAAAAGCATATGAGCTTATTGCTAAGTGAGATGGTTCGCCTATTGCCTTTTGAAGCTGCTGCATGAACCAATTCCAATTATCAGTTGTCTCACCTGAAATAACCCAAATGCAACAGGAAACATCCAGTTGTGTCCATTTACGGATGTTCCTGAAGCTAGCTGACCATTTCAGGCACCATTAAGGGCAGTCAAATCTATACTCAAGTATGGTCTACAACCATTCAAGAAACCATCAATGCAAGGCTTGAATGCACAAAAGAATCTATGAAAATAAATCCCTTCATTATCCTCTTGTACATCTATCTCTACAACACTTCTAGGCATTTTCAGCTCAACGTCAGCTTTGAAGTTAACCAAGTTTCCAAAACTCTCTTCTCATTTCCCAAATACTTGTTCTTTGGCTTTTTACAAACTAGCCCACACAGTTGAGTATCCTATTGTTATACTATATGTGGTCTCTAAATCTGATTTAAGTTTCGTGGCACCTATATTTGGGTCCTTCTCTGCCACCCAATGATATGAGGCCATCTTTGTCTTAATTCTCCCAGTTGATGCACATGTATGGGCAAACCTATTCATAGTAATTTGCAAAAAAATTGGTATACTCGTTAGTAACATGAGACACTAGGGAATAACATAAATTAATATGCATAGTTAGTTGTTAGTACCCTCACAGATTTTCCATCATGCATCAACCTTGCCACAATAGCCCATGGACATCCCTCAGCCATGCAATAGCCCCTGAACCTCTCTTTATCAAATTTCTCTATCCCTAGCTCAAATTGTCCCTTATAGCATGTTGCCTCACAGCTGACCTAAACTCAACCATAGTAGTATATGCACTTGAAACTTTCATGGGTGCGTCTTCTCTATCACAGAAAATTTCAGCTTCACCTAAAACAAAATCAGTAATAGCTATATCTGCATTGTCATCTTGTGTAGGAGCTTCAGTTGGACCAACCCTCTATTTTTCATCTTCAACCCTAGCTTGCTCAGCTCTCTCATCCTTAGTCATTAGACTAAGAAAAGCATACATTTCATCTTCCTCCATCACAGGCATTGATGAACCTATTTGTTGTTCTAAAATTGGAGCTATCTCCAATGTTTCCCAATCAATCACATGCCGAGGTTCTTGCTGTTGTGCAATTGAAGCTATCTCCAAACTACCCCAATCAATGATCTGCTGACAACTTGAGTTTTGAACATCAATTTGCCTAGTTGTCGCAACCGAATCCATGACTACATCATTGTTCTCTGATACACATGATGAGTTGATAACCAACTGACAAGATTTGTCTTCTACATCAACAAATACAAACAATCTCTTCTCTTTCTTTCTAACATATAATGCATGAGCTAGGTCCATATTGTTCACAAACTTTGTTTCCTCCCCACTACATGTATCATATCCAGACACCACAAGAGATTAGCAGCTGCCCCATTTGACCCTTGCTGCAAAATCCTTTTCCAAGCTTTCTAATGTGCACTGCCTATAGTCCACAATCCATTCCTCACTTTTGCGAGCCACATGAACACAAGACCCATCATCAAGCTTAGCTATGTAGGCACCAAACTGAACACAAACACTAAACGCCTCATCCAGATCAATCCTATTGTATACAAACAACCAAAATGACAAAAAAATCCATTAGTTTGCCCACTAAATTGTTTATAGCCTAGGTTGTTTCTTCTCAATCCCTCTGTACAACAATGGAGATGAGGAGGATTATGGCCTTACCCTGTAGGGAGCTGGCTATGAGCCATCAAGCCTACTGCTGCCTGTGCCATGACCTCCTTTGCCATGCTCCCTGACCTCGATGCCCCTATTTCTCTCTGTCCCCAAACCCTAGGTCCCAACCCTGGGCGCCATGGGACCTAGGCTTGAGTGGCACAAGAGGCATCAGAGGCGGCTGGGCGCAGTGGAGACGGTGGGGCGAGAGGCGGGGGCGTCAAAGCCGAAGAGGGACAGGCGCTGTGGCAAGGTGGCGGTAGCACACAG
The DNA here is from genome assembly GCA_008326285.1 of Oryza officinalis. Lineage (NCBI taxonomy): Eukaryota > Viridiplantae > Streptophyta > Magnoliopsida > Poales > Poaceae > Oryza > Oryza officinalis. Next base: position 15,467,103 of record BDMV01000004.1, read on the forward strand.
CGGCTTCCTCCTCTGGTTGCGACGAGCATGGCGTCAGGACGACTCAATCTGGATCGATCGATCCATCTCCAGCCTATTTCTCCCTTGACCTAACAAGTGGGACTAGGGACAAAACCGTCCGTTTGGCTGGCTGGAGAAAAAAATGTCAAAGAATTTACGAAAATAAGAAAATAGGCTGAAAATGGCGTGAAAAGAAGGAATTCGCGTTTATAGTGGTAGATTCTAAAAGTGCTGCAAATTAGGTGGTAAATCCTATGAGTGCCTCCAATTCGGTGGCAAATAGTGAAAATTCTTTCGTCCACCTACGCGAGAGAAGAGAGAAGTCGTTGACTTGTTTTCACCGGCGGCGACGGCGCAGCACTGCCGCGATGACCTCGGCATCTTCTCCGGCGGGCGGATCCCCTACGCTCGCCGCTGCCCCTGTGCTTGGCAGAGCTTGTGTAGGAGTTTTGCTATGTTTTGTTCTCAAGGCGGTCGAGGAGGTAATGGCGGCGGCTTCGACGGTTGTTAGTGAGGATTCTACATGGATCTTCACTTGTGATGGTGATGCAGCTATGGTGCTTATCGTGTCGCTGGCAGCCAAGATTTTCTAAACCTGCAAATAACATGGAGGCCCCGATGACTTGCAAGGTCAGCTAGTTTTATTTTCGTAAGTAAGAAAACTACACAGTTCTGCTTTGTTGTTGATCTGAGCAAGGACGATTCGAATGAGAGTGGTTGTGTATTATCTCATATTTTTTTTGCTTAGACACTGTGCTTTCAAATCTGAGCAAGAATGATTTGTGAATGAACAAAGTGATCTGTCTTTTTTGTCTTGCAGTCAGGGGATTTTGTATTTTGTCGTCTTTTGTCTTTTGCTGATTTTGTAGTTTTGTTGTTTGTCATATTTGTTTTTGTATTTGTCATTTTTTAAAATTTTGCTACATATATCAAGCTCATGTGCTATCTTCATGATAGCAACTATGAAATCATATTATTTAGGTTATAGCCTATCTGGTTTTTATTTTGTCATTGTTTGTTATATTTGTTTTTGATTTTGTCAGCAAATTTTTAGGTTTATTTGTGTGTTGATTTGAGTAATTTTCTCTTAGATACTTGTTACAGGCCTCTTAGTGTTTAGTTAACCTCATAACCTGTGATCTGCTTACCAAGAGCTGGCTGTTACATATAAACTATAATAGGTCAGAGCTTACACTAATTCACTATGACTAAGTCCAACGACTTTTGCACTCATGCATTTTTCCATCTCCCTTTTAGGTGTAATTAGGTAGTAGTAGTACTGGATTCATGATGTGGGCACAACTAATCAAAATGCACGGGGGTTAAATTTGGCAATGTCAGTGGATGATACTTTTAATCGAGGTAATTTTGATCTAACCAGTATGTACGCAAAATTTAATCATGTATATATGCAAGGTTAGAATCAAGTCGGGTTCAGCTTTAACCTGTGCCGGATTATTTTTTTTATTTTTTTATTTCTTAAATTTTGTCGACTTATATTTACTTATAATGTAGTTGATCAAAACCTCTAAAGATATAATCTTTTATAAGAATACAACGCCACCACTAAAAACACCAGCAGATGCTGATTTTCAGCCAATACACATAGTTCATGTAAAATTTGTATATGGCTGAAAAGGTGGATTTGTTAGATGAACAAACTTTGTATTTTAGTAAAGGCCTGACACAAGTTTGGTTTGTTTATAGAGTATGATTTTTTTATTGACCTAATGTTAGGTACTGATAAGCAAAATTTTTAGTTTTTTCAAATACCTTGAGTATCAGGCACCCCTCCTTGATCATGCCATTTGATAGTCTCCAAACTCTACACGTCCCCCTGAAATTATGACACACGGTATACTTACTTTTATGTTTGTGAAGATTTAAAGAATTTTTGCATTCTATTTGTAGGTGCTCAAGTTTATCAAATAAAAATACACTTGTAGGCACCCCACCTACCAGGTTACTTCCACTCATATTCCTCCTGTTGCCATGTGATATGGCACAAAACTTAGCTAGCTAGCCAACATTTTAATTTGATTTTGTTTTCGTAATAATTTTTTTATCTTTTATTTCCCTCTTTGCTATTTTACTATTAGCCAGTACTATAATTTAGGAGCATCCCACAAGATATGACGATTTCTTTCTCTGATTTGATCACTACTAGTCTAATGCAAACTATGTGTAATCAGGGAAGAGGAAGAGGAGAGGAGGGGAGTAGGGTTGATGATTAGTTTGTTTTGTTATGCACTTAGTTCTTATTTTTAACACTGGAGCATGCAAGAAACGGCCACTTTCGCCAAGGATTGCTAGCTAAGGGCCTTGCTCCTTTTGATTGGAAAATTCTTTTCTTTTTCCCCAGGGCTAACGCATCTGCTGACTCGTGATGACAATGCATTTTTCATTGTAGTGTTGCAATGCATGAGGTGGTTCTTGCCTGGGTACTAGTTACACAGCCCTTACTGTGATCATATTGCAGTGCCTGATACTATACTTACTTTCAAGTTTGTGGAGATTTGAAGAATTCTTGCATTCTGTTTCTAGGTGCTCAAGTTTATGAAATAACTACATGCAGGGGGCATTGGAGGGTTAAAAAACATACTTCTACAAGCATGAGTCTTAAGTAGAGCAAAATCCACACAATTCTACAAAGTGAAGATCCTGTCCCTTGTTTTTTTAATCTTTGTTGAAGTCTCCATGGGTTTTTTTTTCAAGACTAATTTCTGAACCCAGTCTGAATATTCGGTTTTCTAAACCTAGTAGTTTTTGTGGTTTGAGTCGTGTAACGACGATGTGATGCAGGTTGCTAGCCCAGGCCATTTACATGACATCAGCTCCACAACTATCTTGCAGCACAATTCAGATTTAATTGGGGCATCATGTGAAAGGGAAATAGTTCATGCAGGCAAAATACAGGCAATCATGTGAAAGAGACTTTCAAACTGGGAATCAGAAACTGGGGATCAGCAAAAACTGGGGAAACATCAAGTGAAATCAAAATAATTCTTGAAGCACCATCCCTGTGTTGCGGGCCATGGGCCATGTGAAACCAGCGGGCTTTTTAATGGATTGTGGGCTTTTAAGTGAAAAAAATGTTAACGGATTATGGGCCTTTTGTGTTTAGAGGATAAAAAACCCTAATAATGTGGGCCTTCTATTTTTACAGATCCGACAAATCGTCATGGGCTTTTTTCTCCACAAAAAAAGTGGGTTATGAGTTGTGGCCCAACAAAACCCATACGATGAGTGGCACACCGTATTTGTTTTTCGCGCGAGTCACGCATCGCATGAGTAGGACACGAGAGTTGTGGATCGTACGGTCAGCGGAAAAAACAGCTGACAATACAAAAAAAAATTCAGCTGCTTGTCACATAGACAGTCCCTTTTTTATAGGATTGAGATGGTGGATAAATAATAGATTTTTTTTATAGGGTTGAGATGGTGGATAAATAATAGGTACATTCGGCACTGTCCGATTAGGTACCGCTCATCGAACGAGCCATGTTGTGTTGGCCCACATGTTGAGGCTAGAGCCCAGGCACGGTCCAGTGAGATGTTGGATCATATCGTGTTGGCTTGACACGATTAGGTTACGTAGGCACAATTAGGTTACTTTAACCCAAATTTGATATATATACCAAGAAAAAAATGCTAACAGAGTATGTTGCATCTTGCTACACAAACTTCGACGAAGCTTTAGCGAGGTCCTCCGCTTACCGATAGCACATTCCTCTCCCTCCTCATCAAGTATCGTCATGGCTCTTCACTTCCTACTTCCTTCGTTTCGAGCCGGTAAGCTCACAATGATCGACATGCTTAGTGGTTGTGCTCACGAATGAGGTTGGCCATGCCATAACGCTACCGTGTAGGCCTATGTCGATGAGCGTCCACCATCGCTTCCTTTACCTTGAGCCCCTGGCTTCCTCGATTCTTCCGTTCTCCTTTCCTCCTGGCTCCTGCTCGGATGGCAATTGTTCGACTGGTGGTTGTTCGCCAGTCGTCGGTCACCATTGTGTCACATGAGCCAGGCCGTGTGCTATTTCTAGGCCATGTCGTGCTGCCTCGCTACATGCACTTGTCATGTTGGCATGCCAGGCCGGGTAGCAGCTCAAGAATGATGTGGCTAGACGGTTCGTGCCAGCATGACTCACAGTCAAACGGACTGTGTTGTTCCTGGGCTGTGAGCTGCACATGTGTGCCCGGACGGGCATGAAAGGAACCAGCCCATTTGATAACCTATGGGAGGATTTGGCAAACTCATAGCCATTTTTATGTTTTTACGGATGAGATCAATTAAGACACCTCAATCGCACCTAATTAATTTGATTAGTATCGAATTAAAGGAAAACCATTTTTTAAAGATGTTCCCTTCCATAATAGCGAGTACACTCGAGCCAACACTAAAAAACTAACACACCCTTTTTTTCCAAAATAACATGCAAGCATAATATAATCTAGAAAATATATCCATTTTCTTCTTGTTTATTAGATCAATTTCAAGTAGCGTTGTTTGAGAAAAAAATTATTTCAATATGCAAAATAAGGACGAACCGATCTCATTGGGGTATACACATTTGTGTTGCTTATCTCGTTGGTGAAAAGGAAAATATTTTCTCACTAAATCAACACTTATTAAGAGAGTTAATTAGGAGAAATTAATCTCAGCTGGTGGAAACAAAGGGGTGGTCGACATTTTTGCAACTACACCGGGTGGTTTTAGCAACAACTCTATAGTATCCACACCACACAAGGAGTTGGAGTCGACACCAAACGGACGGGGAAATATCCTCGAGGCACCCATCACGACGATTTCTCTTCCTTCTTAGGCAGAATTACGCATAGATACTTGGCCACCTGAGAGATATTTATATCTTTTCTAATCTTTTCTAATTGTTTTTTTCCTTTTTTACTATATGTTATTTAAACTATTATTTTTTCATCAAATAGAGAATTATTTTTTAACTGAACACAAACATATTATCAAAATATATTAAATATTCATTTTAATGAAATTAATATGTTGATAATTTTAATATAAACTTGGTCAAACTTAAGTTTGACTTCGAAAAAAATCAAAACGACTTATAATATCAAACAGAGGAAGTAGTAGTTATCGTGACATATTAATAATATTAGTTAGTAGTAGTAATTTTTATATGAGTTACTAGTAATTACTATGACAACAAGTTGGTTAACTAATTTTTAGAATTTAGGAGATATTTTTTCCTCAACATAATCTAGAACTCTCTTAACTAATTATATATAGTCATATAAATATCTATATATAAATATCTATAGTTTATATGAATAAATTAGGGAGTGACATTTGTTATGAATCTAATGATCATAGTGCACTATAAATATTACTCAAGTGAGTTATGACCTTTACCATATACAATTTTGTACGTCTTATATTACGTTATACTAGTAATTATGCACGTGCAATACATGTTTTCCACAAAATCTATTATAATAAAAACATAATTGCATTCCTATACTAAAAACCTACAAATCGTTCACCCATCTATACAATAAAATTGATAAAAGGGATAGGCTCATTGGTACCCAATACTTTATCGATAAATATTTAGAAAAAACAGTATAAAATAAAATATTAAAAATATATAATAATATACAATAATAAAACATTATATTATTTTTATAAACTAACTAGTTTACCGAACCCCCAATTAAAAAGTACTAGGTATGCCACTGATTATAAGTTACTTTGACTTTTTTACTAGTCAAACAATTTTAGGTTTTGACTAAATTTATAAAAAAGATTAGAAACATCTATAACACAAAATTAATTTTATTAAATATAACATTGAATATATTTTGATAATATGTTGGTTTTATGTTGAAAATGTTGCTATATTTTTCTATAAACTTAGTAAAACTTTTAATCAAAATGACTTATACTATGAAAAAACAGTGAAAGTAGTTCGAAAGATGAAAATAAATCATACCAGCGACTATCAAGGTAGGCTATCTTGGAGAGGAAGAAAGAACGTATATAAACAAGACCGGCAAGTGGAGTGGCACACCACGGAGGAGGAGGAAGAAGGTGATCCCAACCTCGCCGGGGCTTGCTTGCTTGCGTCAAGAAGAGGAGGGGAGGGGGAGCAGCAGCGGCGCGGTGGAATGGATGCGTGGAAGGCAAGGCGGAGGAGCGGTGGGAAATCAGTGACTGGATGGAAAGCACGAGAATGAAAAGGATAAAAGAAAAAGGGTTAAGAAAAGGTGAAACGATACATATGATGTGCCTGTAAGGCCCAAAGTATGTATACCGGCAGGCCCATAGCATCCAGATCAAAAGAAATTGCTTGGATTGGACTTCGAAGATTTGTCAGTGTTCAAGACACAAAATTAATTAGGAGCATCTCAGATGCAGCCGATGTTAAAATTTAGGACTTTGAACCCTGCTGTGCTTTGAACTGGGCTGCCTCACTGCATGGTGTGTTGTGACGTAGGTTCGGTTTGACATAACTCTAAATGCCGTATTCAGACTGGATTTAAAGTTCGTAAAATTCATATTTTCTCTAAAATAAAAATAAAATTATTCATCTAAATATTATCAATGTAATAATAAAACTAGAAACCCAGCATCAAAAAATCTCTTGTTGGATCATAGTAATGTGCAATAAGATCTGCTAAAACTCATGATCTGTTACAGGCAAAATGTAAAAAAACAGATTGTTCTTGTTGGAATTGTTAAATATCATTCGATAGAAAATTGGGGCCAAAATTTTGCAAATTTCTAATCTTAGAATTTGCTTCATGATTCGTGCTTTAGCGACCCTAGCACCTTCTCCTCCAGCTCTAGAGACCGACAGTTTTTTTAGGAAAATACTGTAGGAGAGCATCCTACAGTGCATAAAATATTTAAAAGAAACAATATTTACACTGTACAATATAAATGTTACAAATTTTACAGCCATTGTTTCATTTGGGGTATCGAACTATCTTTTGCCCTATGGATAACCATGGCAAATTCTTTTTTGAAAAGATATAGGCAGACTTGAAAGTAAGGAGAGATGTTTCTGAAAATCTTATTGTTTCTTGTGATCCAAATGCTCTGAGCTATAAGTTTTTCTTGCAGATCTTCAATGGCTTCCTCGACTGAGAGGCCCATTCTTCTTGTGGACAAATTTTGTTCCAGCATTGTTGTGCAAAAGGACAAGTGAGAAAGTGATGTTGCTGAGTTTCTTCCATTCCCAAGTTACAGATAGCACAAATATAGTCAGGTCTTTCAAACTTTTTCCTTCGAAGCAAATTTCTTGTGTTCAGACTATCATTTAGGAGTAACCAAAAGTACTTTGTGCTTTGGTTGAATGCAGCTTTTGCATAGCCAATTAAGTGAGATTGGCCCGATGAGTTACAGTGTAGGATCCCAAGTTGGGGTGAGGTGGGAGGGGAGGGGGATGGGGGAGAGGCAAGAGAGAGAAAATCCCTAGGCTTAGAAGGATGGCCGTAGGAGACGGTGGACATGAGCGGGCAGCAAAGCACCCGTGGGGACGATGGATCCACGGGGATAAAGAAGAGCAGTGGGTCACCGTTGGCGGCATGGGCAAAGAAAAGCAAGTGGTTAGTAGCGGATCCGGTGGGTGGGACCCGCTGAAGATGAAGAAGACGACAGTGCAGGGTGGGGGCACTTCGTTTGTCACGACCTGAGGCCATGACGAGATAACCACCGTCGGGAGGATAGTTGGGCTGCGTTGGCTCCTAGAGAAGGGATGTAGATTTAGGCTAGGATGAAGAACATTATGAGGAGGGAGAGATTAGACTAATTGATATTCATTGCTTAATTGATAATAGACACAATCCCATCCAACTTGACCCCTAAGTAAGGATTTAATCTTACCTTATCTTTAACTAACTAATAATCTTATCTCTAACTTAACTGATATGGACTGTCTATGGGCCTTGGCCTTACGGCCCAATGCCCATGACATCGTTGTTGTTGGCTTGAGAAGGAGGAAAGGGGGAAGGGGAGGGAAGTGAGGGAAGGGGAAGGAGTCTGATCACCACGTGGGGAGGGGGGCTCGCCGACACCGTTGACACCTTTCGGCCAGCTGGCGAGGTCAGGCGGCGAATCGTTTGAGAGGCGGCGGTGATGCGCTGTTCATGAAGCGAGATTTGGAGAGGTCGGAGAGAACAACAGGCGGTAGGGAAGATGATAAGGTAAAAACACCGAAGAAGCATAAATCGTAAAGTAGTCTTCTAAAATTTAAGATTCTAGGGTTTCCTGTCAAATGGCATTTGGAGAGTCCCTTATTTTATATGCCCTTACTGATAGTAAGGTCAATTATCACATTAAACAGAAATATTTAGTCATCCCTCGATTTGATGCTGACACATTAAAGTTAATATTTTTTTACTGGATATTAGCAGGATCTTTATTCATGAAAGCTTGGTGGCAGCCATCAAATCTGGTGACGTGGCTAATTATCTCTGCTGTGGGTTACGCACAACTAACAGATCAAACCCGTATTATTTGTGCTAATTTAATTTCTGTATGCATTGAAGAGTATGTCCATCTGTCATGACTTGATGTTGCGTGTGCACAATATAACCTTCATGCCTTAGAGCAAGCACAATATAAACTTATGTGAAGAAACAAAGGAAAAAAATGTTGGTTTTAATGTAAGAACTAGCTCTTGATATAGTTCTAAAAGAAAAGCTCTTTGTATGCTCTGAAATAAATATGTCAATATATAGGTGAGAGAAAGAGAGGAAAAAAATAAAATCAACCTTACAACTTATCTATTATACATGTTAGTTTTAATATGAACTATTAAATTTTTAAATACTAAAACTAACTATTAGTTATTAAAGCTAACAATTAGCTTTATAAACCTACCATATATAATAAATTAGCTATAAGGCTTTTTGCAGTTTTTTTCTCTCAATCTCACTCATCTATTTAATGTATTTATATTAGAGAATATGAAGCCCTTGCATGATGGCAGTCCCAATCCTGTATGTCAGCTAGTTTTTAACACTCTTTCTTTCTTTGTCTTTTTTCTCTATATGTGCTTGCAGCTAATTTATAGCTTGAAATTGTATTTGCTCTTAGTAAAAAAAGTAATGTGATATCATTAGCCTTGTGTGTTACAGGTCGTGATGAACTAGCTTATTTGAATCCTTGAATGATGACAATCCGAACTGTTTGAGGAGATTCTGTGAGAAATTATAGCTCCTAGAAGCTCTCCAAACAGCCCTTATGTTTGTCTAGTTCGCATTATTGCTTTTGACTGGTAACATTCATGTTAAGATTATTTGATCATCAATTAGCACATGTTAATTATGTTTATCCATGAAGAGACACCTCTTCATAGGAGACACCTCTTCATGAGGGGACATGTCCTATTAGGACATGTTCACACTATTTTCACATCCCTTCTTACTCTATAAATACTTGTAATCATCCATGTACAAACTACACATTTTAGAATACAAGATTTGATTCCTCTTGCTCAATCTCTCTCGCTCCCGCTTTGTATTCCAACACGTTATCAGCACTGCTCGCGAAGGAGAAGAGGAAGAGAAGGAAATCAATTGCGAAGGTATGATGCCTACCTTCGATTTAATTTTGGATGTCGTTCTCCCTCACCGGCACCGCGCTAGCCATCTCCACCACCTTCTTCGTCGACCGATGAGGCAGTGTCTGGGCTACCGCGCCCGTGCCAAGATATGGGTCGGTGGCCGCCACCACCAACCCCGGTGCCACATGGTCGCCAACGACGTATTGGTCGTCGCTCCACCGCCCCCAGCCTCATCGGTCCGCGACTGGCTGGAAGCCATGGCACCCTATCGCGTCCAAGTTCGGGGCGTACAATATTGTATCATCCACGAATGGGCGGTGGTGGTGTCGCTCGGGAGCATCTCTTGCTCACTCTCGCTAGACACGGAGTCACCACGTCCAAGACACATTCTACTGACTCGCTCTGTTAATTTGCAAAATTCTTTAAATTTTGTATTTTAACATAGAAAATCCTCTTAATTATGTAAACATGATTAATGGAGGATTTAATGCATGTTTGACTACATATTTTTGACTTGGAATTAAGCTACATGTAAATGGAGACCTATACTTTGATCACAACGACCATAACCTAGGCAATGAGTATCTCACCCATCATTAAGTGGTCTATATCTTAAAGATGATTACCCAGATAGAGTCCTACACATTGGCCACAATGGTCATAACCTAGGCAGCGAGTATCTCGCCCATCATCAAGTGGTCTACATCTTAAAGATGATTACCCAGATGGAGTCCTACACATTAGCCACAATGGTCATAACCTAGGCAGCGAGTAACTCGCCCATCATTAAGTGGTTTACATCTTAAGATGATTACCCAGATGGAGTCCTACACAGGGCCGTGCCATGAGATTTGTAGGCCCTGTACGAAGCTCTAAGAGAGGCCTGAATCGAAGTACCAAATGTAGCAAAAATAATATATATACTGCAGAGCAAATGCGATATATGAAGAATAGTACCTTTTGAACTCTTGGTTTACATAATCTTTACTTGAATAATATCATTCTCTTAGTGTTCTTTGAAATAAAATCTTCAATAATATGCTCATAATTAATTTTCTCGAGCAATCCACTCTCAAGTGCTATCGTAGCCAAACTAATTAAGTATTTATTGTGTCATAGTAGAACGCAAGTATGACTTTAATAGTTTCAACTTAGAAAAGCTCCGCTCTGCTGATGCAACTGTCACAGGAATGGTCAATAAAATTCTGTATGCAATAACTGCATTGGGAAAACATTCATGCCGCTTTAGAAACTTAAGGATTTCAAGAGGACCCATATTTTCTTTTGGAATGAAATCCTGAAGAAACCTCAACTCTGTATATAGTTCATTGGCATCAATATCAGATTTCTCATCTCTTTTAAAGGCTGCTTCAAGATTGTCACAAGAAGATTTCAAGCTCTGACTATCCAATGACTGTAATGAGTCAGAAGTAAATAAGAAACCAAAATTCTTTTGGTAATCCTGGTACTGTTTAAATCTTCTTGTAAGCGAGGCTATAGCTTGATCAACGATAGGTATAAAATAGTCGGTTCTAAATAATTCCTCTGGAGACTGTGTGGCAGCATTTGTATCATCTGGGTTCTCATCAAATTGTCTCTTTCTTTTAATTTGTCGCTTTTTACGAAATGTTGTGCCGATATTCAGCTCAAGTGCAATTCCTTTGGCCGCCTCCAATGCTTCTAAGAAACCAGTTTCTCTGTACCCTTGGAAGAAAGAAATTAGCCCTTGCACTTTCTCAATAGCAACATTAATAAGCATATCCTTTGCTTGCAAGTGTTTGCTTACTAAATTAACGGCATACAGTACCTCATACCAAATGACTATTGCCACTATAAATTCAAATTCTCCTAGTTCATTATTTGCCAAACCTTTAGCCTCACTGCTAGTTTTTGGATCATTATCAACATCAGATACCTGAATTAAGAAGAAAAAGTATAAGTTAAATTTTGATGATATCCAGAGAAAATGAATAGTTAATAATAATTTAATATGTCAATGTCAAATACCTGAAGTCTAGTCTCTCGAATATTAGCGCACTGAAATCTGATAGCTTTTAACACTGTCAACACGACTGTCCTATCGTGTAGCGGACACTGACTTTAGAGTCAATCTTGTTATGTTATCTTTCAGGATCTGTCATTTCTTAGTGGAATTATCAAAAGTTGTATAAATGCGTTGGATGATTCCAAAGAAGTCTTTAGCTTTACCACAAGTCTTGGCCATATCACAAAGTGTTAAATTAAGACTGTGGCAACCACAGGCAGAATAGAAGGCTCTAGGATTACATCCAAAAGTCTCTTTTGCACACCTTGATGTTTTCCTTTCATATTTGACCCATTGTCATAACCTTGTCCTCTCACATCATCAATATCAAGATCAAGACACTTTAGTTCATTCTCTAGCACATCAAAAAGTCCTTGTCCGGTTGTATCATTTACATCTAAAAATCCTACGAAGGATTCTTCTATGAAAATATTATCTGAAGATGAATCCACATATCTTATAATTAAAGACATTTGTTCTTGGTGGCTTGCATCAGGGGTACAATCAAGTATGACAGAGAAATACTTTGCTCTCTTTATTTTCCTTATAATTTCAGACTTAATAGCAGAAACAAGCAAGTGTATCAACTCATTTTGAATCTTTGGATCAAGATAATGAAGTGCAGTTTCTTCACTTGTAATACGACGAACATGCTCTTGGATAACTGGGTCAAATTCGGCCAACATCTCTATCAAACCTAAGAAATTTCCATTGCTATCTTCATATAGCTTGCTATTAGTACCACGAAATGCTAGATTGTGCTTCGCAAGAAATTTAACAATGCAAACAATTCTAAATAATACTTTTCTCCAATGATCTTTTTCTTTCTCAAGTTGTCGTTGGGCAATTTTGTCAATAGCTTGATCACTTTGCAACCTACTACGTAACTCATACCAAGTGGTCATATTCAAAACATGATCTGCACTTGTCTCATGCTCTTTAAGCCTAATACCGAGATGTATCCAATCATTATACCCCTCATTTTCCAATTGACCCTTTTTGTGCCCTTTTGTAAATAATTTACAACTGAAGCAAAATACTCTATCGAGTTCCTTAGAATAGACAAGCCAATCTCTATCACAATGCTCTCCATTTGATAAAATTCTAGTATAGAATAGTGCAGAAAACCTTCTAGAATACCTATCCTTGGGACCTTTCTGAATTGATAAGTCTCTTCTAGGGCTCTTTTGTGCTAAAATGTCTATTTGTTTACGATTAAGTGAATTCCAATATCTTGGATCAAATATATCGGGCTGAAAAGAATCACCAATATTCTCAGTGTTATCACCATCATTTTCTATTTCAATATTTGTGTTATCAATAGGAACTTCGTGAGCCTCAGCATTATTTTCTGTCTCTGTCTGACCATCTCTAAGATCATTTTCAATATTATTATCAAGTGCAGGACCTTGATCAACTGCCTCATTACCAGAAAGAATATTTGATTCTTTTGTAACAAATCTATCCATTGCCCCTTTATGAGATTAAGTTAATTCCTCAATTCTATGTTTCTTCTTACGCTTTTGGAAACCGGATTCATATTTTCTAATTCGATTTGAAGAAGACATGGCTTCAAAAGATAAAAAGAATAAAATTAAAATTACACAAGCGTTTAGATACGTACAGGTACAGAGGGATTAGGGAATTGAGAAAAAAAACAATACCTGCAGTCCTCAGTCCTGCAGGGTGCAGGGGCCTCTGCCTTTGGTCCTCTCCTTAGTCCTTGTCGTTGGTGCCTGCAGCCTGCAGTTCTGCTAATTTGCTTTGTGCATTGGCTGCTAATCTGCGCTGGCTGGATACAAGGAGTCAAGGATACGAAAGAACAGGAAACGTGCAGTTGCACCGTCGCCGTGAGGGCTCAGGACTTCGGACGATCGCACGGACATGAGCTGGACTCTCTCCAATATACAGGGCCTTCTACTACTGGGCTTATTTTTTGAGGCCCTGGAATTTTGGGGGCCCTATACGGTCATACAGGCTACACACCCATAAGCATGGCCCTGGTCCTACACATTGGCCACAATGGTCATAATCTAGGCAGCGAGTATCTCGCCCATCATTAAGTGGTCTATATCTTAAGATGATTACCCAGATGGAGTCCTACACATTGGCCACAATGGTCATAATCTAGGCAGCGAGTATCTCACCCATCATTAAGAGGTCTACATCTTACGATGATTACCCACATGTGTTATTCCGAGAATATGTTTTGAAAATATGAGATTATTTGAAATCTGGATGTGCACAAGGTGGTGGAGACCTAAACATTGGCTGCGGTATATTCATTCGAATATATTTGCCTGGAGACCATGTTTTAGTCCGTGAGTAAAACGTGCCCGCTATTAAGAGATCTACTCCGCTGTTTAATTACTTGGAGATTATCCACATTGTGCCTCTTAATTTTGAATTCTAACTCAAATTGTAAGATCTATTATCTACATTTTTTTCAAAACATTACAAAATATGCGGTCTTGCATTTAGCATTGAGATTACAACATCAATATCATGTTTTTGTTAATTTACCTCTGTAAATTAATAATGTCAACCATGATTGTCGGGACATGGCAATTAGAGAGTTCGATGAACTCGCCCTTGATAGGAGTAACTACCCAATTTGGGCTTCGGATATCAAAATAAATTTTGCTTCTCGTGGGATTTCTAATGCGATTGAGAAACCCAACGATGGGGATCCGCCAATTGAGGACAAGAATAAAAATACTGCCCTTTTCCTTCTTGGGCTCTATATCCATAAAGATCTCAAACATGAGTATATATTGGAGATGAGCCCACTCAACTTATGGAAAGCTCTCAAAGAGCAGTATGATCAGCAAAAGGAACTCATCTGGCCTGAGGCTAGTTATGAGTAGAATCAATTACGCCTACATGATTTCAAAACTGTGGTAGAATACAATCATGCTGTTCATACCATTTGCTCCAAGTTGAAGTTTTGCGAAAAAGAGCCAACGAAGGCAGAGAAGATAGAAAAAACTCTATCTACTATGCTTCCGCAGGATACTGAATCAACAGTATCGCATCAATAATTTTCAGCATTATTCTCAGCTTATACATACATTGACTCAAGCAGAAAAACATCATGAGCTTGCTGTAAAGACTGCTCAACAGCGTCCCCCGGCTTTGCCCCTCTGCCTAAGGTCCATTTCAATGCCCAAAATAAAGCTGACAATAAGCAAAAATTCAAGGGAAATTCTTCGAATAATCCTAAGAATTTGGCTGGAAAACGTAAATGCAACAACAGGCGCAAATCCAATAGTCGAAAGAAAGGAAAAGGAAAGAGTAAGGCACCACAACCTTGTGGCAAAAGCAACAAGCATTGCAACAGGTGTGGATCTAACTATCACGTCGCTAAAGATTGCCGTATGCCAAAACACCTTGTTCTCCTATATCAAAAATCTCTTAAGGAGAAAAAGTCTCTTGAGAAACCAAGATATGAAGCTCACTTCAATCTTACCAACGAAGTAAGACTCGAGGTTGAAAGTTCTCAACATGCTCTTATTGAACCAGAAAACAATCTCGATCTTCTCCCAGATGATATTGCTCCACTTTCTACGATGGATGATATGCGCATCGAATACTGCTCAACGGACCCACTTGGAGATTTACTATAATCTCAGTGCGTCCCACTTGGAGATGAAACTGCTTTCATCTTAGTGTGTTTGAGACAATATATAGATATCCTATAGTTTGTCAAAACCATAGTTGTTGTAATAAGTAGATAAGTACAAACTCCCTTATATTGTAAGGTTGTAAGACTTGCTAGTTATTAGAGTGTGTACTATTGAAATATTTGTAAACGTCGTACTATGTACTTGATGTTTTACTTATCGTATGTATGTATATGTATATATATTGAATAAAGAATTCTTCACTAAGAAAGTCTTCTTTCACTATAGATGTCTAAGGATATCGCTCCGATTGGAGAGGAATTATGTCTTGTGGACAGTGGTACCACAAACTCTATACTTAGGGAGATCAAATACTTTCAAACTCTCAAAAAGAGAGAAGGCAAAGTTTTGACCATCGCTGGACGCGATACTGTGATAGTTGGCTCCGGACGAGCAACTATTACACTCCCAATGGGTACACAAATTATAATAGAGGATGCATTATTGTATCCCGATTCAACTCGTACCCTACTAAGTTATAGAGATATCCATCAAAATGGGTTCCACATTGAAACCCATATGTATAATCGAGAAGAATTTCTTCTGTTAACAAGACAAAACGGATATGGCAAACGCATTTGCGAGAAAATTCCATCTCTCGCATCGGGATTGTACTATACATATATTAAGCCCATTGCACATGTTGCGTACAAAGTAATTTTTCAAAATGTTGATGCATTCCACACTTGGCATGATCGACTTGGGCACCCCGGTATTAGGATGATGAGAAAAATTATTGCTAACTCTATTGGTCATCATTTGATCACTGACAAATTTTCCAAATCCACTGATTTTGTATGCACTGCTTGTGTAACTTGGAAATTGATTTTGAGTCCATCTTATCTCAAAATTAGAGCCGAACCACTTAAATTCCTGGAACATATTCAAGGAGATATTTGTGGCTCTATTGTGCCAAAATCTGGACCGTACAGGTACTTTATGGTTTTGATTGACGCATCCACTAGATGGTCTCATGTGTGTCTTCTATCGACACAAAACCATGCCTTTGCCAAACTAATGTCTCAAATTATAAGGTTGAAGGCAAGTTACCCTGAACATAGGATTCAATCAATCCGTATGGACAACGTTGCCGAATTTCAATCTCATGCATTCGATGATTATTGCATGGCATTAGGAATTCAGATCCAGCATTCTGTTTCATATGCCCACATACAAAATGGTTTGGTTGAATCACTGATCAAAAGAATTAAGCTTATTGCTGGACCATTATTGATGAATTGCAAACTACCTTCGTCGTGTTGGGGTCATGTTGTACTGCACGCTGCTGACCTTGTCCAACTTCGACCAACTACATATCATGAAACTTCCCCAATGCAGTTAGTACGTGGAAATCCTCCAAGTATTTCTCATTTGCGTAAGTTCGGTTGTGCTGTATACATACCGATCTCACCACCACAGCGTACCGCTATGGGCCCACACAGGAAAGTGGGGATCTATGTGGGATTTAAATCTCCGTTGATCATAAAGTATTTAGAACCCTTAACAGGTGATCTATTTACTGTCCGGCTCGCTAACTCTATCTTTGATGAGGAATATTTCCCGACATGAGACTTCAAGTATCAGAAAGAATGCCAGGAAATTGATTAGGATGCCCAAGGTATTCTAGCCTCACATCCACGTAGTACTGAAACTAAACTTCAAGTTCAGAAAATTATACATTTACAACGACTTGCAAATAACCTGCCAGATGTATTTACTAATTATAAAGGTGTGACCAAATCTTTCATTCCCACTCAGAATGTGCCAGAAAGAGTGGAGGTACCAAATAAAACCACTCAACTTTCACTCACTAAAAAGAGAGAAAGAAGTGGCCACTAAGCAAGATACAATTGCTAACAAGCAAAGAAAGATGGTAAATGCAAACCAACCTTTAGTTGGTACACACCAAACTGATACTATATATCAAGCAGATCGTGATAATCAGCAATCTAGCTCGATAGTGCACAATACTGAGACTAGAAATTCGGAAGACCATAGACAAATTGTTTCAGGAGATCACAATAAGTCTATAAGGGTTGATGAGATTGCCATCAACTACTCTGAAACTGGTGAATCTTTTGATAGAAGAGCTACAATTGTGGACACCTATTTTTCCGAACAAATTGTCGAATGCCTCCAAGTTGATCCAGAACCTAGATCTATAAAAGAGTGTCAAAAACGCTCTGACTGGAACAAATGGAAGGACACAATTGACGCGGAATTAGCTTCGCTTTATAAAAGAAATGTATTCTCGGCAGTTATGCCTACCCCTCATGGTATCTTTCCTGTGGGATACAAATGGGTTTTTGTCCGGAAACGGAATGAAAACAATGAGGTGGTGAGATATAAAGCAAGGCCTGTAGCACAAGGTTTTACGCAAAGACCTAGCGTTGATTTCAACGAAACTTATTCTCCAGTTATGAGTGGTATAACTTTCCAATATTTAATATCATTGGCAGTACAAAATCGTCAATCTATATAGTTGATGGATGTAGTGACAACATATCTTTATGGGTCACTTGATTCTGATATTTACATGAAGGTTCCTGACGGAATTGACATCCTGAATCAGAAAGTAAATCGTAACATGTATTGTATTAAGTTGCAGAAGTCACTTTATGGCTTAAAACAATCGGGCAAGATGTGGTACAACCGATTAAGTGAATTTCTTTCTCTAAAAGGATACACTAAAAGTGATGATTGCCCGTGTGTCTTCATAAAAAAATCTCCCACAGGTTTTTGCATTATCTCAGTATATGTCGATGACCTTAACATCGTTGGCAATACACGAGATATTGATGAAGCATGTCATCATTTAAAGACGAAATTTGAGATGAAGGATTTGGGTCAAACCAAATTTTGCTTAGGTCTACAACTTGAGTATTTACCTTCTGGAATCCTTGTGCACCAAAGTGCCTATACCCAGAAAATATTGGAGAAATTCAATATGGATGAATCATATCCTTTCAAAACTCCTATGGTGATTCGCTCTCTAGATGTAGAGAAAGATCCATTTAGACCAAAGGAAGATGGAGAGGATGTTCTAGGACCTGATTTTCCATATCTCAGTGCTATTGGCGCCCTCACGTATCTTGCAAATAGTACGCGACCAGATCTGGCTTTCGCGGTAAACCTATTAGCAAGGTATAGCGCTGCTCCTACCAAACGCCATTGGATTGGAGTTAAGAATGTCTTCCGATATCTTAATGGCACAAGAGGTTTAGGAATTTTCTTTAAAAAGGATCAGGACCCGACTTTAATTGGGTATACTGATGCTGGCTATCTATCTGATCCCCACAATGCTAGATCACAAACAGGATTCGTATTTTTACAGGGTGGGACCGTTATTTCATGGAAGTCTTCTAAACAGACTCTGGTAGCTACTTCCACCAATCATTTTGAAATAATTGCATTATATGAGGCATCACGTGAATGTGTATGGCTTCGCAGAATGATTAACCATATATTAACATCTTGTGGTACTGGTTCATTAGAATCACCTATCATTATCTATGAAGATAATGCCGCTTGTGTTGTTAAGATGGAAACTGGTTATATTAAGAGCAACATCACTAAGCATATTACTCCTAAATTATTTTATCCTCATGAGCTTCAGCAACATGGAGAGATAAACATCTTGCAAACTAAGTCTTGTGATAATCTTGCTGATTTATTCACAAAATCTCTACCATACTCCATATTTTTTGAATGTGTCGAAGGAATTGGTATGAGACGACTTAAAAATTTGCAGAGTTCAGGGGGAGTACCTCTCTCTGGAAAATAACCTATTTTCGTCATATTATACTCTTTTTCCTTTGTATGAGTTTTACCCTTTAGGTTTTCTCATTCAAAGTTTTTCATGAGGTAATATCAACATAAGTTATATGTCTTATCATTTTGTTTTTTCTCACTAAGGTTTTTACTAAATGGTAATTATAGACATTAAACTATTTTGGACCATACTAAGTATGAGCTTTACTCATAAAAGTCTAAAAATAGCTAATAATATATCACGGTTTTTCTTCTTATTTTTCCCATTGGATTTTTAAGAAGTTTACCTGATATATCTACACTACGGTTTCTCCTCATGTTTTCCACAATAGTTTTGGAGGAGTTTTTCCGATGAGATAAATCAAACGATGATTACCAAAAGCAAATTGATCAAGGGAAGTGTTAAGATTATTTGATGATCAATTAGCACATGTTAATTATGCTTATCCAAGAAGAGACTCCGGTTCATAGGAGACACCTCTTCATGTCCATGAAGAGACACCTCTTCATGAGGGGACATGTCCTATTAAGACATGTTCACACTATCTTCACATCTCTTCTCACTCTATAAATACTTGTAATCATCCATGTACAAACTACACATTTTGGAATAGAAGATTTGATTCCTCTCGCTCAATCTCTCTTGCTCCCGCTTTGTATTCCAACGGTTCATATAGCACTGTGCAAAGATTAATTCTCAACAGATGACAGGGCCAAACCCAAAATAATTTCGGGAGACAGCGGAGGAACGGTTGAAACACGAAATGGAAATACTCGTTTAGGCTGATGGTGAAAACAAAACACAAAAATGCTGATTATAAGCCACATAACGGCTTATCAGTAAAAAAATAATGTGATTAAACTTGTTTATATATTTTCTTAGCAATTTAAAAATAAAAATGCTGGAAAATAAAATACGATAAAAAACCCAAAATAAACTACAAAATTTTAATTTTGAATTTAAAATTTTAGTTTATGGAAAATCAATCCTCTCGGGATTTGAACTATTTACAACACTCTTGAATGGCACATTCTCAAATGCCTCTTTAATGACTCTGATTATCTGCCATCCGCATCCACCAAATTAGTTTATATTTTGCCAGCCCCGTTCGTTTCCTCTACAAACAGAGGATAAAATTTTGGATATTCGTGGCACGCTTTTCAAACTGCTAAACGGTGTGTTTCGTGAGAATTTTTCTATATGAAAGTTGTTCCAAAATATCAGATAAATCCATTTGTCAAGTTTGTAATAATTAAAACTCAATTAATCACACGTTAAGGTTATCTCGTTTTACGTGAAACACTTAATCTTCATCTTTATCTTCATTTTCAGGAGATTCAAACACCACCTTACTATCAACTCAGCAAAACGGATGAAAAATAACCTTTTTACCCACATCTCTCCTCTTCCCTTCTTCTTCTCGTTGCTCGGACCAAACCACCGGCAGAGTCAAGGCGTGCCAGAGACAATCAAACCCCAAGCCAACCACCTCATCTCTACACCCCAGCACCGGCGATGCGCAGCAGCCTCCATGCCACTCACTAAGACACACACGTATTTTAAAATTTAACTATTTAAATATTTGATCGATAAATATTTTATTATAAATTAAATTTTATTTGATGAAAATAATATTATTGGATTGTCATTTAAATTTATTTTTATATGATTATGATTTTGTTTTTACCAACATTATAGTATATGAGAAATTTAAAGTCAAAAAAATTGTCAAGTTCGACCGCGCTTTAGTGTGTGGGACGAAAGGAGTACTAGGTTTCCAAATAGTCAAAAGGCAAAACTACGATTTTATCCCTTTCCGCCTATATTTTTTAAAACAATTATATCCCTTAATGTTTCTACTACTGTTAAATGAAGTGGTAGTTATCACGTCTGAAAAATAGAACACTATATTTCATTTATGAGTGCATAATTCCTTGTCTCAGGAGACAAGATACTCATTACAAAATTGGCAAATAACAGAATATATATGCGAAAGCGTAAATAGAGTATTTTACATGGGCGACCAAAAGGTCCAGCACTAAAAGACAAACAATAAAAGCCGGAAGCAACGACAGGCCACCACAAACGCTTGACGACAAGCACGAGCTAGACATCAAAGACTTCATCTCCAAAATACTCCTCTGCTGGAAGGGAAAAAAAGGAGCAAGGCTGAGTACAACCATCGTACTCAGCAAGCCATGCTAGAAAAATGCAAATATAATGCAAGGGAGTACAAAGAATTCATTTATAAGGCTATTTTGCATAAAACCAAACATTTCAAAGCATTTAAATATTTAAAGGCATTTAAATAAAAAACGAGACTATCCCTAGTCAAATTATTATCAAGCCGCGCACCAATGCAATCTTGCCTTAACCCACACCATTAAGTAATAACTCCAGTTATACCAGTTTTAACAGAATTAAACTCTAACTTGGGTATATTTTTTGGTTTGCCCATAACCGAGAGCACGACTATTCAAATAGATTAAACTCTGATCAGAGGTGTACAGCATTACCCACCAGACACGTCTCCCTCACTTGGTTGCCACATGCCACATGCCACATGCCACCACAGCATATGGACAGAAGCCGTGACATAACCCATCGCTTGGAACCATCCTAAACAAAGAAGACCGACATAGATCTCCCCTGCTAGTATACCCTGGGACAAGTGTATATGCCCCCGGGCATCTCGACTCATTCTAAGCCTGCACTTGCCAGAGATATCAACCCAAGCTGGGGCCTCTTCTGTCTCTGTCTTTTTTGTTCATGACCATACTAAACAATGCATTAAGCCTTACCCATTAGACAGGTGGTTATATGGAATATGTTTTGCAACTGGGACAGCAATATGATCAAAATGACATGACTTGTCTTGCTCGCAATAAAAGTCCTCAAGATCAACCTCGAGATAGAGCAGCTCTTCCGAATCTGTTGCATCTACATGACATACACAAAGTAAAAGGGCCAAAAGATAAATAAGAACCATATAGGATGTGGAAACAAAGCATATAAATGGGTTCTACACTGTTTAAGGAAAAATTAGCAATTTGAACCTGTCGATTCTGAGTCCGATTCTGAGTCAAACGATCAAGATATGGCTATTTGAATTTTAGGTGTTGTTTGAATGGAATTTTGTGAATTCTTTTTCTAAAGAAAATATGTATTATTGCATCAGCAAAGAGAGAGAGGAAGGTGTGGACCGGGTGCACTAGAGACATGCCCCACGATTCGGCCACTCGGTCTACCATGAGCCGGGTGCACCGAAGGCTCACTGGACTGAGGTGCATAGTAGCCGGCACATGGTCGCTCGGGTGACGGCCAAGCCAAGCAGTCACCCCCGGTGGCCACAGCATGGCAGCGCACGGCACAGGAGAGGCGAGGATGGCGGAGAAGCTCACCGGAGCGATGGGGACGGTGAGGAAACGATGATGACGACGAGGAAGAAAATGTGGCCAGCTTGGGTTTTCATCAAGGACGGAGCTCTGAGGCTTGCCGAGATCAGTGAAGGCATGGCCGAGGGAGAGGAAGAGACTGCGAAGCTGGCGGTGGCTTTGCAGAGGCTTGGCGAGATCCCGATCGATGCCCAGCGGCTGCCGAAGCACGTGACGGCGACGACGCGTAGAGAGGAGCAGCGTGTAGGCGATGAGGCGAGCTTGGCATTCGAGCGGCACCAAGAAGGGGAGGAGGAGGTCACGGGGGTTCCGTTTTTATAGGCCGGAGGGGAGGAGGTTGATCGCAAGGACAAGAAATGGCGCCAATCACGGTGGCGCTCCCCATTAAACACACCGATTACATATTTCGATTGAGAATGATTTAGTGCAGGATTGAATGGGATTTATTGGGGGAATTGATGCATACTACACAAGAAACTAATTTTTGCAATCAATTGAAAGGGAAAATGCTTGGGGAGGCGGATCGGTGTGATGGTAGCTCTAAGGTTCAGAGGAGGAGGGAGACAGACCGGTTGGCTGGAGGTAGGAGATGCCTCCGATAGTTGGGTCCCATGAGAGGCGTGCGCGTGTAGCGCACATGTGGCACGGGCGGCCTCGTAGGCTGTGGGTGCGGCGACTTGGCCTGATGGGTGGGTCGACACGAGGGGACGACCCAGAAAGCGGAGAGGCGGGGCGTCCTGGTGAGCCCGAGGCTTGTCTGGGCCAGGAAGGAGGGGAGAAGGGGGTGTGGCCCATGACAGGAAAAGAAGGGAGAGAAGAGGCTGGGCCGGGCCGAGAAAGAGAGGGAGGAGAGGGAGAGAGGGAGTGGGCCGTCAGCTGGGAAGGCCGAGGCGGGTTGGAGGGAAGGAGGAAGGGAAAAGGGTGGGCCAAAAACGGCCCAAAGAGAGGAAGGGAGATTTATTTTAGTTTATTTTTGAAAATCTGAAAAATATTATTGTTGTATTAAAATTATTTATAATGCTTTGAAAATTTCAGTAAAAATTGGTTAAGTATTTTGAAGCATGAAGAATTTAACAAAAATTCGCCTTTACAATTTCTAGAAATAATTTAGACAGTAAAATTTTAAGGTGATTTTAGGGTGCGACAGCAGTATAAAATATAATTAGATCTGAACCCTTAGATAAAACTAGATTTATGATTTAGATTACTTTCTACTACCAGTAGAGAGTATCATAGCGGACCTCTTTACATTAACTAGGTTGTTGATATGGTTTCATAGGTACCAAAAATTGGAAACTTATCTTTCAAATCTAAAGTTTGAAATATGATTAGAAACTCGTCTTTGTATATATAGGTTTGTGACTTTTGTTTTCTATTTTTAACGGGTATAGTTATTTCAGTTAGTAGTACATCTATGCCTTTGAGTGAAGTATATGGACGGTTCTCAAACTTGTATGGGTATATTATCTAGGTTTCAGTATTGTAAGGTTAGTGGGATCCACATGTCAGATATAGAAAAAAAATTTAAAAATATCTTATCTCCTCTCTAACTTAAAACTGAAAGATATTTTTTATTTTTTTATGTGCCTGATATGATGATCTCACTAACATGTAAGCACCACCATAACATGTCACATCAGTGCATGGAGTGGGCTGAAACCTATCTAGACCTGTATAACATCCAAGATAAATTTAAAGACCCAAAAATGTATTTTGAAAGTTTAAGATCTAAACGACATATCCATATAAGTTTAGAGACCATGTGCACTTTACTCTTTGCCTTCTATACCTCCCAGGAACCAGAAATGCTTTCCTAAGCTAATCATAAACTTATTTTCTAATAAGCTCAAGCGACTTATTTTTTATCTCTAAATTATATCACAAGTATAAAGGAGGTATATACATCTTAATGATTGTAGATGCCACTACCAATTAATGGGTTGGTTTATTGTCAATGTATCGAGATATTGGTAATGAAAATGGAACGAGATATCTCTTTAGTTTGTAAATTCAACGAAGAACATCAATAACATGAAGATATTTTCTTAGGTCAATTGGATCATACCATTATAACTCATTTGTCTAGTTTTAAAAAAATACCATAACTATTTATGATATTCAAATAATGCCATTACAATTTTGCAAGTATTTGAGATATGCCAGTACTTATTTCTTACATACATCTATCAAATTTTTTGGACCACTAGCAAAATATTCATGCTTTGCTCTGGGTAGAAAAAAATATTATAATATGTCATAGAAAAAAATATATTTTTTATATTATGTTAGTATCACTTTTTTTGCTTATTTAAACATGTGACATTCACTTATTTGAAACAAACATTGGACTATTATGTAATATCAGGAAATAACAAAGACTAATTTATAAAAACTATAAAAGGAGTGGTGGGGTGACAGTGACAGATTCAAATGCCACCACCACTGATGCCTTTTAAAGGTGTATAGAAACTGCCTTTGTGTTCTTCCTTCATCCCCTTCTTTCTCCCCCTATATCTCTTTTTCAGATCAGTGGGCTAGCTAAGAACTCTCTGACGGGGATGAGGAATACGATGGCACCGACCTTCTCCAGGAGACTCTTGGCAGTGAGCGCGATGCTCAGGCCCCCGATGCACGCACCCTCTCCCTATCGTGGAGCAGCCGGAGCGTGTTGAGTAGTGGCCGCATCTCCATGTAGTCGCAAATGTCAGCACCTCCCATAGCCGGAGATCGTCCACACCCGATGCAGAGAGGTCCAGCGCGATGACACTGTAGTAGCTGTCGTAGCATCGGTGCCACTGCTGCTGCAAGCGATATGATGGTGCGTGGGTGAAATCGATGGGGCTTCCTTGGCAGACCTGTGCGCCGCTGATGGCCAGAGCAGACTTATACGTTGCCTTCGTTCGTCAGCTACTTTCTCGAGACTTGCCGATGGATTTAACACATCATATGCAGCTCCATTGATGAAGAAGACGAACATGAAAATAGAAGTGGGAATGAGAAAGAAGACATGAACAATTTGGTTCAAAATTTATGGAGAGTTTGGTTCAAAATTTATGGACAATGTATTGATTGAAAAGGTAAGTAGTGACATATATAAAAAAGATAAAATTATAATGGCATAATTCTAAATAGGGAAAAATATCTAGTATCCCCGTGATATTTTTCAAAACTGTGAAAAAGTTGCGGTGGCATACATCCAATTAACCTATTTTATTTGCCTAATATTTTGTCTTTTTATATATAGACCTCCACCTATACTAGATAATAGGGGATGTTTAGATCCAGGGGTGTAAAATTTTGGCGTGTCACATCGGATATACGGACACACATTTGAAGTATTAAACATAGACTAATAACAAAACAAATTACAGAATTCGTTTGTAAACCGCGAGACGAATTTATTAAGCCCAATTAATCCGTCATTAGCAAATCTTTACTGTAGCATCACATTGTCAAATCATTACGAAACTAGACTCAAAAGATTCGCCTCGTAAATTAGTCGCAAACTGTGCAATTAGTTATTTTTTTCACCTATATTTAATACTTCATGTAGACGTTCAAATGTTCGATGTGATATGGTGTAAAAATTTGGCGTGGGATTTAAACATGGCCCATAGAGAAATTCGGTGATATCAAAAATATCTTTGACATAAAAGAACAGAGAGAACGTTCAGTCTCTCCGCTGCACAGTCCCCAACCACAATCCCCTTCACTCAACAGTTCTACTGCTTCTCTCCGATTGGGTCGCCGCCGAATGGAACCGGATGCCGCGGAGATGGAGGTGAGGCGGCGGCTGCGCGACATCGGCGCCCGCCTGAGCCCGCTTCCGGACAACGGCGACGGCGGGCTGCTCAGGTTGCTCCAGGTGAGCTCTCGAGTAATACCATTGATATATTATGTACTATTCATCAACTCTCGAGTAATACCATTTCAGTTAGAAGTAATTAGGTTGCTGCAAAAGTAGGATTTCGCCAATACTAGAATCTACTCCAGGTCTCCAGCATTGGAGTGTTATGGACTCTATCTTTGCAAAATAAAATTTCTGTTGCCTTCTTCCAAAAATGAAGTTGTGAAGCTCTACTTATTAGCTGTTGTATTGGTTGGCTTGCATGATTGCGGTTACAGAAATGTATTGTTGGATTGGATCTGATTGACCATGTAGAGACTTTTAGAATTTCTTTTCTTTTATGCAGGAAGCAGCCAAATTGGTGTACAGAGTGAATCAGTGTCAATTAGATAGAATGCACAGTGCTCTTATCCCTCTTATGAAAGCACTGATTAAGAAAGAGTTACTGGATCACACTGACCCTGGCGTGAAGCTCGCCGTAGCGTCATGTTTAACCGCGCTGATCAAGATCCGCGCACCGGAGCCCCCTTATGATGATGATGTGATGAAGGTGACTTCTTCTTCTTCTTCTGGTGATGAAATGGTGGTGTTTGTGTGTATAATTGACCCTTATTTCTTACCTTGTTTCAGGATGTGCTCAAGCTTGTTGTTGAGGTCTTCTGTGAACTGGATGATGTGGACTGCCCCTCCTATGGAACAAGGGTTTCAATGCTTGAAACTTTTGCAAGGATACGGGGTTGTGCCTTGTTGTTAGATCTTGACTGTGATGATCTGATACGGGATATGTTTCACCATTTCTTCTGGACCGTATCGTATGCAACTTCTTTCTCTGTTTTTCTGTCATACTTGTGTCCATTCTGTCATAATTTCTGTCAAATGGATTACAGAGATATTGCAGTTGTGTTCTTGACTTTAAAAGATGCCTATGAATGACTGTGTGGTTCATATGACATAGTTATGGACTTATGGGCTTATGGTTGTGGAATATACAGAGAAGGTGAACAATGCAGGTTATAACTATGTTTAAAGTTACTCTGGTTCAAGGAAACATTGTAAAGATGGCTTTTCTATCGAGTTTTCATGCTTTATGCATTTCACTTGAAATTGTTAAGCTGATCGGTCATACTGACCATAACACTGAAAGCATCTATATAATTGTTTTCGGTCCACACAGAACATCATTTTGCATGTACATCATTCATCATTTTGTCTTCTCTAATAAAATTAAATGACACCTTTTATGGTGCTGCAAAATTTCACCCCCATTTTTTGTTTTCCATTTTACAACTGAGGCACAGTTTATCCTGGTCCATAAAAAATGTGATACAACACCATTAATTATTCTTTGTTTCCACTGTTTTACTCCGTTCGCTTGTCAAGAGCTGTTAATTGTTGTATTTTTTTTCTAACATGGTATTCTATAAAGTACACCATGATTTGGGTTGCTGCAAGTTGAGATTATACCATTGTTCTGTTTATGAATTAACAAAATGCTATGAGATAAGAGCTCAGAATGTCACTGCAGTTTGTTACTTCAAGAATCCCTCTATTTGTTTGTGGATATTGCAGATGCCTTTTCCTTTATATGTCCCCTCTAGATGTATGCATGCATGTTTCTGTGTTGTGTATACTCTGTTAAAATTTTCAGGTGCTTTTATTATCCTTTCATTCCTTAACGTTTTTCAATTATTTCAGCAATACTCATCAGGAGAATGTTATATCCTATATGGAAACCATAATGAAGTTTGCAATCGAAGATATTACTGATATGGAACAAGATCTGATTGAAGATCTGGCATCCTGCCTGCTTCAGAATGTTAAAAAGGAAGAAAAAGTAATTTGGTCCATACATTGTTCGTATCAACAATATAACATCATCTTCACTAAAATTTTCAACTGGCTTGTAGGAAACTCTTCCAGCATCTTTTGTACTTGCAGAGAGGGTAATAGTACTCTGCCATGAAAAGTTAAAGCCAGTGTTCATCAAACTACTTCAGGGAGCTCCCATAAACGAGTATAGCAATCTTGTTACATCATTTCTCCAAGAGGCTACAGATGCTGGAGACAACAATGTTGATGCTTTTATGCATGAGATGGTCAGTTAAACTGCTTTACTACTTCTACATATTTGGATAATATTTTTGCCCTAATGGTTACTGCCCCAAAATGTAGGGTTCTTTGAAAAAAAAACAATTGTAATACCTATGGTTTTGTGCTATGAATGCCTTGAAAACTGGGTTTTGTGAAATTTAACCTATATATTCTATGTAATATATTTCCAGCAAGCTGATCATTGCAATATTACTATCATATAACCAACACACTAATAGGATTTCAGTTTTAAGTAGTTTGTTCAGTCGATGTATTGAGTTGTTTGCACTGCACACCACACATGCATGGGTATTACCAGTTAAAGGTTGAATATCTGCTTTACTTAATCATAATTCATTTTTGGGGTCTTCATATTCTGAAGTGACTGGTGGAAACTACTGTTTACAGTTAGTAGAACCATAACTCATCGTTTTCAAATGTATAGCTTATATCCCCTTTGTTTGATAATCATTGTGTTGTTGAAAAGTCTATCATATTCATTTGAACAAAGTTCTACAGCTTTATGATTGGCAACAGTAATCTGTCACAGAGAGTCGATAGAGTTCTAACAGTTGTATTGAAAATTTTCTGCATGTTATGATAATCTTATTTGGTCAATCGCACTGACTATTTCATTATTAAGAAGGAAGTAGTGTCTCCTAAATCTTCGACCATGATGGGTAACACTATAGGACAACCAGCAGATAGTGGGGAGGAGTTGAAAACGGAAATTATACAGGAAACTAAAGAGGTATGCATGCCTCATTGCTGAATGTCAAAATTAAACATTATTGTTGCAACATGCTCTCTGTTTCAGTTACAAGCTTTATGTCCTCTTGTCAGGCTCTTAATTCAAATAAAAAAGTTCTTGATGGTAGCATTGTCGGCTCGAGAATCAAAGTATGGTGGCCTGCTGATGAAATGTAAGTGCGATAACCATCATATATGTTTCTTATTTGAAGAGATGTTCTAAAACATGTATCTATATTATAATTAGTGCTCAATGGTTCGTTGTTTATTCATTCGACTTGTTTATATAATACTTTTGGTGACTTAAAACCTGGTGTGTGGAGTTCTGTACCTATGTTTTACTATTTGCTATATTGTTCCATTATTTATGCTGGTCTTATTGAACTCCCATGGCTTTAGGTCTCTGGTTTTGTAACGAACTCTCATGAGTTCTGCTGGAGTTATGTGTCTATGTTTTAGGGTTCTCTGATTAGTTTTGAATTCGTTACATGCTCTGCAGGTTCTATAATGGATTGGTTAAGTCATTTGATGCTTCTTCAGAAACACACGGGGTGAACATTTTGCATATGGGCTTTGTCTGCACTCTACATGCTCCATTTATTCATTTGGGCTGAGCTTCTCAAAACACTATGCTATATTATGGTTTCTTTTGCTTCCTCACTTACTTCATATTTAGATATTCTCTTTTTTGTTTGATACCCAGATTGTGTATGATCATGGTGATGTTGAACAACTACCTCTTAAGGATGAAAATTGGGAATTCATTGCTGAGGTATGTCCATGGAGCACTATGCCATTATTTGTGTTCATTTGCTCCTTTATAATTCAGCTTCTATCCTGTAGGAGCAAGACTACAATCCCGATGCATCCCCCGATATGTATGTAAAGTATTTACTTTGCACCTTCTATATGTTCGATGATTATGTTAGAAAATAATAAGATGAACAGTGAAATAGTGAATCTCATCTTTTCTCATTGATCTCAAATGTCCCATTATATAGGGAGATTACAAGCCTAGGATTCTAGGCATTAGTGTATTACATCAATTAGCAATAAGGTGGATTTATGCCTTTAAAGATGACTGTTACAAAGCAATGAAAAATCCTCATGATGGCTGCTTTGATGAGATCAAATAATGGCCAAATAGTGGCCCTTTTATAACACTCCCTCTTTTGATCGAGTCCATCTTGAGATCAACATGTTCTTTAATTCCCTTGAAAAACCCTGTGGGAAAAAAATAGGAATAATTTGATTGGTGATTGCTCTAACATGAACCTGCAAGGTTTAAGGAGTAATCGATGTCTTGTTTCATCTCTAGAAAAACCGTTGTGGGAAAACATGAGATGAGACATATGCTTGCATCAGACATAGTCTCATTAAAAACTTTGTATGAGAAAAACCTATTGGTAAAAACTCATAAAAGAAAAGAGTACAATGTGAAGCGTTTAACAAGGTCCATCATTTAGAGAGTCTCCCCCTGAAACTTGCAAGTCTCTGAGCTGTCTCATACCAATTCCCTCAACACATTTCTCGAATAAGGAAGCGGGTAGGGACTTGGTAAAGAGATTTGCCAGATTATCACAAGACTTTGTTTGTAGGATGTTTATTTCTCCATTTTGCTGAAGCTCATGTGGATAAAACAACTTAGGAGCAATATGTTTGGTGACGTTGCTTTTGATGTAACCTGTTTGCATCTGTGTAATACAAGCAGCATTATCCTCATAGATAATGGTAGGTGATTCTGAGGAATCAATACCACAAGATTGTTCAATGTGGTTTATCATCCTGCGGAGCCACACGCATTCACGTGATGCCTCAAATAGTGCGATGATTTCAGAATGATCTGTGGAGGTAGCCACTAATGTTTGTTTAGATGACTTTCATGATATGGCAGTTCCTCCATGAAGGAATACAAAACCTGTCTGTGATCTGGCATTGTGGGGATCAGACATATAGCTAGCATCAGTGTATCCAACTAAGCTAGGATCATTAGTTCTCTGGAAGAATAAGCCAAGATCCTTAGTACCATTCAGGTACCTGAGGATTTGTTTTCCCCTGGTCCAATGACGCTTAGTTGGGGTAGTACTATGTCTTGCCAATAGATTTACTGCAAATGCAATGTTAGGCCTGGTACTATTTGCAAGGTACATGAGTGCTCCGATGAGACTGAGATAGGGATATTCTTGTCCTAATATCTCTTCTCCCTCGAAAAATGTCCTTTTCTTTATCGAGAGATCGAACAGCCATGGGGATTTTATTTGGGTATGCTTTGTCCATATTGAATTTCTCCAATAATTTTTGGACATAGACAGATTGATGCATTAAAATTCCCGAGTGAAGGTGCTTGATTTGCAAACCTAAGCAAAATCTGGTTTTACCCAAATCCTTCATCTCAAACTCCGTCTTAAGATGGTTGCACGTTTCATCAATATCTTGTGTGTTACCAATGATATTCAAATCATCCACATACACTGGTATGATGCAAAATCCTGTGGAGGATCTTTTGATGAAGATGCATGGGCAATCATCATTATTTGAATAACCCTTCTACAGAAGGTACTCTCTCAGTCGGTTGTACCACATTCTACCTGACTGTTTAAGACCATAGAGTGATCTTTTGAGCTTTACACAATACATATTGCGATTTGTGCTATCATTCGGTATAGGGATCCCATCGAGGACCCTCATATATATGTCCGAATCTAGTGACCCATATAAATATGCTGTCACGACATCCATCAACTGCATAGATAGACGCTTTTGAGTTGCCAGTGATATCAAGTATCGGAACGAAATTCCAGTCATGACTGGAGAATATGTTTCATTGAAATCAATGCCGGGTCTCTGCGTGAACCCTTGTGCTACAAGCCTCGCCTTATATCTCACCACCTCATTGTTCTCATTCCTCTTCCGAATGAAAACCCATTTGAAACCTACAGGGAAGGTTTTTGGAGGTGTAGGTATTATTGATGAGAATACCTCTCTTTTATTGAGGGAGGCTAATTCTGCTTCAATTGCTTCCTTCCATTTGTTCCAGTCCGAGTGCTTCTTGCACTCTACCATGGATTTTGGATCTGGATCATTTTGGATGGTATCTGCAATTGATGAGGCAAAATATATGTCGACAATTGTAGTCTTACGGTCAAATGATTCTCCAGACTCAACATAGTTTATGGAAATTTCATGTATCCCAGTTGTCGGCTCAGTATTTCCCAATATGACCGCGTCAGGGTGTCCCAATATCCCATCATCAGAAATTGAGTGCACTGTTGATGTGGGAAGTGGATTGGATAAATCCACTTGGTGTCTCTCAACTTGAGGTTGAGTTTCATTTACTGTGTCAGAGGATTCTTTCCTCTGTTTCCTCATGCGCTTGCGAGGATTTGCCGTACTTCTACCACTCTCTTTTGAGGAAGGGAGTTGAATAGTTTTGTTTGGTACCTCTATTCTTTCTGGCACATTCCTTGCGGGAATGTATGATTTTGTGACACTTTTACTCACAGTAAATGAGTCTGGTAAATTGTTTGCAGCAACCTACAAATCAATGATCCTTTGAACTTGAAGTTCAGATTCTGTGGTACGAGGATCCTCCTTTAGGGTGTCAAATGCATCCCAATTTATTTCTGAGCATTCAGTGTGATACTTGAATTCTCCCCCTAATGCCGGGAAATGTTCTTCATTGAAGATACAATCAGCGTACCGGGTTGTGAGCAAATCCCCTGTAAGGGATTTCAGGTATTTAATGATCGACGGAGATAGATACCCCACGTAGATCCCCATTTTCCTATGAGGACCCATGGATGTACGCTTTGGTGGTGAGATCGGTACGTATACAGCGCAACCGAATTTTCGCAGATGGGAAATATAGGGAGGATCACCACGAACTAATTGCAGCGGGGAAACTGTATGGTATGCAGTTGGACGCAATTGTATTAAGTCACCAGCATGTAAGATTGCGTGACCCCAACAAGAGGTTGGTAGGTTATAATTTTGCAATAGTGGTCTGGCAATAAGCTTTATTCTCTTGATAAAAGATTCAACTAAACCATTCTGTGTGTGAACATATGGTACAGAATGTTGAACTTCAATTCCTAAAGCCATGCAATAGTCATTGAAGGCTTTGGAAGAAAATTCTGCAGCGTTGTCCAATCTGATTGATTTTATCTGGTGTTCAGGTTGATTTGCTCTAATCTGATGACTTATGCAATCAATTTTGCAAAGGCATGGTTCCGTGTCGATGATAGACACACATGAGACCATCTTATGGATGCGTCTATTAGAACCATGAAATACCTGAATGGTCCAGACAATAGTTGAATGGGGCCACAAATGTCACCTTGAATGCGTTCAAGAAACTTTACTGGTTCAACTTTTATTTTAAGATGTGAGGGTCTCAAAATTAATTTCCCAGTTGCACATGAGGTGCACACAAAATCTGAGGATTTCGGGAATTTTCTGTCGCTCATACCATGTTCACTTGAATTGCTCATGATTTTTCTCATCATCTCGATGTCGGGATGGCCAAGGCGTTCATGCCAAGTTTTGAATGCATCCACATTCTGAAAAATCACTTTGTATGCAACAAAGGTACGGGTATGTGTAGTACAATCCAGACGGGAGAGAAGGCACCTTTTCAAGTGTTTGTTTACCATATCCAGTATCTTTGGTCAAGAGGAGGAGCTCCTCATTGTTTTCTTCATATGTTTTCACATGAATCCCATTTTTCCGGATATCTCTATAACTTAGTAGGGTACGTGTTGAATCGGGAAACAATAATGCTTCCTCAATATTTATTTGTGTACCCATTGGAAGTATGATAGTGGCTCTACCAGAACCAACAATCATAGCTTCGCGTCCCGCGATGGTCAAAACTTGTCCTTCTCTCTTTGTGAGAGTTTGGAAAATTTTGACTTCCCTAAGTATAGTGTTAGTGGTACAACTGTCCACTAGGCACATCTCTTCTTCCATTGGATTGACTCCCGTAACAATCTATATAATGCAGAATTTAAATTCGTAAGAATAAAGACAAAATATAGAAAAGCACATAGAATATATTAAGATAGCAGGTGTGCTATTACAACTGATAAATGGTGTGGCAACATCATGTCTTTATTACAATGATTACTTTTGCAAATTTAAATTAAAGCTATGGAGCCTATTTGAGGTCTCCAAAAATGTCGTTGGAAGCATATTCCACAAGCATGTCATCGATGTCCATAGAGCCTTCCTCTTCACTTGATGGAGTCTTGGTTTTGCTCGGTCCCGCTCTATCAAGGGTGGGGTCCATAGCTCCAGTCTTCAGTGCTTGAGAGGTGAAGTGTGCTTCATGCTTCTGGGTGTTCTGTGTATGACCCATGGACTTCATGTATAGATCAACAAGATGCTTAGGGGTCCTGCACTTCTTAGCAATATGATTGTAGCAACCACACTTGAAGCAAGTGGTCTTTTTGCCACTATCATTTTTGGGCTTAGAAATGCCTTTTCCCTTTTGGGCATTCCCATGTGGCTTTTTGGTTCTCTTGCGTTTGCCCTTGCCAGAGGAATTTTCAGTCTGTGTATTCCCATTCGGGACATTCGTCTTTACATTCACATGTACTTCAGGCAATGGTGTAGTGCCCAACGGGCGCTGGTTCGAGTTCCATACAGTGAGTTCATGGTTCTTTTCTGCCTGTTTCAATGTCTGAATGAGTAAAGAGTGGACTGTGAAATTCTTCTCACGGTATTGTTGAGTAATGATCCGTTCTGATGGGAGTATTGTAGACAAAGTCTTTTCAATTTTATCCGCTTCAGAAGGTTCTTTCTCACGAAACCGAAGCTTAGAGCATATCTTATGAACAACATGGTTGAACTCATCTATAGTTTTGAAATCCTGTAGGCGTAGGTGGTTCCACTCATACGTTGCCTCTGGGAGGAGGATAGCTTTATGCTATTCATATCGATTTTTGAGAGCTGTCCACAAAGCACGTGGGTCCTCATACATGTACTCCATTTTCAAATCCTGATGGATATGATTCCTTATTACTTTTAAGGCGGAGAATTTAGACATGTTAGAGGGGGTAACGTTGTCCGCAGTTGTTTCATCTATACATCTGTATAGTCCATTTGTCGACAGATTTACTTTGACATCCATCGTCCAAGCAGGGAAATTGGAACCATCAAGAGCGAGAATATCAAACTCTTTGGTTGCCATCTCACCTACATTGTGATAGCCAAAATTTTGAGAAATTATGGCATATTTGCATTAAAATAATAATAATAACAATAGAGCGATAAATTAAATGTTGCAAAGTAATTGTAAAATAAAAGACATGGAAATGCATAGAGTGCTGAAAATAGACTCATATTTATAATAACAGAAAATTACAGGGTGCTAAGAGCAAGTGTACATTCTCTGGTTATTTGCGGAAAGTAAATTGACCAAAGGTCGGGTACTAAAATGTAAAATGTGAAAATTATAAAGATAATTGGGCGGTGAGCCGAAACAATCTTAGTTTCGGCCCACGACCGATTTTGGTCCAAGAGGCCGGGGGGGGGGGGGGGTTGGCGCGGGCGCGCAAGGTGGCCCGGCCCAGTGGCTGGCGCGAGGGTGGCAGGCCATTAGCGGGGGCTGGCTAATGGGCCGGCCTGGCCCAGCCGGCTTAAGGGCATGCCGAGGGGGGGCGCAAACCCTAACCCCTCCTCCCTTTCAAACCGCCGTCGCCTGCCTGTGGGGGAGGGAGGCCGACGCGCCGCCCCCCACCGCCGGCAGGCGTCTCCGCTGCCGATGCCGCCCGCAGCCGCCGCCACCACCGACGCCACCACTACCGCCGTGGCCACCTGCAGCCGTCGCCACCATGGCGAGGAACGGCGTCACCCGCAGCCGCCGAGGGGAGGCGCTGCCGTGGGGAGGCCGCCCGCCGTCCGCAGCCGTGTCCCGTCGGGCGCTGGCGCAGCTGCTGCCGCCATTGCCGTCGTCGGGCGCCCGCGTGGCTGGTGCGCGGTCGGCATTGTCCGGAACCGTCGTGGCCGCCGTCGGGACCGACGCCGCCACGCCACCGCTACCGCCGATTTGCCGCCGCCGCCACACCACCGATCTGCTGCTGCCGCCGCCCTGCACCCCCTCTCCCCCTACCTCCTGACCTCTTTTCTTCCCTTGCTCAAGCCTCCTCCTCACCTGAGGGTGGGGGTCGGCTGGCCTTGCCGCCGCCGCTCGTCTTGGCAGGGACATGCCCGGTCTTGATGATGCGGCGGAGGCCGGGGCGTGCGTTCGTCGCCGCAGCTGCGGTCGGGCGACCGGGGAATGGAAGGATTGGTGGTGGAGATGGAGGTGCGATCGCAGAGCTGCTGGAAGCGCCCGCTGCCATGTAAAAGGGGCGGGGCTCCGCGGCGTGCGACGATGGTGCCTCTGAGGAGGAACTCCGGTGGATCAGTTGGTGATGGTGTGTGCAGCGGTGTCGCCAGTGAGTAGTCCAGCGACGGTGATGGTGAAATGGCGCGGCGATGATGCTTTGTCCAGCCGTGGTGAGGGCAAAAGGACGTCACCACGTCGGGCTTCTTTTGTTGCGTCCGCACCCTCGCTGTCCACCCATGGGACTCGCAGTGATGTGGTGACTTCACCAGAATGCATTCTGGTGCCGTGCACACGTCAGTCACCGCCGGAGTCCCTTGGCGAGTTGCGAGGGTGCTGGAGTTGGCGCTGCTGGCTCTGTCGTTGCCGCGAGCAGCGGCACCGTCGTCGCAGCGTCGTCCTCCTCGTTTGGCTAAGCCAGAGAGAGGAGAACGGGGGCCACGGGCGGCAATGCCGGCACCACGGCCCCTGCCACATCGAGGTCGGTGCACCGGAGCTCGGAGAATCCGCTTGTTCTGTTGCATGAGACAACGGAGGTTGCGGGGAAGGGAGGATTTGGCATCGAGAGAAATGGGACGAGCCATCTTACCCTTCACGTGTCGGTGAGTGCTTTCACCGTTCTTGCTCGGTTAGAGCGTGCTGATAACGTGTTAGAAAATAATAAGATGAACAGTGAAATAGTGAATCCCACCTTTTCTCATTGATCTCAAATGTCCCATTATATAGGGAGATTACAAGCCTAGGATCTAGGCATTAGTGTATTACATCAATTAGCAATAAGGTGGATTTATGCCTTTAAAGATGGCTGTTACAAAGCAATGAAAAATCCTCATGATGGCTGCTTTGATGAGATCAAATAATGGCCAAATAGTGGCCCTTTTGTAATAGATTTGATGCAATTCTAGTTTGGAAGAAGTCTATTTCCAACGCAGAACTACCACAGAAGTCTGAAAACTAACCTTAGCTGCAAAATTGGATAGTATTCAACCCTTATGCCTTCATCCTCTTGAATTTGCATGTCTACCAGCCTCTTCAGACAACCAAAAATTGATTATTGATTTGCTGTTTTCTTGTTTTCAGGGACTAGCCTAAAGCCCTAAAGTTGATTTGTTTGTATTGCTGTCTTGTTGTTTTGACATCTCTACAAATATATATCAAACAATTAATCAAACTATTGTTATTTTTTTTGGATCCTTCCCCCATTACACTCTATTGTTGCTGATGCTACATTTGTTTGTTCATCAAGTCTCTCAAATCCTAATGCAAAAAAGTTTCTTCAATTTTGAGTCGCTGCTCATTTCAACCAGGCTAGAAGACCGAAGTCATAAAGGAAGTCTTGGTCAGCCATTCCAGGACGCTCACAAAGCTGCAAGCAGTCATTCTTTCGTCATCCAAGAGAAATACAATACTGTGCTAAATGAAATCCGATGCATTTCCACTGAAACCACCGGCTCACTTCTCGTGCGCGTAAGCGGCTGGGAAAACTGCCACCTTGAGCCAGAAAAAGTTAGCATGGTGTACACAGGGCAGCTTCCGTCAACCACAGCACATAACCTCTCTGCAGAAAAGCCTCAGTCCTTCAGTTGCAACACACAAGCCTACAAATCGTGGACTCGTTCCACCCAATGTAAGTTACTCCATTTTTGAAGCATAGACAGTTATGATATGATTCCACATGTTCATAGCTTAACTACACATATTCATTTAAACAGAAGACATTAAACCTAGCATGCTAACCGGTGCTGAGCGCTTTCTTCTTCTATTACAGGAACAGCGTACAGGGTTGCATCACTCCACATCAGTATATATCTTTTCTTTGTTCATCTGGAGGTGTCCATCAAATTAATGAAGATGATCCTCTACTTAACATGGTCGTAATCAGTATTTTGCGGACTCAGAAAGAGCTGAGTTCTGGATGGCGAAATCTGTGCAGTGTCCATATAGATGCCATCTTGGAGCTATTCGGCCTGTTTATATTTCAGTTCCATTTTGCCTAAAACCGAAAGAGCCGTTCTGGATGGTGTGACTGACTACTCCAAGTAATGAAATATGTGCCCTGCATATAGATTCCTGTATATATTTCAGTTCCTTTTGCCTAGAACTCACCTATGCACAATCCTCTTGTGAAAACCTTGACTAAGCTAAAGGACTTGTGTTCAATTCTTGTCACCATGGAGTACTGTAGTATCTTCTTCTGTGACAAAATTGGTTTGGTGACACAGAATTTCAACTGTGCTCAATTTTGATGTTTGGACCATGCAGGTTGGTCTACACTGCAAACTACATGTGTAGAAACTACTATAGGATCCAAAAATAATTGCATGAGATTTGTCTACGTCACTATGAGTAGAACTTTTTACTCCTAGATTTAACTATGAGTAAAAGTTTTACTTATAGTAATGTGAATAAATCATAGACGTTAATTTTTAATCCTATGGTGCTTTTTATGTTTGTACTGCATATTTTCCTTGTCTAAATACACTATATCGATGTCACGGTTTTTAGTGTTAATTTATATCATCTCCATGGTATCTCTTTTGTGAGGAGATAGAGTGTACCAAAAAAATAGACACTCAGTATATTTAAAAAGATCTAAAATATCTCTTAAATTGGGATCTACGTTCTATCCCTTTTGTATTCATTGCTACGTACTTTGCCAAACATGGTAAGCAAAATTGAATGAGGACTTTGAAATATCAGAAAAAACATAATATTAAATTCATACTATGAATCCTTTAAGTGGCCCAACCAACCAAGACTTTGTAGATGGAGCCAAAATGTTGTTTGAAATTTCTAAGTTCCTTTAAAATCGTCTTCAGAAAACAGTACAGTAAGATATTCAAATCAATCTGATGATCAAGCAAATTCTCTGGGCAGATGCCATCAAACACAAACTTGGTTTCGGTAATAAGAAATTAGGGGTAGCAGTCAAGCGCCAAACACGATGGCTTAGTTGGACAAAGAGATTTAGACAGGTTCAGGCCCTCTCAACGAGAAGTAATACCCTACTCCTGTTTCGGAGATTCGATCCGCCGAGTGGTTTATTGATCTCTTGATCTCGTGTGCTCACGCTATAATCGCTATTTGATTCTCTGTAGTCGCCTATTTTCGCGTATCCCTCAAGGGACACCCTACCCTCCTTATATAGTTTTGGAGGATAGGTTTACAAGTCGAAGACCTAATCACACTCTATGTCGGACTCCTCAATCTTACCAACTTTGGACTATAGGATGTTACCTTATCACAATGGTAACGTAATACCCAAGTCCTAAGCCGATTTACATAATTATGAGTCACAACCTATTCCCTATGATAAGTCGGATAAGCTAGTCATGAGGGTATCCGGTACCCATAATCTCCACAGTAGCCCCTGAGACTTTCACAGTTGACGAGATAACTTTGCCTCGAACCAGAATAACACATAGCCGAATGACTCCTTAGCCGAGTGCTTCCATCATCTCTGCCTGAGTCTCCCGAGTGCTTTATCATCCAATAGAAAGACTGTGA
Source organism: Oryza officinalis (assembly GCA_008326285.1). Classification (NCBI taxonomy): domain Eukaryota; kingdom Viridiplantae; phylum Streptophyta; class Magnoliopsida; order Poales; family Poaceae; genus Oryza; species Oryza officinalis. The sequence goes on from BDMV01000004.1 coordinate 15,507,067, forward strand.
AGGGCTAAAAACATCTCGAAAAAATTTCAAAAATAGATATTTAGGTGCATCGACTGATGCACCTAATTAGGGGTAGCCCTCGACTATGTGGTTAGTTAAAACAAACTAAGCATATAGTCAAGAACTATAATAATCATACTCATATAAATGTCTAGCCTAAGCTAAAAGCAATCATAAAAAATCATATAACACATAACCTTATAATCAAGGCATAGTGTATAATGAATCTGAGTACTCGATAAGCTCATGCTTATCCGAGTCGTTTTGCCCGAGTCATCTCGGAACATACAACTCAGCCAATCCTCATGAATAGAAAATCCGAGTTAATAAACTCAAAATAAATTTATCAGTCATCTGAAAAACACGACCAAAATATTAAATAGCTCCAGCCATAATATCGGTCTTAATCGAAAAAGCACACCAAGGTGATAGAAAAGCATTGATATAATATAAAATCAAATGCTTTGTAAAAACCAAATAGCTCCTGTAACATATAAAAAAGTTACCAGGACAGTTATAAAAAATATTACTGTTTGTCACCTTTCAAGTTGCATCGTACCAACCTTCAACAAGTTGTGTAACTGCTGTATGAAAGGATTTTGAAGGCATTGGGCAATAAGACACGCGCATATTGCCAGGGCAAATCTGCTTAAGTCCCTAGAGACACGTGTCAAGCCACACCTGTAATATGGGCCGTAAGCTCCTCATGGGTCTTGGCCCAAACACGAGAGAGCTTACCGATACCCTAAAATTTCCGAAGCGCCGTTGTCTTCCCCGCCGCTTCATCTTCCAAAAATTTTCCCTTTCGCGCTCCTGTTCACAGGCTCTTTGTAGAAACCTAGAACTCGTGTGCATCCAAATCCATCCATCCGGAAGCTCAAGCTCCATCAGGATTCATCACGCGCAACCAGTCTTGCGACATCTCCTCCAAAAAATCCCCACTCTTGCTCCAGATCCACTTTCCCCAATCCGCATCCATGGCAGAAGAGAGAGAAATCCCTTTCGACCAATGGGCAACCTCGGACGTGAAGGAATCGATGCTGCGGGAGATGGTGAAGGACGGAGTTCTTCCGGGCAAGGAGATCATCGGTTGGCGCCCGACGTTTGGCGAAGAGTTCCTGACCCCAAACACCGGTGAGATCGTAGTCTTCACCCATTTCTTTTATTGCGGATTTGGTCTTCCCACTTCCGAATTTTTCCGTGGCCTCCTGGAATACTACGGTCTCCAACTTTATCATTTAAACCCAAATTCTATTCTGCATATCGCCATTTTCGTCCATGTATGCGAAGCTTTCTTGGGCATCCTTCCACACTTCAATCCTTTCCGCCGCATGTTTTCTCTCAAGGCTCACCCAACCAAAGACAATCCTTGTGTTGTTGGTGGCGCCGACTTTCAACTTCGCAGAACTCTCCGCAAAGATTACTTCTCTCTTCCTCTGAAATCCTCCAATAAGGGCTGGCATGCGAACTGGTTTTATATCTCAAACCCAGCCCCCAGCTTGCCCGACTTCATCGGCCTCCCACCCATCCAAAGGGCTAACTGGAACACCATGCCAGAAGGGCAAGACTGGTTAGAAGCGAACAACCTCTTGGCTAAAATCCTTGAGCTGAAGAATAAAGGCCTCTAAGGAGAACAAATCACCCGACACTTCATCAAAAGCCGACTGGCTCCCATCAAGGAAAGATCTAAGCCAGTGTTCGAATACGAAGGCCAGAGTGACCCCAACCGGGAGGATCGTGAATCCCTGAACTTCCAGGTCTTGTGCGCTCGCATGTACAAGATTTTTTCTTCCGGAATTGCAGTGGAGTACAGCCATAAGCTCCCAGTTGCTCCCTTCAGTCTTCTTTGACCACCCCCTCCGGTAAATAGACTCTGCAACTCGTATCATTCTTTAATTTATTTATGTTCTTCAATATGTCTCAAGAGTACTGCTTGCAGGCAAATGCTTTGATCATCTCTCGGTCATACAAGGTTTGTCATGAAGATATGCCGACCGAGCCTGCCACCAAGAAGCCAACCGGTGGCCCAAAAATCAAACCGCAAACTAGAAGTAAGAGAGCCGCTGCTGATGAAGATGCTAGCAAACGCGCTAGCAAAAGGCGGCTGGTCGTGGACGACTCGAACGAGGATACTGAGGAAATCCAAACTCCGAAGGCTAACATAAGCTCGCCGAGGCCATCCACAAGATCTGTACCGAAAATCAGGAAGTCCAACAGGTATCTCTTGCTCAATTGAATTTATCTTCTCATCGAAATCCTGCTTATCTCTATCTTGATCGTTTGTATCTTCTCTTGCAGAAAACCTCAGGATATAGATCCCATCGGGCAGACAGAAAAAGTAAGCACGTCTGCAACACCTGAAAAGCCAAAGTCTGCTGAAGAAGGGTCTCAGGACTCTCTCCCGAGTGAGGATACCCCAGAGCAGGAGCCCTCGACTGCCAGTCAGGACATCCCGACTGGAAACCAGCCGGACGAGGACAATCAAGGCTCACGCAACCAAGAAACACTGGTCAAAGACCCAGCTCCAAGGATAGGTAACTCTTAATAACGCCAAAACCCATGTTTTAGACATATCTTCTTATTCTTCATCTTCATTCACCTTCCTTAGAGCAAATAACCGAAGAGGAGAAAATTACCCGACTGAAGTCCTCTGAAGACTCAGTTCCTCCGATTAAAATCGAGTGGCGGGATGCTGAAGGCTAAAGGCAGGGCATTGTGTTGAACAAACAGAAAGAAGCCGAAGAATGCGACATGCTCATTGCTAGCCTCAATGAAGCAACCCAGCTGATGAATGTATGTATAAACTTCTCATATGTTAATCGCATAGTCTTGTATAGTCGACTGACTCAATCTTCATAATGCAGAGAATTCATTGCCGCTCGATGGCCAAGTCGGACACTCTCGAGAAGCTGGTGCCTCATGTCAACTCTTTGAAGAACATTCAACAAGATCTTAAAAATGCCAGAGAAGAAGCTGCAGCTAGAGAGGTCGTCTTGAGGAAAGAAATCGATAAGCTTCGAGACATGAACCTGGAACTCCATGGTTCAATCGGAGGTAAGAAAAAGCATCTTGTCTTGCTCTTGCATAATTTGTTTGACACTGATGATTCCAAATCTTCATGCTGTAGCCAATGTATCTGAAATTGACTCCCTCAAGGCGCAATTAAAGTAAGCAGAGACCGACAACGCCAAACTCGAGTCAGACAAAAATAAGGCCTTGGAAGAAATTGAAGGTAAGCCTTGAGACTCTTATTCCCTGATTTATCTGATCTTGATCATTTGTGTAATCTGAAGTATATCGAACTTGTAGCTAATAAGATAAAATCCCATGCTCAATTTGAAGTTTTTGCCGAAAGAGTCCGAAGGGCCGAAAGAGTCAGATATGATATTGCCAATGCCGCGACGCCAATAGTGTCGGCACTTTATGAGAACAGTCTCGGGAGACAAGCTCTTTGGACACAGTTGAAGTCTTCGATAAACTCAGGACAGCGCCGAAGAAATACTTGGAAAATATCATAGATGTTGCTGTCATGAGTGCGAGTCAAACCTTGGCCATGACGAAGTCACTCTATCCTCAGGTAGATATAAACTCCATAGGAGAAGACTTTGCTAATGGTACCACCGATGAGCAGGCCTTAGAGCAGATTAATGAAGCACAAGAGACGGCCAAAAAGATTGCTGCTGACGTGGTGGAAAACTTCCAAGGATAGATTTGCTGATGTAAACATTGTTGAAATATAATTTGTAATTTCTTAATTTATTTATGCTTATGCCCTAATCTGAGGCTTCGCATTTAATTTCTTAAAAATTTTCGTTTGACTGTCACCAAGCCTAGACTTGATTAAGCCATCAAAAAATTTTCAGTCCTTATCTGCTGAACTCAAACCAGAATAATAAATAATGATAAACTAAGTATGAACAAGTCATTATTGATAAAAAACGTCATACTTTATTGATATCCATAGCCCCCGACTGACAGCTCAAGAAGTCATCTTACTTGAGGTCGGTAGTCGAGAAAAACATGATACAAAAAGCGATATGCTCAATATTTCAGGAATTCTCCACCATTGTTCCATCTTCACGCTCTAAGCGATATGCTCCTGGCCGAGTGACCTAAGCAATTATATAAAGGCCTTCCCATAGTGGAGATAACTTGTGTCGATCCTTTGTTGTCTGAATTTTGCGTAGAACTATGTCGCCAACAATAAAAGCTCGTGACCGAACGTTGCGATTATGATAACGCCGAAGTCCTTGAAGATATCTTGCCGACTGAACCAATGCGGCCTCACGAGCCTCTTCCAGTCGGGTCAAGTCATCAACTCTGTCTTGATCATATCGTTCATCATTGAAACTGTGAACTCGTAGAGATTCGAACTCCATTTCACGCGGCAACATTCGGCCCCATAAACCAAGAAGAAAGGAGATTGGCTGGTAGCCCGACTGGGTGTAGTCCGCAGTGACCATAGCACCGAAGGCAACTCTTGGACCCATCTTCCAGCATAAGGACTTAGCCTATCAAACACTCGAGCCTTGATGCCTTGAAGAACCATACCATTGGCGCGTTCGACTTGTCCGTTGCTTCTGGGGTGTGCCACTGATGCATAGCAAATCTTGATTCTAGAATCTTCACAGAACTCTTTGAAGACGCCTCCAGTGAACTGAGTCCCGTTATCGGTTATGATCCTGTTCGGAACACCAAACCAGTGCACGATGTTTAGAATAAAATCTCGCGCCTTATCCGCAGTTATTGTAGCAACTGGCTTAGCCTCCATCCACTTGGAAAACTTGTCAATCGTGACGAACAGATGCGTGAAACCTCCTGGAGCCTTCTTGAAAGGACCAACCATATCCAAGCCCCATACTGCAAAAGGCCATGATAAAGGGATTGTTTGTAACTCTTGGGCTGGAACATGGCTTTGCCGAGCGAAGAACTAACAACCTTCGCATGTGCGGACCACCTTGTTGGCGTTGAAGACCGCCGTGAGCCAGAAAAAACCTTCCCTGTAAGCCTTGCCCACCAAAGTGCACGCCGCAGCATGACTGCCGCATATACCAGAGTGAATTTCTTGCAATAATTGTCGTCCTTCATCAGGCGTGACGCATTTCATCAAAACTCCAGAGGGTTTTTCTTGTATAACTCCGAATTGACCATGACATAGCTTTGACAGCGACGTCGGACTCGTTCCGCATCATCCCGGTCTTCCGGCAGGTCTTGCTGAGTCAAAAACTTGATGAATGGTGTCCTCCAGTCGGCGTCGAGCATGGCAACTTGGTCTATAGCTTCTTCGTTGGGGACTGATTTCTTAGCAACAGTCGACTTGTAGAGGTGTTCTACAAAAATGTCAGTCGGGGCTGCTTCTCGCTTGGACCCAAACTGCGCCAACTCGTCTGCTGCTTTATTGTTGTGTCTCAAGACGTGAGATAACTGCAGTCCATCAAACTTGTACTCAAGCTTGCGAACTTCTTGTCGGTAGGCCTCTATGGTATCATTCAAACAAGACCAATCCTTTATTACTTGGTTGACCACCAGCTGGGAATCTCCTCGCACGATCATCTGTCGTATCCCGAGTGACACAGCAAGTCGTAGGCTATGAAGTAAGGCTTCGTACTCAGCCACGTTCTGTGAGGCGAGAAAATGTATATGAAGAACATACCGTAGCCTCTCCCAGTCGGGGAAATCAAGACGACTCCTGCTCCCAAGCCGGTGACTCGTTTAGATCCGCCAAAATGCATGGTCTAGTATTGCAGCTTCTCCCTAGGTACATCTTCTTGTCGCTTGGTCCACTCGGCCACGAAATCCGCCAAGACTTGAGATTTTATAGACGTCCTTGCTTTGAAGGTAATATCCAGCGGCATCAACTCCAGAGCCCACTTCGCAATGCACCCAGTAACCTCCCGATTATGGATGACATCGGCGAGTGGAAAAGACATGACTATGGTAACCGAGTGACTCTGAAAATAATGGGCCAACTTCCTGGTAGTAATTAGAACTCCATATAGTAGTTTTTGTACCTGAGGGTAGTGGGTTTTGGCTCCTGCCAGCACCTCGCTGACAAAGTAAATCGGCCTTTGAACCTTCTAAGCTCGTCCTTCCTCCTCGCGTTTGACGATCAAAACCGTGCTGACCACCTGGTGAGTTGTTGAAACGTAAAGCAACAGAGGTTCTTGGGGGTGAGGTGACGCCAACACGGGGGGGTTGTGAGGAACTTCTTGAAGTCTTCAAAAGCTTTCTGGGCCTCGGTGGTCCATTGAAAATCATCCGTCTTCTTCAACAACCTGAGAAAAGGCATACCTCGTTCACCAAGTCTGGAAACAAATCGGTTCAGCGCCGTCATGCAACCAGTGAGCTTCTGGACATCCTTCTGGGTACTCGGGGGCTTCATGTTTCGGAAAGTGTTGATCTTTTTTGGATTTGCTTCAATGCCGCGATGAGACACCATAAAGCCGAGCAGCTTGCCTGATGGCACACCGAAAGTGCACTTCTCTGGGTTCAACTTCATTCTGAAGGCCCGAATATTTGCGAAGGTTTCTTCTAAATCAGCGATCAGGTCTTCTTTCTGCTTGGTCTTGATGACGACATCGTCGATGTAGGCTTCCACGTTCCTCCCGAGTTGGGTCTGAAGGCATCTCTGAATCATACGCGGATAAGTAGCTCTGGCGTTCTTCAGGCCGAAGGGCATCGTAATGTAGCAATAAGCTCCGAACGGGGTAATGAATGATGTCTTCAGGCAGTCGGACTCCTTCAGGCTGCTCTGATGGTAACCCGAGTAGCAATCCAAGAAGCTCAGGAGCTGGCAGCCGGCTGTGGAATCGACGACTTGATCAATACGGGGCAATCCGAAAGGATCCTTGGGGCAAGGCTTATTGAGGTCGGTGTAGTCTACGCACATGCGCCATTGTCCTGTCTTCTTCCGAACGAGGACCGGGTTGGCTAACCAGTCGGGGTGGTAAACCTCCTTGATAAACCCAACAGCCAAGAGCTTGGCAAGTTCCTGTTTGATAGCATTTTTTCGATCTTGGGCGAAGCGGCGGAGTCGTTGCTTTATGGGTTTTGCGTCATCTTTGACGTTTAGTGAGTGCTCGATCATCTCCCTAGGAATACCCGGCATATCAGACGGTTTCCAAGCAAAAATATCTTTATTATTCTGGAGGAAGGTGACGAGCGCGCTTTCCTATTTGGGATCTAACTTCGCGCCTATTACAACAGTTTTAGAAAGATCAGAGGGGTCAAGGGGAATCTTCTTCGTCTTGGCGTCACCTTCTCCCGACTTGGCTATCTTCTTCGCGGGGATCTCGCCTTCTCCAGATGTCGATGCAGCCAGTCGGACTTCTTGTTGGCCGCGTAATCTCTCACGAGTTTGGGCCATGTCGCAGCTTTCCTTGTCGTAGGTGAAGGCTTGCTTGACATCGCTGCGCAGGGAGATAACTCCATTGGGACCGGGCATCTTCATCATGAGGTAGGTGTAGTGTGGTACTGCCATGAACTTGGCGAGCGTAGGTCTTCCGATGATCGCATGATACGCAGCTTCAAAGTCAGCGACCTCAAAGCTGATGTTTTCTGTCCGAAAGTTCTCCCGAGTGCCGAAGGTAACGGGAATGGTGATATGCCCGAGTGGCATAGACGACAGCCCTGGGATGACTCCATGGAAGGGGGCTAAACTTTGCTTTAATTCTGCTCTCGGGATTTGCATCTCTTCCAGCGTCTTGACGAAGAGGATGTTGAGGGCGCTGCCGCCGTCGATGAGGACGCGCTTAAGCTTGATGTTGCGAACCACCGGGTCTAGTACCAGGGGATACCGCTCCGGGTGAACCACTTGGTCAGGGTGGTCCGAGCGGTTGAACGTGATAGCCACCTCCGACCATCGTAAGTAGTGTGGGACTTCGGGTTGTACCGCGTTGACTTCTCTGTCGGTTAGTTTTTGCTTTCTCTTGGACTCGTACGCCAGCGGTCCCCCGAAGATGTGATTTAGCTCGGCCTTGTGATCTTGAAAAGGCTCTGAGCTGCCAGCCAGGTCGTCCCTCTTGGTTCCCGATGCGCCGGCGTCATCCGTCGACTTCTGGCGTTGTTGAGCTGCGTACTGCTCGGCGAATTGCTTGTAGATGAAACAATCTTTGGCCGCGTGCTTGTGATTCGGATGATGGGTGCATTGGGCATTCATGATCTTGTCGTAGGTGGCGACTCGGGGACGCTGCTGTTGGTAGTTTGACGTCGTGGCCACTAGATCCTCGGGCTTACGCTTGCGATCTTTTTGGCCGTTGTTCCCGTTGTTGTTCCCGTTGTCCTTCTTAGGACGCCAGCTCCCGGATTGCTTGTCGTCCCTTTTGTCGTGTCTGTCTTGTCATGAGGCCTTGATTGCTTCGTCGGATTTGGCGTAGGAGTTTGCTGTCTCGAACATCTGCTTGACCGTCTTCGGTGGCTTGCGCCCAAATTTGCCGATCAGCAACTCGTCGCGGACGCTTTTCTGGAACGCGGCTATAATGACATCGTCGGTGATGTTGAGGATCTTGTTTCGCTTTTCCGAGAAGCGCCGGATGTAGTCCTTCAACGACTTGTCTGGCTTCTGAATCACGTTGTAGAGATCGAAGTGGGTCTTGGGCCTTTCGAAAGTACTCTAGAAGTTGGCGATGAAGTGGTCCCGAAGCTTGCTCCTTGAGTCGATCGAGCCTCTTAGCAAACTTGTGAGCCAGTTCCTGGCTGAGTCGGCGAGAGCAATGGGCAGATAGTTCGCCATGGCCTTGCTGTCTCCTCCTGCTGCGTGGATGGCGAGGGTGTATACGGTCAACCACGACTCGAGGTCGGTTTTGCCGTCGTATTTGTCGATTCCTGTAGGCTTGAAACCACTCGGCCAATCCACTCGACGCAGGTCCCGAGTGAATGCGGGCACTCCATCGTCGTAGTTATCGGGCGATGTCCTTCGGTCTTCATAAGAGCGTCTGTCGCGCTCCTGATGGCGCCGGTCAAGTACCTCCCTCAAGTCACTCAGCGGGGGCCTTCGAGAGTTGCTCTGGTAGTTGGATTGATGTCGAACCCGATCGTGGACGGGTGGCCGGCCGCAACCTCTCTCATGAGAGTTGGCCGATTGATCTTGATGCTTCCATGCTGCGTTGTGGCGAGGGTCTTTGGACTTGGCGGGTGTCTTGCTCTGCTCGGGCCTCCGGTAGTCTTTGGATCGCAGCGGTGGTAGGCGGCTTCTCTCAGGTGTTTCGGCGATGGACTCAGTAGGTCTCCGTGCGGAGCTAGAGGGAGCACCGTTGGCTATGGCTGCGACGATGGTCTTGATCTTGTCTAGAAGTGGTGTTACCGCAGCGGGTGCCGCTTCGATGACGGTGTCGATGAGGGTGAGGGCGGCGACCGCGTTCTGTTGCGGCGTGAGGAAGATGTTGGCATTGTCGACTCGTGTCTAGAGTATGGCCTCGCGGGCGGAGCACCCACTCGCCCTCAGGTCTCGTTTCCTCTTGTCAGCTTCTTCTTTCCGCTTGATCTCCTCCTCCTTGCGCTTGCTCTCCTCCTCCATATGCTTGCGCTCTTGCTCAAGCTTGGCTCGTTCTTCTTCTGCAATCCTTCTGGCCATGGCCGAGTCGGTCTCGGCTACTTCGGCCATGAGGACGTTGAGGAACATCGGATCATAGTCATTGTCAAAGTCGGAGTCATTGAATTTGTCCGTGGAGATGTCGTAGAGGTCGTCGAAGTCGGAAAAGCTGAGGTAATCATTGAGCTCCGTAGATGAGCATGACCCGAGCGATTGGAGTATGACGGTGATTTCCCTTGAGCCCGGATCGCAGCATGATGACGATGATTCTCCCAAGTGGATTGATTCCAACTCGGAAGACAGAAGATTGTGGTAGATCTCAGCGTCGTCCGGTAACCCGAACGGCGCTGAGTGGCTTCCCCCTCCCGATTGGTTCGAATCCGAGTCAAGAAGAGAGAGCTTGCTGAATTTGTCGGTGACGGAGTTGAGGCTGCCGAAGCGAAACGCCTAGCCAGGGGCGAAGACGAAGTCGTTGATGCCTGATGAAGATCCCATCGCGCTTGTCGGCGAGATGATGAAAAAACTTGACACACTGCCCCTACCTGGCGCGCCAACTGTCGAAACTTGGTTTCGGCAATAAGAAATTAGGGGTAGCAGTCAAACGCCAAACACGATGGCTTAGTTGGACAAAGGGATTTAGACAGGTTCAGGCCCTCTCAACGAGACGTAATACCCTACTCCTATTTCGGGATTCGATCCGCCGAGTGGTTTATTGATCTCTTGATCTCTTGATCTCGTGTGCTCACGCTATAATCGCTATTTGATTCTCTGTAGTCATCTATTTCCGCGTATCCCTCAAGGGACGCCCTACCCTCCTTATATAGTCTTGGAGGGTAGGTTTACAAGTCGGAGACCTAATCATACTCTATGTCGGACTCCTCAATCTTACCAACTTTGGACTATAGGACGTTACCTTATCACAATGGTAACGTAATACCCAAAACCTAAGCCGGTTTATATAATCATGAGTCACAACCTATCCCCTATGGTAAGTCGGATAAGCTAGTCGTGAGGGTATCCGGTACCCATAATCTTCACATGAAATGTTAGAAAAAACATAATATTAAATTCATACTATGAATCCTTTAAGTGGCCCAACCAACCAAGACTTTGTAGATGGAGCCAAAATGTTGTTTGAAATTTCTAAGTTCCTTTAAAATCGTCTTCAGAAAACAGTACAGTAAGATATTCAAATCAATCTGATGATCAAGCAAATTCTCTGGGCAGATGCCATCAAACACAAACGAGCACAGATCCTCTATGGTAATTTCTATGGTCCCGCTTAGACTCACAATACTGCCCTGCTTTGATACCATAGAATTTCCAATGAAATCATGCAAGTTCCCTGCAACATAAGAGAAATTATTACATGATTTCATAGGACAATAACCAAAGAAATTGGAAAATGGCAAAGAAAAAGAGAGCGCCATATATAGTGAAAGAGTTTCAAGGAAATGATTCTTCAGTTGTGTACCCTTGATTGCCCAATACCTGTAATCTGATCTTGGTTGTTTGCGCTCACTGTAACTACATTTCCTGGTGCCCCCAATTCTTATTAATTAGCAAAACTTGCAATGTCTGTAGTATGTCAAAATCTCAGAATCCGGGGTTTACAGGTGATCTGCCTGAGATTTGGCTCCAAGCATCTGTTTATAATATATTGGGAATTAAGCTTATTTTTCTTTCTAAATTGGACCTGATCGTATTCTTAGATGGACCATATGACAACATCCTCCGTTCTCAGAGTTTTAATAAACTGTTTTTTCCCTCTTCTTGGCTTTTATATATTGTATTCTAGACTGATCGTCAACACGTATTCGCCTAGTCACGTGGTTGAGCTTTGAATGCTTAAATGTGTACTAAGTATCATCTCAACAACCATATGAAGTATTATGGAAAAAAAAACAGAAGACTACCATGTAAAGTGATGTTATGGTACGTCTGGACACCATGTAAAGTGATGTAATGTGCACTTAGGTCTGCAATGAGAAATCTATAGAATCGAATACCAAGAACCAAACATATAAGAGAGGATGAATGATAGAAATACAAAAAAAAGAAACAAAACTTTTAGTGAAATTAAAAGTTACCCTCAAATTTAACGAAGTCCCTGACAAAGTCTGATTTGACCACCGACTGCACACCGGTCTGATCTCACCCTTACCGTCGGTCTAACTGTTGTAGATCAACCGGTCTGACCGCCCTCATAGTCATCGTTGTCTCCGGAAGCCGCCAGGCCAACCACTTATATGCTGCCGGTCTGAATGCTGAGTAGCCTCCGGTCTAACCGCCGTACCCTCATTGGTTGGGCCGTAACCCCATGGATCATCCCTGACACGGAATAAATCCCTCACAGAAAAAATTGTGTTCGGTTCAGCCCGATCGGGATTCTAACCAGGCCCATCTTGATGTTTTCCCCTTGTCCCAGCCCGGGAAAAAAAATAATCTACTCAAGACATGTGGAAGAAACCCCGCGACGGGATGCGAGCGCTCAGGAGGCAACACACTGGTGGCTGTAGCGGCGGCGGGACTCAAAGACAGGGGTGACGGCAGCACGATGCTCCCTCCCTCCGGTGATTGTCCCCTTCAGTGACCACACGTTCTCGCCGGTAAATCTTCTCTACCTTTCCCTCCTCTCTCCTTCATCCTAGGGTCAGGGTCCTTGATGCTATTAAATCCCCACCTCATGCATGTTGGCGGTGAGCACCAAACAGAAGGAGAGAGCAGAAAGGATAAGGAGGTATAGGTTGCAATGGATTGGAGGAGTGGGAGGCTTGAGCTGCAGTTCTTGGTGCTGTTTTTTTTTGTTTTCTTGTGTTCTTGGCCAGAAATTTGAACTCTCAAATTCCAATATTTAGCATAGTAGTGTCATAGTTGTGTGTCATATTCAAATGTTTTCCTAGACTATATGAGCCCATCATAGCATTCCTGAAAACAAAACTGTCATAGTTGTGTGTCAAATAGAGCTATGGATCGTCAGCAATACATGAACTGAACTACTAAAGTAACCATGGAAGGAGCAAAAATGTTATAAAATGTAGCAAAAGATTTACTGCTACAATTTTATTGGCCTCAGAGAGCATAAATAGTTTGTAACCACAACACAACAAGAACACAACATATTGCTTTCATTCTGTCATATTAATATATCTGTCAAGTTGCATTCACTATACGCACTATGTTTCTTGTGTTCTTCTCTGAACTCTGAATTCGCAATATTCGATATTTAGCATAGTACGACACACATAAGTTTCGTTTGCAGATTTTCTTGCTTTAATTTTACTCATGGCCAATAAACTTAGAAGGGAAAAGGTTGGTCTGTGATACTCCTTTTGTTGCACAAGCGCGCACAACTACTGTCGTTCAAATATTTTGATTTTCACTTGTAGTTCATGCCAGAATACAGTTGCAAGCCACAATCACTCGTTTGTCAGAATCAGTTGTACTGTTCTAATCTATTTTATAAGAAAAAAATAATAGTAAATCATTTTGAACGGATTATATTCATTATGCATCGATTGCTGAATAGAGTGTTGAAGAATCCAACTTTTCTATTCTGTTAGGGTCTGATTTAGCCATTTAGTTATATTTTGAAAGTGACAAATGAAACTAATGATTTTCTAATCAAGAGGTGTATATCTGTTCTCAACTCAATGAATATGCCATCAAGTGGCAAAGGCAGAAAAGGGCAAAGCATATGCCATCTTCAAGAATGCAGAGAATAGAGAAATTTTTTGTGAGTGCTTATGATGAGGATCCAGAATCTACTTTGATTTGGTTACAAAGTGAAATGGCTTAGCAGGTAACTCTACTCTTACATTAGTTTTGTTACTGTCTTATTGTTGTCTTGACTGAAGGAGAATAGGCTTAGCAGTAACACAAGGAAAATCATTCATAGGTTTTTACGAGGTAGAATAGGTCAGATCACTGCTTACATTGAATGTCATACAAGCATACATATACCAAGAAATTAAAGCAATATACATATAGCAATTGATCTCATCAGTCAACTACTAATACAGTAATAATCTCCTACATGTACACAAGCTAGGCATGTTGATTAATCAAGCTAGATAGCAGAGTCTGAACAAGCAATGCATACATGTATCAACTTGTAATTATAGTGACAGATGCAAGTACATGCAGTGCAACCAATGTCAAATATGGATTTTTGCAGTTCATTAGAGCCGTCAGCTAAGCTAAGGGTAGCAACAAGTATATAATATTTGATGTTTATATGCTCAATATAATGTTTATCCCTTGGCTATATTTAACCATTTTGTTTCATACTTTTGTCACCGGTTCTAGCAGGAACCTTGTGTTAACATGTTTGTTAACATCTTAGTCAGTCTAGGGGGTACTTGAGTAGTTAACATGCATTTTCAATAATACGAGCTATTGTTTTTTTTGTATGCTATTGTTTCTTCCTGAACATAAAATGTACCTGCTGGAATCAACAACTTTCTTTTTTTCAGTGTAAAATGACGATTGAGATATCTTCTGCATATATTTGGTAGCAGGCTTTCACTCTTCTAATTTGTTTTTGAATTCATTATGCGTTGCAGGGAGTCCGACAATCTGCCATCATGCAAAGCCCCAGCAAGATTTCTTATGCTGAGGTGATGGCATGAAGATGGCCTGAAGACATGGGTAAAATTGATGAATTCATCATTGTTTATGTGATTTACTGATTGTAATGAGTGGACACAGTGATATGACTTGTTGTTTATGTTACGGTGACAACCATGTTTTTGAGCTCTTTTGATTTAGCAGTGCTTCCCTGCAATGTACTTGGTACAGAACAAGTTGTTTTTTTCTTAATGTTTTTCATGGTCTGATGCATACAAATAGCTCAAACCCAACTTGTATCCTGTTGCTTTGTTTTGCATGAAATCCCAGTCAAAACGAATATGGGGATTTAAGAGAGGGATTAGGAACATGCAAGGGATTCAAACCCCAAAGGGATTGAGTGACATGAGAGGGATTGACTCCTCCCTGGATAGGTCCCCCTTGGGGATTGAAACCAAGGAACCGAACAAGGCCTAAGTCGGATTGTATCTCCGTGATAACTCAATTGCAGAATATAAGAGATGTACGTCGGTGGCATGCAACTCTATTGAAAATAAGAGGTTTAATAAACGTAATCTCAAAATAAGAGTATGTCACATAGGTAGAGGGTGCAATAGAGTAGTGCATGAACTTGCCAGTTTAGCCTAACGGACTATGTATAGTAATGTGTGGAGGATGTATGCCCCTACTTGTATCTACGAACTAATCCTTGAAGATTGTAAGTCCTCTATTGAATTAATATATTGTATGTATGCATGAACTTATTCCTCGGGATTGTAAGTCCTCTATTTAATTAATATATTGTATGTATGCATGAACTTATCCCTCGGAATTGTAAGTCCTCTATTTAATTAATATATTACATTCTTTACTCACAAAGAAATTTGTCTTAATATCTTGATAGAAAGAATTCTTGAGCCTCGAGGGCCATTTGATTTTAATGGAAAAGATAACCACAACAGGCCGGCCAAACTATCACTACCGGCCGGCCCACTCATCTCAATTACCAACAGTAACTATCGGAGAAAAATTAAATTTAGTGCAAGTGCAAAAAGAAAAGAAGGGAAATCACGAGGTTGTCCTGCCCATAGTTAATTTCATTTTTCACAGAAATTAAACTGTTTGAAATTTCATATGGAATTCAAATACACAAGTCCCCACATTATTACTATCATTCTTATTAATTCCCACAGTCACGTGCGTCCTGCGTCAAACGGCTAAGCTAGCTTGACCACCCTTCTTCCCACCACCGAGGAGCACCTCGTCGATGAGCCGATCCAGGTTACACTCCGCGGGCCCACCTGGCAGCGCCGCCCTCGCGGCCATCTCCTTCCACTCCGCCACGCGCCGCCGCATCTCGCGCCCCTTCTCCCCCTCCATGGCCTCCCGTATCATGGCCGCCACCTCCCCTCGCCGCGCCTCGCCGCCGATCTCCATCCCGACGCCCCACTCCGTCCGCTTGTACCGGCAGTTCGTCTGCTGCTCCGCGAAGAACGGCCAGCTCAGCATCGGCACGCCGGCGACGAGGCTCTCCAGAGTCGAGTTCCAGCCGGAGTGCGTCAGGAACACGCCCACGGCGGCGTGCTCGATCACCTGCTCCTGCGGGCACCATGTAGTTAGTAGCCCGCGGCCCTCCACGGCGGCGAGGAACTCCGGCGGCAGCACGGCTGCGTCGCCCCTCACGAGGTCGGGACGCACGTTCCAGAGGAACGGGTAGCCGCTGTGGGCTAGGCCCCAGGCGAACTCCAGCATCTGCTCGTTCGTCATCACGGCGATGCTGCCGTAGTTGACGTACACGACGGAGCGCGGCGGCCGGCCGTCGAGCCAGTCGAGGAGGCCGTCCTGCTCCTTCCAGAGGTTGGACCCGATGGCCACGTCGAGCGGGGAGCCCGCCGGGACGACGCGGCGGACCTGGAGGAGGAGCGGGCCGACGGTGTAGACGGGCGGGAGGATCTTGCGCATTTCGTCGAGCACCGGGCGCTCGAGGTCGTCGAAGGAATTCACGATGACGGCGTCGGGGAGGGAGAGGCGCTCCGACTCGCGGATGAGGAAGTTGAGCATGGTGTCGCCGCGGTCCGTGGTGCGGATGAAGCTCGGGAAGTCGCGCAGCTGGACGCCGTCGCACATGCCGCGGGCGCCGTCGACTACCGTGTCGAGGTACCCGTCGGTGAGCTGCGACATGTCCTTCAGCGGCACGAGACCCCGCTCCACGAGCTGCCGGTAGTGGCGGTACCCCATGAACCCGCACGCGCTGGCCGTCCACAGCGCGGCGCACGGCACGCCGATCCGCCTCGCCGCGTCGTACGCGAACGACATGACGCCGTCGCAGACGACGCACGTCACCGGCGGCGGAGCCCCGGGCTCCTCCTCCGCCGCGTCGGCGTCGGCGTTGATCCTGGCCAGGAGCGCGGAGAGATGGGGGAGGCAGGTGGTCATGGTGGAGTAGCAGAGCGAGGGGATGTCCTGGGTGGCGTCGGCGTCGGAGCGCGGTAGGCCGTCGGGGATGGCGGCGAAGCGGAAGCCGGGGACGCCGTCGAGCGCGGCGGAGCCCCTGGAGGCGAGCAGGCGGCGGTGGTTGAACTCGGTGTTGACGAAGGTGACGTGGAAGCCGCGTGAGTAGAGCAGCTTGGCCAGCTTCAGCATCGGCGTGACGTGCCCCTGCGCCGGGTACGGGATCATCACGGCGTGGGGCTGCCGCCTCGCCGGCGCCGGCGCCGCCGATCCCATCTCCGGCTCTCTGGTCGATCAGCTCAGTGATCACCCAGTGGCAGCAAGATCTGCTTCGAAGGCAACGTGTAGTCGTGTACTCGTGTAGAGATGATTTTATAGCAGGAGCTGCATGCACGCATGGGGCGCATGGCGGAGTTGTTTACGCATGGACACGGTGGCCACATGGTTTTTCGATGGGTCCAACCGGCGGCCGGCTGGCGTAAGTTGTTGTTTTGTGAGGTACCCGTGAGACTTGTGAGTGAGAGCATCGAGTTCTGTCCGGAGGTAGGGGCGTCTCATCGAATCAAGCGTGCCATGCATGTGGTGTCATGTGATGTGATATTATTATTATTATTTGAAACTTCAGTATATTTATTATAGAACTGTCTATATGGCTTATTGACGGATGAAAAATCCCCTCGAACCTTACAAATTCTGGACCATTGGATCGTTTTGAGATTCATGCAACATACCCAAACCTTTTTTTTTCTTAGTCCCTTCTTCAATCCTGCTTGCCGTCATCGTTTTCATGCGCTCGTGCACGCGAACATGGAGCCTCCGCCTTCGTCTTCTGCTCCTCCCCTGCCCACTGTGCTACTGCCTTGCCTCGCTGGCTGGCCGGCAACAGCGCCGGCGAGCACCCACCCCCCCAACCCGGCCAGCCTCCTTCCCCTTCCCCATTCTCTTCCCCAAGGCAGCACTGTAGAGTCCCCTATCCAGTCGTCTTCCCCGTCTCCAGTGGCTCCCCGCCGCCGGATACATCATCATCGGCCGCTGCCTCCTAACCAGTCTCGCTGTTTGCCCTCGTCGCCAACACGGGCCCACCGCCTCCTGTCAACCTTGCGGCTCCGATGCTGCCATCGGCGTCTGGCCACTCGCCCGTGTCCGCCGCGCACTTTCGCCCACGGCCATTCCTCTAAGCCCTAGAGAATCCTCTTCTTTTCCCCTCCCTCACCCCCCTCCTACCCCAACTCCAATCCTAAACCCTAATTCGTATGTCCCCTGTCGGAGTTGGGATATCACCGGCGCTGGATAACAGGGAGAGCTTGCCGGAGTCGGAGAAGAAGAAGTCTAGGCATGAATCTTGGCACGGATCTAATGATCCAAAATTTGTAAAAAAATATCCCCAAATTTATGTTGAATGCCATTTAGCATTTTGGATTTATTATTATATTATATGCTCCCTCGTTTTATATTATAGGATGTTTTGATTTTTTTTATTGTCAAACTTCTTTTAACTTTAGCCAAGTTTATAGAAACATTTAGAAACATATTTTTTAAGATAATATCCAGGATACTCCTGGAAATCTCCTTGTAGCGCAGCCTGCATTTCACTGAGTATTGGTCTGGGACTCCAATGTCCGAAATTGCTCAGTTTTTTAAACTTTGCAATTCCGGAGGCCAATTGTAGAGCAATGAGTTCAGCTTGAAGAGGGGACGTTGCCATGGGTTCGGCTTTGATTAAGTGTGCATTAATTATGATTATTAGGGTGACCGAATAGGATTCCAATGCATTATCATGTGATGTGATACGATTGGATCGTCATCATGGGCGCAAGATCCTACACCCTCCAATGCACTGTGCCATTGACTGTTGGACGTTGGTACGAGCACTCGTCTTATTTAAAAATTTATATAATTATTATTTATCTTGTTACAATATTTTATTATTAAAGTTACTTTCAGCATGACTTATAACTTTTACACATTTATAAAATTTTAATTTTTAGATGAATGATCAAACTCATTTTAAAAATCAACAACATCCTACATTAAAAAAAAACAGAAAAACGGAGTATATTCTATAGCTGCTACGAAAGTATCAGTTATCCAAAGCGTGGACGGGGCGCAGCACGTGGCTAATAGAAAACAGGGAACCAGCCAGATGTTGGGAAATAACAATCATGTATTATGTATTGTTTATCGCAAATTGTTATAGCGCGACAAATACGTATAGCGAAACTGGGTAGTTATATATAGCTTCAGTTTGGAGGGTACAGGCGTAGGTTGATCTGTCTGTTTTAGGTGTAGGATTGTATTTTTGTATTACCACCTACCCAATCAATTCGATGCGGATATCATCATTGGGTACAAATTTACTTGAATCCTAAAGTATTATTGGACTTGAGTTCAATTTTAAGTGGTATATAAAGAGTTCTTAAAAACAATTTTAATTGTTGCTATACGTAGTTTTGTTTTAATTTTCTCTAAATTTGAATTATCATCCAAGGCCCAAGAAAAATGACTATTTTTTATAAAAAAAATAGGCGTCTAAAATTTAGACACTCATAAATAAAACTAACGAGTTTGTTGAAAACATATTTAATTATGTGTTGTCAACTCTTGTGTATTCTTAAGTTTCATATTGAGTCATTTTGGGTTTGTCCAAAATCAACCCTCATCAAGTTGGACCAACTTTAGAGAAAAATATACTAACATCTATAGTATCAAATTCATTGTTGAATATTTTTATATTATATTTATCTTGTGATGGTAATGTTCCTATATTTATCAAGTTATATAACTTGGTCAAACTTGAAGAATATGAAACAGACCCAAAAGTAACTTAACTTATAATATGAAACAGAGCACTCTCTTTGTGCTGCAGATTGAGTGCCATTTGAATATAGCAAGATTAACCATTTTGCCGGCCTCAGTTAGTCCTTGTCATTGTGAGTTGAATGGCGCTATATAGATTTAGTAATAGATAGATTCTGGCCCAACATGTCCATATAGGTCAAATTTGATTCATATCACTCAACCATAAAACCAGGTATAATGACTCTCCCAACTATTAAACCAGTACAAAATGACTCATAGAGCAGTTTGAGGGTGGTATATGCTAACATGTCACATTGACCACAGTCAGAAACGCTGAGTCAACAAGAAAGTTGGGAATATTCTGTGGAGCCCACATGTCATCCTCACTATCCCTCTCTTCCTCCTTATTCCCCCTCCCTCCTCTCTCTCCTTCCTCTTCCCCCATCGGCAGTGGCGACGGAGAGAGCAGTGGGCAGGTGCCAGGGATGGCAGCGTTGTCGTTGGTGCTAGAGAGGTGGATGGGGGGAGTGCGCCTTGTACGCCATCCTAAACGCGCACTTGATCAGCACCTCTACCGACGCGCGAAGCAGGTCCTTTAGGTTGAACAGCAGGGCTAGCACCATGGGGCTGAAGAAGATGAGCTTTTTTGACCCGCTCATCGGGACTCCAGTCTTCGCATTTGCCATGGCGATGAAGGCAGTGGTGGCAGAGGAGATGGCATGGAGCGTGGTGCTACCGCTCTCCTCCTTGCCATCGTCCTCTCCCGCCTTCCTATCGCCTACCCCTCCTCCACATCCCTGAGGGGGATCCCGTCCTTCCCACCGCTCCCGAGGTCTCACCGACCACCATCACATCCCTTCTCATCGATGAGGTTGCCGCCGCCTCCTGTTTCTCTTCCACGAGGCACTGCATCTGGTCCCGCGGGCGTCGTCCCGACCACAAGAGAGTGAGTGGAGAGGTGGAGATAGACATGGGAGAGAGGAGAGAAGGGAGGAAAGAGGAAGTAAAAGGCAGTCAATGACCTATGGATCTCATGCATATTTTTAAAATTTTTTTTGATTATAATGCTAAGTTTGATAAAAAACATGTCAACGTGAACGCCACATCAGCGAAAACCACAGATTACACCGGTTTTTAACAATTAGGGGAGTCAGTATATCTGGTTTTGCGGTTGAGGGATACGACTCAAATCATGCCTATATTTGAGAGAGTCAAAGTGGAATTTTTCCTTTTTTCTTTGAAATGAATCGGCTGGGCAATTCACAAGGCATACGATCGCCTATTAAACACACGTACAATACCACGTTGTATCTTGTTTCTTGCTTCTTCAGTTGTCCCGCTGTCAGTTGATTGGCACTAATAGGGATGATTCTTACCCCTGCAATAAAATTAGCCATTAGAATTTACCTTGACCTCTCCCACACAACAATGCTGGAGATAGCCTCTTTAGTTCCGGTTGGCAATTCTTTTTAATCTCAGTTGTGCAACCGGGATGCACAATCCCGGATTAAAGAGGGGTATTTTTAGTCCCGGTTATTACAACTGGGACTAAAATTCATCTTTAGTACCTGTTGATAACACCAACCAGTATTAAAGATGTTTTTAATGCTTTTTATTTCTTGCTGTTTTTTATATATATGCATATATATGTATAAATACATATATATATATAAGTATATATATACATGTATATATATGTCGCATATAAGTAAATATATACACATATGATTAATATATAATTGTATATAGCATCACGTATATAATTGTTGGTATCTATTACTTATGTACAATGAAAATTATATAATTGTTGATATATGTACAGTCGTTGTTAATTTCTAATGTTCTTTCAAATATTACAAAAGCTAAGAGGTGAACTATTCGTGATGAGGAATAGGTTCTCCATTGTCGTGGAATTCTCCTGACGGATTAACAATCTCGTCCATAATAAATCCCATCATTTGTTCTTGAACAACCTTTATGTAACTGTTGGGGAGAGTTGGTCCTTCATACAAAAAAACCTGTTGTTTTAAAAAAAAAGAGATATGAATATATTAAATCAATGAGAAGGGTGTAAATAATTCTAGAATAGTGTTTATGTACTTCAATATTGTTATCATTGTTAATGTCTTGTGCTACGTAGTGAATAAAATCATAAACATAGTAGTTGCACAAGTTGGTCCCCTGTTCCTGTCGTAAATACTAAAGTAGAAACGAACTTATGAAATATTTCTATTATAGAATAAATGAGATATATTTTTTTGAATCATGTTAGTACCGAAAAGTCCATCCTCACGGTCAGTTCTTAAATTCCCCGTGGACGTTAGTATAGAATTTTGCCCATGTCCTGTAGTTGCAAACTATAATTAATGATGCTTTGATCCACATAATACTGATAGCAGCAATGATAATGACAGTACTAGTGACATTACCTGTTACGCATGTCAAAGATTTTGTTGAAAGTATCCCTTGATTTTCACATAGAGTCCATGACCTGAATCTTGCTGCTGGACATGTCTATGACAAAAAGAACCCAGTGGAATCTACAATTGGCATGAAATGTGATGTATGTATTATTTTATGAATACAAGAAAAAAATTGGTACAAGAGACAGTAAAAACTCACTTTGTGTTGTAAGGCAAGAGTATGAACAACTTAAAATGTTGCTGCACCAGGAATTTGTAAATGTTTTGCTTGGTTTCATCTGGCCAGTCATCCACAGTCTTCTCATTGATTATATAGGGGTCTATG
Source organism: Oryza officinalis (assembly GCA_008326285.1). NCBI lineage: Eukaryota > Viridiplantae > Streptophyta > Magnoliopsida > Poales > Poaceae > Oryza > Oryza officinalis. The sequence continues at coordinate 15,529,163 of BDMV01000004.1, forward strand.
AAACCACACTTGAAATATCCATGCCTACGGCAATTTTGAATCTCCATTCTACAGTGAGAAAAGACGTTAAATCTTCTATGTTACATTCTATGGGATAATGAACGAAATAAAATTAAATGACTGTTACAAAACCCAACAAGCAAGGAGAGAGATGTCAAGAGCATCTTGTTGGTATACGTCATACACATCCTTGAAGTTGATCTACATATCGTATATCCCACAGAAGAAATCTTTATCTTTAATCCTTGCGGCAAACTAATCCTAACATGAGTTGATTGGTCCATGTACCATTGATGGAATCAGTACATCTGTGTAGGTAGGTTCTTGACTAGCTCTGGCTTGACAAGTGATGCGTCGATTGCGTATGGGTGTTTTAGATCTTCTTCTGTAGTGTTCTTGATAGGTGTTGTATTTTCCATAAATTCTTATAAAGTAATGTCAAGGTTCAATGGCATCGGAGAAACCACTTATTTCTCTTGCATTCCAAGCTGGGGGACAACCTTTGTATTTCTTGTGCTCTTTCCATAAGACTTGCGAATTGTGCAGTTGTAGTCTGAAACTAAGGTCTTTCTTGTGGGTTCGCTCATCTTCTGAAAGAAGGCCTTAGTTGCCGGGTCTATTAGAGTCTTCTTCTGTGGACTCTGTGGCTTGAAGTGCTCCTTCACTTGCCTTTTCACTTCCTCGTCGGTCTCCTCATCAGTCCTATCATACAGTCTTTTCTTGAGATCGGCTTTCTTTGGTTCGTCAAGTCTTGGCTTCTTCGTTTGTGTGGACTTTGACGGTGCAGAACGAGGTGGGCAAGACCGTTGTTGCCTGCTACTTGCAGCTGGTTGTGGCGGTGAAGACGAAGGAGACTGAGGTTGCGGTGGAGATGGATGCACCGATAGAGACCGAGGTTGCGGAGGAGACAGTGGAGACCAAGGATTGTTAGGCTGCGGCAGTGGAGATGTAGGAACCGACGCCGCTGCTCCCCCAAGAAGCACGATGTAGCGCTTGCACCATAGTATGATGGCATGGATTGTCTCTCCTAGTTTCATGTCCCCATCTCCTCCGAGGATGTCTAGCTCGAGATCGTCAAATCTTGGACAGACCGCTCCACCTCGACCTTTGAGTATCGAGGTGGAATCGGCCTACAATGGTACATCACGTCTCGCTGGACTTGTATGGCCATGCCCTCCGCCACCTTCATGAGAAACAATGTTAATTAGTAACAGATGGACCAATTTTTGAAGTCTTCAAATGTGGATGTGCAAACTACGATCATACCTTGATTGATAGGATCTTGAAGGGAATATGCAGCTCACATGGTGTCCACTGCGTGATTTCATCCACGGGGCACGGTGGTTCGTCGTCAGCTGGCCCTGCTGCAGCTTCGTTGGTCCAGTCTCCAACTTGCCCTGTAGAAGTGCAGCTGCTTCGATTGCCTGAGGGTCTAACCATGACAGGAGGAACAGACGGCTGGTCTGTTGGCTCCTCTCACTTAATCATATATCCACCTGTCTTGCCACCTCCTCCTATAATATTTGGTCGTAGCTCGCAACCTTCATTTCAACATCAGTCAACTTCACGTCCTGATCTCTCTTGCTTCTAATGTGACTCCGGTACGTGTGGATGTCATCTTTAAACCCGTACTTCCATGCAACCACGCCTTTTCTGTGCGTTTGTCTTGGATTCTGTAGTGCGAGCATAAGCTCGTCCTTCTCTTTGTCAGGATGGAATCTTCCATCAACAGAGGCCTCTAAGGCATCAACGAGACAGTGAGTTGCTTGGCGTATGTCATCGCCAAAGATCAGGGAGCCATCAGCAGCATTCGGTGTACCCCTATGAGTGTAACACCAATGTTTTGATTGTTCGGGCCAATCATGTGTGGCCGAAACGATACCTCTTTCGGCTAAAGCATCCTCCATTTTCTGCCACTTGGGCTCTGCCTTCTTGTAGCTGCCCGACCCTAGCCGATGAAAGTACTTCTTCTTGGAGGCATTGGCTTTGTTCTTCACTATCTTGGCTTGCCCTTGCTCTCCTGTCTTGTAGGCCACAAATGTATCCCAATGATCCTTTAGTTTGGGGAATGTGTCAAAGTCCGGTGTCAGATCCTTCAGGATATATTTGTTGTACAAATCATTCTTCTAGCCCTGCAATTGTTTGGCCATCTTTTCAGAGTCCAAGCCTTCACTTTGGCCTGATCTGTCTCAGGGATCGTGAAGGTCTCAAGCATGGTGGTCCACAACATGTCCTTCTTTGTATTTGGGAGATATGTTTCTTCCACATCCCCACATGACCTTGCTTGGCACCAGTTCTATATGCTGATGGGCACGTGATCCCTCACGACCCAACTGCTGTGACATTCCTTGCTGCATCAGCGGGGGCAACTGGTTCGCCGTTTGGGTTCACTTCAGTTATGATGTGTCTCCCCTCCACCTTCCTCGCGATACCTCGTTGTCCACGTGCCCTCTTCGTACCAACGCTCGGTAGGCTGGCCTGTTGCTCATCCTCGTTTCCTTCCGTGTTCCTCTCCTCATTCCCCTCCTCATTCATGTACTGGTTGGGGTCCTCGTTCCCCTTCTCGTCCACCCAATACTGGATGCTACCCTCATTGATCTCGTCCAAGAGGACCTGTTCCTCATCGCGATCTGTCATCTGTTCATAGCATTAAATAATACAAAAAATATAAATTACTACAAAAAGTGCATTGTATATTGTTATATATATATATCCACATTGTCGACAACTACAAAGAACTTCAAAAATTTACATACTATAGAAATATTCAACCTATATGTATATTGTTATATATATCCATATTATCGACAACTACGAAGAACTTCTAAAATTCATTTACTATAGAAATATTCAACCTACATGTATATTGTTATATATATCTACATTATCGACAACTACGAAGAACTTCTAAAATTCACTTACTATAGAAATATTCAACCTACATGTATATTGTTACATATATCCATATTATCGACAACTACGAAGAACTTCTAAAATTCACTTACTATAAAAATATTCAACCTACATGTATATTGTTATATATATCCACATTGTCGATAACTATGAAGAACTTCTAAAATTCACTTACTATAGCAATATTCAACCTACATGTATATTGTTATATATATCCACATTATCAACAACGAAGAACTTCTAAAATTTACTTACTTAAGAAATATTCAATATACATGTATATTGTTATATATATCCACATTGTCGACAACTACGAAGGCCTTCTAAAATTCACTTACTTAAGAACTATGGAGAATTAACACGTCATATGGAATTGTTCACATAACTTGCCTTAGCGTGTTGCTTGGCGCCCTTCGAATCACGTAATTCAACTTAAGAGTCGCACGTATCCAACCCTGGCAACAAAACAATCGTTAGGTAATTGCAACATTTGCACTGAACAACTAAAACATAACACAAGTTGTAAATATATTTTTCAAAAATTATCTATATTTCAATTATTTGGAGATGTTTTTTAAAATTCTAAACATATTTTTATGTGTTCTCCTTATTTTCTAACTATTCAAATGATTTTTAAATAGAATTGTATAAATATTAATTTTATAAGATTCTGAACATTGTAAATAGATCTTTCATGTATTATCTATACTTTAATTTTTAATGTATTATTTTTATTGTGTAATGTATTACTTTTAATTTATAATTTTTTTACATTTGTAAAGTATTTCTTAGATTAAATTTTTTTACTTTCCAAAAATTGGGAGGGACTGACGGGTGGGCCCGGCCTGTCAACCCTTCCCAAGGCATGCTGGCGCACGGTGGACTCGGTCCACTGTGCGCCGGCTCGTCCATGTGGCCGGTGGTGGTGGGCCGACGACGGCATTGGGTCGTCCTTGGCGGCGGCTGCAATCTCGGCGGCAGCGGCATCCGCAACGATGGCGGAGGAGACCAACCTAGGCGGCGGCGGCGGTGTGGATTAGGGCTTCGGTCGTCCTTGGCGGTGATGGCGACGAAGGAGGAGGATGATGGTTTCGGCGGCGTCGGAGTCCGGGCGGCAATGATGGCGACGACGATGACGACGACAATGGTGAGAGAGCGAGAGAGATGAAAAACACTAAGTCCCGATTGTTGCGGCCGAGGAGACAAAACCCCACATATATATACCCATATCTTTAGTCCCGATTGGTGCAAACAACCGGGACTAAAGATATCTTTACTCCCGGTTGGAGAAAACAACCGGGAGTAAAGATACTCTCTTTAGTGCACTTGGGTTTTTTCAAAGTTTCAACCAAAATACTTCTTTCATTGCTAGAAATAGCAAATCAAATTAATTTACATCGTGCATACACCAAGGTAGTAGATATTATTTAATTACATCGGACAAGCACCAAGGTAGTATAAATAATTACATCGGACAAACACCAAGGTAGCATAAATAATTTACATCGTCCATACGATCAATTTCACATCGTGATGGTTGACTTTACATACTTTCTCCTTATGATTATTCCTTCTCTATGATCGTTGCATAAGTAAGGGGTGTCCTCATTTGATAGGAGGATGCTCGGGTCAACTGTTACCGCGAATGGAGGTTGCCCATCAAACTGATCGTTATCTTCGTCAATCTTATCCTCGACTCTGACGATTTTCCTTTTTCCTGGGAGAACCACGTGGTGCTTTGGCTCGTTGGGCCCTTTTTCCTTCTTTGGTTTTCTATACATGTCCTTCTCGTAGAAAACTTGCGTTACATCATTAGCTCGGACGAATGATTCATCTGAGTATCCAACCTTATTGGGGTCAACTGTTGTCATCCCACAATCACCAATCACTAGGCCTCCACCAGTTAGCCTAACCCATTGGCACCAAAACAGAGGGACCTTCAGAGGTCCATAGTCGAGTTCCCATATCTCGTCGATGGCACCATAATACGTGCTAATTGTCCTATCGTATCTTATGGCATCGATACGAACAACACTGTTCTGGTTCGTGCTCTTTTTGTCTTGAGCTCTTGTGTAAAATGTGTACCCATTGATCTCATATCCTTGGAATATCGAGATTGAGTAATATGGTCCCCTCGTCAAGAAGGCTAGTTGTTGGTCAATCCTCTCGTTACCCATCAGATGTTGTCGCAACCAAGCAGGGAAAGTATCAATGTGATGATGTGTAATCCAGACATTGGACTTACCGATGTTTTTGGAGCGAAAAATTGCCAAGTGCTCCTCGATGTAAGGAGCCACCAACGAAGATTGTTGCGTTGTGTTTTACGGAATAAATCATTGTCTATAGTCATTATTACTTTTCTTCCAAGAGTCTCCTTTCCTCGTAGTCTTCCCTCATGGCTTGATTCGGGGATCCCGATTGGACGAAGGTCTTCAATAAATTCTATGCAAAACTTAATGACCTCCTCTGTTCCATGGCGATGATTGCTTCCGGACGAGAACGATTACAAACGTACTTCTTTAGAATGTCTATGTACCTCTGAAAATGGAACATGTTGTGTAGCTACACAGGACCGAGAATACTTATCTCTTTGACAAGGTGACATAGAAGATCCGCCATTATATTGAAGAAGGATGGTGGAAAGATCATCTCAAAGCTGACAAGACATTGCACCACGTCATTTTGTATGGCTGTTAATCTGTCTGGATCGATGATCTTCTGTGAAATTACGTTAAGGAAAGCATATAACTTTGTTATTGTTGTCTGGACATTATCAGGAAGGATACCCCGAATTATAACAGGAAGCAGCTGTGTCATCAACACGTGGCAGACATGAGACTTTAGGTTTGTGAACTTCTTCCCTTTCATGCTTATTAATCCCTTTATATATGAGGAGTATCCAGATGGTACCTTGATGCTCTCCAAGCATTCAAACATACTTTTCTTCTCTACCTTGCTCAGAGTGTAGCTGACTGGACTCAAATAATGGCTTCCTTTCTCCTTCGGTTCGGGATGAAGGCCGTCGCATTGTTTCATATGCTTGAGATCATTATGTGCTTCAAGTGTATCTTTCGACTTCCCATATACATCTAGAAAGCCTAGCAGGTTAACGCAAAGGTTGTTAGTTAGGTGCATCACGTCGATTGCGTGGCGGACCTCTAATACTTCCCAATAGGGTAACTCCCAAAAAAAGACTTCTTCTTTCACATCGTCGCGTGATCATCTTCACTTGCTATAGGTTGGTTGCCAAGTCCCTTTCCAAGTACTACTTTCAGATCTTTCACCATAGCAAACATGATTTTTCCATTACGATGTTTAGAGTTAGTACGGTGGTCTGCCTTCTCTTTAAAATGTTTGCCTTTCTTTCGTACAGGGTGGCTTGCAACAAGAAATCGATGATGGCTCATGTACACAACCTTCCTACAATGCTTCAAATATGCACTGTCAGTTTCATCCATACAGTAAGTGCAAACCTTATACCCCTTGTTTGATTATCCGGATAGGTTGCTAAGTGTAGGTCAAACGTTAATGGTTACGAACAGCAACGCTCTTAGGTTAAATTGCTCTTGTTTGTCCTCATCCCACACAGGGACACCTTCTTTCTTGCATAGCAGTTTCAGATCTTCAACCAATGATAAGTACACATCAATGTCGTTACCAGGTTGCTTTGGCCCTTGAATAATAATCGGCATCATGATGTATTTTCGCTTCATGCATAACCAAGGGGGAAGGTTTTAGATACACATGGTCACAGGCCAAGTGCTATGACCGCTGCTCATCTCTCCAAATGGATTCATGCAATCTGTACTGTCGGTGACACGAGCTCGGGGATATCGAGACCAAAGGGAAGGGCGGTCACAGGGATCCACGTGGCCCGTTCCCCCGGAGGGGTCAGGCCCAAGGGTGACGTGGCGGCTGCCCTCCCGGTTTCCCCGGGGTCGGGCCACTCCCGTTTCTCCCCCGAGACCTGGGGCGCCCCGACCCCCTGCGGCTCGGATGCCACGTGCGCGGGTTAGGTGAGCGCGGCAGAACTCACCTAACTGCATTTATAGCGGTTCAGACGGGCGCACTACGCCGCATTCAATGCGGCGTGGCGCGTGCATATCTGGTCCGTAACCGGTCACGGTGAGTGATCGGTTGTAGACCGGTCAGATCGCGGGTTAGGTGGTGCCGGGATGCCTGTGCACCGCATACGCGCCAGGCGGCCTGCTGCACGCCTCGCCCCGTCCCATCAGAATGATGAGAGCCTTCTGTCTCTCGTCTCTCAGCCGGAGTTGGTACCCCAACTCCGGTCAGATGTTTCCCGTTCCCAATGTGAGCGGGACACGGAAGTCATCCGTCATTTAATGAAGGCTAAAATGGACGTCCCCCGGATGGGTTGGCTGACCGAGCGAAGGCGTGCCGCGGCGTCTGTCAGAGGCTGCTTCCGACGGTAGGATAGCCCTAAATGTAAAAGGATGTTTTCTTTCTTAGGCAGCTCGTGGCCCATGTGGTAGCCCCTTGCCATATAAAAGGAAGCCCAGGCCTAGGAAAGAAGGGGACTGGCTCTCTGGGGACTCTCTCTGGATTCCATCACACTCTCAGATCTACCAGAACACAGGAGTAGGGTATTACGCTCCTTAGCGGCCCGAACCTATCTAAATCGCCTGTGTCCACGTGTTTTTCTCGCTGGGATCCCACAGATCAGGGGCGAAGAATTTCACCTTGCGCCCCCGGCCGAACCGGCAAAGGGGGACCTGCGCGGTCTCCCGGTGAGGAGCTTCACGCTTCGTCTTCTGGCGCGCCAGGTAGGGAGCGTGCACGTGTTTTTCTGAGCCCCCATTTCCTTTCGTGTGTGCCAAGCTTCGCTAGGTAAGCCCTATGGCTGAAGAGGCAGTGGCGTACGATCCTTCTTTGAGCGCCAGCGGTGATGGCGGGGAGCAGAACCCGCGTCATCGGGCTCGCGCCCCGTTGTCCCCCTCCCGCTGGAATCTTGGGCGGGGGAAGGTGCCTGAAGAAGTCGAGGGATCCACGACCTCGCCGCCCGCAGGCGACGAAGAAGGACGGCGAGGCGGGGTGCGTCGCCGCCTCACCTATGGTGATGGCGACACGCCCCAGGGCACGCTCCAAGCTACGGGCGCGCTTTTACGTCATCCGCCCATCGTCCCTGATCCAGAGACCCCGGCCCAACGTTGGCTGGATGGCGTGGCCAACCTGGTCATGATGGCGCAGCAGCGCCTAGGCACCGGCAGGCGGTCTTCCGCCGCTGGGACCTCTGGCGCTGCCACCGCTGGCTCTACATCGTCGAGGCGGAGGGCATGACGGCCAATAGCCGACACCCGCCGTTCATCCGCGGTTCCCTCGTCAACGCCTCTGACTCATGAGAATATGCATGGGGGGCCAGACGCCCGGCTCGATATCGAGCGTCGGTGCGACGCTCGTCGCGCCGCCCATGCAACGGAAGGCGCTTCCTCCTCTGGGGCGCCGCTTCGTTCCGATCATAGAGGCCGGCCCCCCGTGTCCCCGATTGGTGGTGCCGGCTGTCGAGCCTTCGTGGCGAGCTTTCGGAATGTCCGTTGTCCCCCGAGGTTCCGTCCCACCATCACCGAAAAATATGACGGGAGCGTCAACCCCGCTGAGTTTCTCCAGATCTACACGACTGGAATAGAAGCCGCGGGGGGTGACGACAAGGTCATGGCGAACTTCTTTCCCATGGCCCTAAAGGGCCAGGCGCGGGGTTGGCTAATGAACTTGCCACCCGCGTCGGTCCACTCCTGGGAGGACTTGTGTCAGCAGTTCACCACGAACTTCCAAGGCACATATCCGCCCCCAGGCGAAGAGGCGGACTTGCACGCGGTACAGCGGAGGGACGATGAGTCTCTCTGCTCGTACAACCAGCGGTTCTGTCAAGTCCGCAACACCATACCTTGCATCCCTGCACATGCGGTTATCTACGCATACAGGGGGGGCGTGCGGCACAACCGCATGCTCAAAAAGATCGCCTCCAAGGAGCCCCAGACCACCGCGCAGCTCTTCGAGCTCGCGGACCGTGTGGCTTGCAAGGAGGAGGCCTGGACCTGGAACTCCTCCGGCTCTGGTGCGGCGGCTCCGGCTGCCCCCGAGTCCGCCGCTCGTTCAGGGCGGCGGGACAGGAGGAGGAAGAAAAGGTCGGCCCGTTCCAACGACGAGGGTCATGTCCTCGCCGCCGAGGGCGCTTCGCGGGCCCCCCGAAAGGGAAGGCCCGTGGGCGACAAAAAGAAGGAGGCCGGCGCTCTCGGCAGAGAGCGCCCGGCCGGCAGGTGGTGCACTGTGCATAACACCTCCCTCCACGACCTCACCAACTGCCGCGCGGTTCAAAACTTGGCCGAGCGAACGAGGAAGTGGGAGGAGGAGAAGAGGCAGGAACACCGTGAGGGCAAGGCCCCGGCGACTTCCACTGGCAACCGGCGAGGCGAGGCCAAGCAGAAGGCCCCGGCTGAGGATGTCAACAATGGCGATGATGACCTGGGCTTTCAGGAGCCCGAGGCCACCGTCGCCACCGTTGATGGGGGAGCGTGCGCTCACGCTTCTCGCCGAAGCCTCAAGGCCATGAAGCGAGAGCTTTTGGCCGCAGTCCTTACCCATGAGGCGACGCGGCAGGCGCGTTGGTCGGAGGTCGCCCTTATCTTTGACCGGACCGACCACCCGCCATGCGTTGCCCGGGGAGGACAGATCGTGATGGTGGTCTCCCCCACCGTCTGCAACGTGAAGTTGAGGCGCGTCTTGATAGACGGCGGCGCAGCTCTCAACATCCTCTCTCCCGCGGCTTTTGATGCCATCAAGGCCCCGGGGATGGAGCTCCGGCCGTCCCAGCCAATCATCGGCGTGACGCCGGGGCACACCTGGCCGCTAGGTCATATTGACCTCCCGGTCACCTTCGGTGGCCCCACCAACTTCCGCACCGAGCAGGTGGACTTCGACGTGGCGGACCTCAATCTGCCCTACAACGCGGTCCTGGGAAGGCCCGCGCTGATGAAGTTCATGGCGGCCACCCACTATGCCTACCTCCAAATGAAGATGTCGGGCCCAAGTGGCGCCATCACCGTCCACGGCGACCTCAAAGTTGCGCTTGATTGTATGGAGCAGCGCGCGGACCGCCTCGCCGCGGTGTCGAAGCCTGCGGGCGGCGACGGGAGGCCCGGCGCCTCCACCTCGCCCGCCCCGAGGCAGTGGATGGCCTCAGGCGACGAGGTCCCGGTGAAGGAGGTCGCCCTGGGCGACGATCCATCCAAGACCACCCGGATTGGTGGTCTTTTGGACGACAAATAGGAAGACGCGCTCGTCTCCTTCCTGCGGGCAAATGCCGATGTCTTCGCGTGGAGACCGGCGGACATGCCCGGGGTCCCTAGGGAGGTGATCGAGCACCGTCTCGCCGTGCGGCCGGACGCAAGGCCCGTCCGACAGAAGGTGCGGCGGCAGGCCCCGGAGCGCCAAGCCTTCATCCGCGAGGAGGTGGCGCGGCTTTTGCAAGCCAGATTCATCCGTGAGGTCATCCATCCGGAGTGGCTCGCTAACCCGGTCGTCATCCCTAAGGCGAACGGCAAGCTCCGGATGTGCATCGACTACACCAACCTCAACAAGGCATGTCCTAAGGACCCTTATCCCCTGCCACGCATAGATCAAATTGTCGACTCCACCGCAGGGTGCGACCTTTTGTGTTTTCTAGATGCATACTCAGGATATCATCAGATTCGCATGGCTAGGGAGGATGAGGAAAAAACCGCATTCATTACCCCTGTAGGAACTTATTGTTATACAACCATGCCTTTCGGGTTAAAGAATGCGGGTCCTACTTTTCAGCGTACTACTCGTATTTCTTTGGGTAGTCAGATAGGGTGCAATGTTGAGGCCTACGTCGATGACTTGGTTGTAAAAACGCGCAACCAAGAGTCCTTGCTCTCGGAATTAGCAGAGACTTTCGAAAGTCTTCGCTCCGCGCGCATAAAACTGAACCCCGAAAAGTGTGTGTTCGGGGTGCCTACGGGCAAACTTCTCGGGTTCTTGATCTCTTCTCGGGCAAGCTTCTCGGGTTCTTGTCGATGTCCATGAAGGCGAATGCGGAGCCCACTCCGCCTCGCGCACCTTGGTCGGCAAGGCCTTTCGCCAGGGTTTCTATTGGCTGATGGCGCTCCACGATGCAGCTGACTTGGTCCGACGATGCAGGGCGTGCCAGTTTCACGCCAAGCAAATGCATCAGCCGGCTCAGGCCCTGCAGACCATACCTCTTTCATGGCCGTTTGCCGTCTGGGGGCTGGACATCCTGGGTCCCTTCAGGAAGGCCCCGGGCGGGTTCGAGTATCTGTATATCGCAATCGACAAGTTCACTAAGTGGCCTGAGGCTTATCCGGTCATCATGATCGACAAGCACTCGGCGCTAAAATTCATAAAGGGCATCACTGCTCGGTTCGGGGTGCCTAACCATTACGGACAACGGCACCCAGTTGACCAGTGAGCTTTTCGGTGACTACTGCGAAGACATGGGCATCAAGCTCTGTTTCGCCTCACCCGCCCTCCCCAGAAGCAACGGCCAGGTGGAGCGCTCCAACGCGGAAATCCTCAATGGCCTCAAGACCAAGACCTTCAGCATCCTCAAGAAGCATGGCGATTCGTGGATCGAGGAGCTGCCAGCGGTGCTCTGGGCGAACCGAACCACCCCAAGCCGAGCGACAGGGGAAACGCCTTTCTTTCTCGTCTACGGCGCGGAGGCAATCCTCTCATCCGAGCTCACCCTAAGGTCCCCTCGGGCCACCATGTATTGCGAGGCTAATCAAGACCAGCTTCGCCGAGACGACCTCGACTACCTGGAAGAGCGAAGGCGGTGCGCGGCCCTCCGAGTCACGCGCTACCAGCAAAGCCTGCGGCACTACCATCAGCGCCATGTCCGGGCCCGATCACTCTGCGTCGACGATCTCGTCTTACGCCGCGTCCAAACGCGTGCTGGACTGAGCAAACTCTCACCAATGTGGGAGGGTCCGTACAGAGTGATCGGCCGGGCTCGGTTCGATTGGCCACGGGCGACGGCACAGAACTGCCTAACCCATGGAACATCGAGCATCTTCGCCGCTTCTACCCATGTGGGGGTCGGGTGTCGTACCTCGGGCTCGGGCCAACCCCGCGTCCCCCTCGGGCACGCAGGGTTGGCCGGGGGCTCCCACATGCACATACTTGTTTAATTTTTTCCTAGCATTTCAATAACAAGCATTTTCAATTTCCTAAGGACTACGCCTGTGTTATCGTTTCCTTTTGAAAAATCTTGACTTGAGTCAGTCTGCTTGTGCTCGTCGTTGTCCTCGGCAGCCCGGGTCGTCTAAACCGCCAAACGGGGCCCAGAACCAAGCCGTGCCCCTGGGCGCGGTGAACTCCGGGGGGGAATCGACAATGGCCCACAATCGGGTCCTCCATAACCCTCAATCACCGCGCTCTCGGCCTGGCTAGTCTCGACATGCGGATCTTCCTAAGGCACTAGCTCCGACCCGCGCCGCTTGAGGCTAGGGCCCGAGCAAGAGCCCTCGCTCAAGCCTAAGATGCAAAGGAATCGCGACACAGACCATCCTTGTCATGCGCATATAGCAAGCATAACTAACATAGAAGTTTAAATTTTGTTTGATTGCAGATAAGATGACGTCAGTTTGTACAAGCGTTGGCCCAAAGGCCCCAGAAGATGAAGGAACCAAAAATTAAGATACACGGGGGCCCGGGGGCTCACTCCCACGCACCCAGGTCGCCGGCCTCGTTGTCGCTGTCGTCGTCGGCACCATCGTCGCCGTCCTCCTCCTCATCGGAGTCGAGAGCGAAGACGAGCCGAGGGGCCGTCCCCTCGAAGCCGTGGACGATTTGACTGGCGGCATCCCAGACTTGGGCACGTGCGTTGGCCTCGGTTCCGGGGGGGAATGCTTCAAGCGCCGTCCACGGGGAGAAGTCGGGGTCCCGGGCTTGGTAGCTCACCAGCACGAGCTCCACCGCCCCTTGAGGAAGACTTAACCGTCTCCTCGATCTCCCTTGAGGAAGACTTAACCGTCTCCTCGATCTCCTCGGGGAGCCTTTCAAGATCCCCGGCCATCTCCGAGAGGCGCTGGGCGAGGCCCCCCGGTTAGCGGCGTACTTTGGGTGCCGCCCACGCCAGATGCCCGCCTGACGCCCGGCGCGGTCGAGGCGGGAGACGGCGTCCCGGAGCATGACGGGCCCCACCTCGTTCGACAGCCGGAGGGCCTCAACCTCCCCGGCGGACGAGTCCAGGGCGCCCTACAGCTCGGCGATAGTACCCTCGGCGGCTGTGAGGCGGGCGGCCAGATTGCCGTGGCCTGCGGCCGCCCCGCCGCTGCGCGCCTGCGCGTCCAGCTCCCTTGCCCGCGCCTCGAGTTTGGAGGCCCGCTGGTTCAGCGCGTCCCTCTCGGCGCGGGCGCCTTCCAGATTACGGCGCGCCTGCTCCTCCCGCGCCGCCTCGCGGAGGAGCAGGCTGTCCGCCAGCCGCTGCTGCCGCGGCCTCGGCCTCCTCGAGGGCTCGCCCCGCTCGGCGAGCGCGTCTTCGTGGAGGCGGAGTGGGACTCCTGCTCGGCGGAGGCGGCCTCGTGCGCCGCCAGTGTCGCCTCCCGTGTAGCGGCGGCGGTCTCGCGTGCCGCCAGCGCCGCCTCCTTCGTGTCCAAGGTACGGGCGCGCTCCTCCAGCGCCTCCAGCTCCCGGGCGCGGTGGTCAAGGGCCTCGGCCCGCCGGCGCACGGCGGCCTCTTGCACGAGCAGGCGCGAGGCCCGCCCCCCGAGTGTGGCGGTGCGCTCCTCCAGCGCCATGGTCCGGGCCTCTAGGGCCTTCTCGCGCTGGCGGGTCGCTGCCTCGATCTCCACCGCCCGCCGTTCCCGGGCAGCGGCGGCGTTGAGAACTCCGCAGGCGGCGTCGAGCTTCTCCTCCAGCTCCGTCATCTGGCTCCCGTATTGCAGACGGAAGTCGTCCCGCGCCTCATCGAGCACGGCGGTGGTGATGAGGGCTGTCTCATGCTCCTCCTCCACTTCCCGGGCATTTTCCGCCAGGGTCCCGTGGCGAGCCTCGAGCTGCGAGGTGTGCAGGCTATGCGCCTTGCGGCCGGCCTCCACCATGGCCTCCACGGAGCGCTGTCCATCCTCGACGCACGCCCACGCTGCGTCGATTTCTGCCCACTCCGCCTGCAGGGCCTGCATTTGGGAGCTTAGCCCGTCCAACACCATGCTGTTGGCCATAGCCAAGGCCTGCAAGAGGGGCTGCGCGCTTAGCGGGGTGGCGGAAGAAAAGGGGGAAGGCCGCCCCTGTGGTGGTGAAGCCCGGCTCGGCTCGCCGGTCGGTGTGTTGGCCTCGGGGGCCTTTCCCGAGGCCGGCTCTTCCTCAACGCCTCCTGGGGCATCGGGCCCCGGGTGCGCCTCCTTGGCGTCATCGCGGGCCGCTTGGGTGGCGGCCTCGGCCCCCGACGCACCGGCGACCTCGGCCTCCGACGCGACCTGGGAGGCAGCCTCGGTCGCCGGTGCCTCATGCGTGCGCGCCGCCTCCGCCTCCCAGGCAGCCTCCTAAGCTACCCGTAGGCGGCCTGCGGCTTCCCGCAGGTCGGCCTCCCGCCTCTGTGCCTCTGCGGTCGCCGTCTCCCCGGCCTCGTTGCTCGCGGGCCGGCAGGCCTTGTAGTTACGCGTGGAACGGGACGGGGTCTCGCTGAGGCAGACGAAGAATATGGAACAGAAAGCGGTAAACAAAAATAAGCCCTGGGGGTTTGGGAATGAGAGTGTGGCCGTTGTGGGAGAGAGGTCGAACCTGCGGGGTGGCCGGCTGAACAACCAGTTTGGGGGCGTGATGAGGCTCCCCCTGTACGGCTCGGACTCCCCCAACTTGCGGAGCCGCTTCTTCTTTCGCTCCCCCTCGGGCTGGGGCGTTGGTGCGGCGTCCTCCGGGCGCCTACCGCTGACGTGCACCGCCCTGCCCCCTTGGGGAGGAGATGGAGGAGGGGTCGCCTCTTGCTTCCTCTTCCCCTTGGCGTCGGCAAGGCGGCTGCCCCCCGAACCCCCGCCGCGGGGCCTCGAAGCGTGGCCCCCTCCAAGAGTAGATTGATCCCCTTCGTGGCTGCTGCCCGCGCCATCATGACCTCGGGGGGCCCGATCCCCCGACGCCCCGACCATCTGCATGATGGCCAGAATGTTGGCGCGCTCCGGGTCGCTGTAGAGGGGGAGGATCCCCCGAGGGATGAGGGATGACTCCACGGAGCTAAGGTTTAGCACCCGTTGGACCACCATCCTGAAGTCCTCGGGATCCCAATCCCACTTACGCCCCTGGTGGGTCCTCAGGAGGTCCTCGGTCCCGGCGTACTCCCAGGCGCCCCGGGCGCGTCGCCGGAGCGGCGCGATCCGGCGGCGGAGGTAATCACCGAACACCATGGCCCCCATGAGCCCCTAGGCTTGCAGGCCCGCTAGGTGGTCCAGGACGTCGTCGTAGCCGTCCCCCAGATCCACCGTCGCCCGCCAGCTTGGCGCTGGCGCTGGGGGCTGGCTCGGGAGTTGGAGGCGCGCTTTGTCGGGGAGGGGGGTGTAGAACCAGTCGCTCTTCCAGTCATCCCACTTCTTGCGAAGGACGCACGGGATGTAGCAGTTCAACACCTGCCCCCGCGGCTGGAAGTAGCAGCCACCGACCACCGTCGGCGGCGATACCG
This sequence comes from Oryza officinalis, assembly GCA_008326285.1. Lineage (NCBI taxonomy): Eukaryota > Viridiplantae > Streptophyta > Magnoliopsida > Poales > Poaceae > Oryza > Oryza officinalis. The sequence continues at coordinate 15,544,749 of BDMV01000004.1, forward strand.
GCTGCACGGTGAAGAACCACCGAAACAACCGAAGGGATGGGCGCACCCCAATGAACATCTCGCACAGGTGTGCGAAGATGGCCAGCGTCATCACCGCGTTGGGGGAGAGGTGCGCCATCTGGAGGCCGTAGAACTCCAGGACGGCCATGAAGAATGTGGAGAACGGCGGAATCAAGCCCGCCATGGCGAAGGAGAGGAAAAAGACGGACCGCTCTAGGTAGTGCAGCACCGGGCGTCCCTCGCCCAGCGCGACCACCTCCCGGGTGGCACATTCCGGCATGAACCGGCGCGGTAGCCCGGCTTGCCTCTCGCTGGTGATGCGGGAAGGCGGCAGCACACTGCCGACAAGCGGCACGGAGCTCCGCGTCATGGCGCCGGCGGAGGGGGAGCTTGAGAACAAGAACGTGTGGCGAGAGGAAGGTGAGAGAAATGATAGAGCTAGGGCACGGATGGCAGAGGCAAGGAAAAAGTGGCGAGAGGAAGGAAACGAATCCCTTCCTCGGTGCCCTTTATGCCCTTGCCCCCGCCGCGCTCGGCTCCTCGTTTCCCGCGCCCATCTCCTTGCCCCCTTGTTTCTCGCGCCCACGCCTCCACTAACCCCACTCGCCCACTTCCGGTGCACGCATCAGTCGTGCGACCGTAGCGATCGAGGAGGGGCAGATCGTGTGCGCGTTAATCGTGCTCGGTTACCGCGAAAAGCGCCATCATTACGTCCCCAGGCGAAACGGACCGACGTGTCCCGATCCGCGTGACGCCTCGAGTAATGTTGCGCTTACAAGGAGACCGCTCATTAATGTCGGCTGGCGTTTTTCTCTGTTGTGCGCGGCTCACGACCGTTGGAGTCCTGCTCGCCCTCGGGGGGCCGGTCCCACTTGTCACCAGGCCCGAGGGGTGGCGTCAAGCCTGGGTGCCCCCCCCCCTCCCGAGTGTGGCCACCCGGGCGTAACACCGGGGGCTACTGTCGGTGACACGGGCCCGGGGGTATCGAGACCAAAGGGAAGGGCGGCCACAGGAATCCACGTGGCCCGTTCCCCCGGAGGGGTCGGGCCCGAGGGTGACGCGGCGGCTGCCCTCCCGTTTTCCCCCGGGGTCGGGCCGCTCCCGTTTCTCCCCTGAGACCTGGGGCGCCCCGACCTCCTGCGGCTCGGATGCCACGTGCGCGGGTTAGATGAGCGCGGCAGAACTCACCTAACCGCATTTATAGCGGTTCAGACAGGCGCACTACGCCGCATTCAATGCGGCGTGGCGCGTGCATATCCGGTCCATGACCGGTCACGGTGAGTGACCGGTCGCAGACCGGTCAGATCGCGGGTTAGGTGGTGCCGGGATGCCTGTGCACCGCATGCGCACCAGGCGGCCTGCTGCACGCCTCGCCCCATCTTATCAGAATGATGAGAGCCTTCTGTCTCTCGTCTCTCAGCCGGAGTTGGTACCCCAACTCCGGTCAGATGTTTCCCGTTCCCAATGTGAGCGGGACACGGAAGTCATCCATCATTTAATGAAGGTTGAAATGGGCGTCCCCCGGATGGGTCGGCTGACCGAGAGAAGGCGTGCCGCGGCGTCTGTCAGAGGCTACTTCCGACGGTAGGACAGCCCTAAATGTAAAAGAATGTTTTTTTTCTTAGGTAGCTTGTGGCCCATGTGGTAGCCCCTTGCCATATAAAAGGAGGCCCAGGCCTAGGAAAGAAGGGGACTTGCTCTCTGGGGACTCTCTCTGGATTCCATCACACTCTCAGATCTACCAGAGCACAGGAGTAGGGTATTACGCTCCTTAGTGGCCCGAACCTGTCTAAATCGCCTGCGTCCACGTGTTTTTCTCGGTAGGATCCCACAGATCAGGGGCGAAGAATTTCACTTTGCGCCCCTGGCCGAACCGGCAAAGGGGGCCCTGCGCGGTCTCCCGGTGAGGAGCTTCACGCTCCGTCATGTACTTAAACCAAACCTTATGTTCTGTGCATTCTTTCCGAAGTCTTGAAATATTCTGTCGATGTTTCACCACTACAACCCATCGGCAGGGTGTCTCAGCATGTCGTCTTGTTTACGTTCTTCTGCGTGCCAGCGCATCATTCTAGCATGCGCCTTGTTCCTGAACAAATGTCTCAGTCGTGGTATTATAGGAAAGTACCACATCACCTTAGCATGAACTCTCTTCTTCGAACCGTCAACATCATCGGGATCATCTCGTCTAATCTTGTATCGTAGTGCCTCACAAACCGGGCATACTTATAGGTTCTCGTACTCCTCACCGCGATAGAGGATATAATCATTCGGACTTGCGTATATCTTCTGGACTTCCAGTCCTAGAGGGCCAACTACCTTTTTAGCTTCATACGTTGTTTTCGGCAATTCATTTCCCTTCGGATGAATATTCTTTACGAGTTTCAATAATTCACCAAATGCCTTGTAAGTCACACCATTTTTTGCCTTCTATTGCAAGAATTCCAACGTGGTACCCAACTTTTTGTACCCCTGTTCGCAAGCTGGGTACAACGACGTTTTGTGGTCTGCTAATATAAGCTTCAAGTTATGGACCTCTTTTTCACTTTCGCAATCTTTTTTTTGCATCGCACAACATCTGACCAAGATCATCTGCACCGTCGTTTTCTTCAACAGCTCTATCTGCATCGCCTATTGAACTATCTGCAAATCCATCTTATTGAGCCCAGTTCGGAATGTTGTCATTTTCTTCTTCATCTTCTTCCATTCTAACCCCTAACTCTTCGTGCGAGGTCCAACAATTATAGCTAGGTATGAATCCCGACTGCAACTACTGGACATGAAGAGTTCTTAATGTAGAATATTTTTCTGGTTTTTGCGCTATTTACATGGATAACATATAAAACCCTTAAGCTTGTGGGCATTGGCCACACTCAAAAAAATAATGCACGCTATCAATAAACTCCTTCGACCATCGGTCCGCGATGTACATCCATTGCCGATTCATCTACATCAAATAAACAAATGTAAAGGAAGTTCACGGAAGTGAAACTAATTAAATAATTACATAATAATTTAAAACATCATAATTAAACTGAAAACTGACAGTACACATTTTTAATGTATTCTTCTTATTTCTAACGATTATAACGAGTTTTAAATGGACTTAATCGGAGTCATGGTTAATTATATATAAATTCTATCGGTTTCAAAAAATTGTAAATATATTTTTCTATTATTATCATTATTTTAATTATTTTAAAACTTGTTTTAAAGTTCTAAACATATTTTTAATGCATTCTACTTATTAGTAACTATTTTATCGATTTTTAAATATACTTAGTTTTCTATTCTTTTGTCTTTATTTTCCATATTTTTTCTCTGTTGTCTTTTTTTAAAATATTTTTATCCAAATGTTTCTAATTTTATGAATTACCCTTATTTTAATTCTCTACCAAAATTTTTTCTCTCATCTTTTTCCATAAACTTGTTTGAGAGAGAATGACGTATAGAAATATGAATAGAAATGTTATATGTTAACCATACATCAATAAAGCATGAAGTTGCTAACCTTTTAAATCCCTTCGATTTGTATAATATCACAAAATATTTTCATAAAAAATTTTGGCAGCACCTCCTTCCTTGCAAATTTGCAGCAATGACTTGAGTTAGATGAGGAAGAAGACCTATATAAAGGACATGATCTTTAGTACCGGTTGGCGTTACCAACCGGTACTAAAGATCCCAGGGGTCTGACACGGTCCGACAATATTTGAACCGATGCTAAAAATGGTTGGTGTTATCAACCGGTATTAAAGATTTCAAAGTGCCGTCGGGCATTTTAACCGGTGCTAAAGATCACTGTTAGCATCAGTTCGTTATACATCCGAGATATTTGTTATTTTGGTCGATCGAGCAAAGATCGGTTTTCCAGTAATGCAGGTAGCCAAATCAAAATGTACACGGAAAATAGAGAGAATGCTGACAAAATTTCACAGGTATAGTCCTACGATGTGAAAAAAACAAAGATTAGAAAAGGCAAGAAGAAATTCTGATTTAAATTAAAAGGGAGGAGAGATGAAGGAGATACACAAATAAGAAGAGGAGGATGGGGGGAACAAAAAATTCACAAGTATAGTACTACATTCTGAAGAGAATAAAGATTAGAGAAGGCAGGCAAGGAGGATGGGAGGAAGAAAATGGCACCTGGTTAGGTCGCAAATGCAACCGAAAGGGGATCGATGACGCACGGCGCGTGGCTATGGAAGATGCAGGGCAAATAGAAGCACGAGAGGATTTTATAGACGGGTGTACTGTACTATCAACTCACATTCCATTGTAGTGAAGCACGATGATGATTTTGCCTTTACGTTACTGGCACAGAAAGTTAATGTCTTCATGCCAACCAAGGAGATAAAACGGACCAAGGCAGTGCTCCTGGCTGTCGATTCCCTTGCTCGGGGAATGGATGGTCTTCTGTTAGGGAAAGGATGGGCTGCTGCCTTTTGGGCTCACGAATATGGGCCTTGCAGTTCACACCATTGAGATTTGGACTTTGCTGACCATGATCCAGACCACTGGGTTTTGATCCAACGGCTGCCGTTGATTTGGATGACGTGGATGAACCACGGTGCAGGAAATTGAGTTAGTGGGGACCACTTGTATAGGTTTATAGGATACCTCAAATACCGCACCAAGATCTGTTAACTCTTAACATCAAACAAAACTTTGATAAGGCATAAACCAATCATACCATTGGTTCTCTCTTCTTTATTTCCTCTAATGGCCATAGTACTATGCCATCCCAATTCCCAACCTTTCACAATGTAACTCTGTCATATATATATATATATATATATATATATATATACACACACACACACACACACACACCCTTTGCCATTAACTTCATCATGTTGGGGAGTATATGCAATTCATGGGATGGCGTTAGAGTGGGATCTACATCCTACCCCTTGTAGTCATTGCTTTTTATATGCACTTTTCTGAACACACTAATTCTAGAATTTGGAGTGTTTGAACTTGTGTTCTATACTACATATTCCCAACTTATATTCTCTTGTTTCCACGCACATATGCTTTCTGAACTATTAAACAATATGTTTTCCTTAAAAGAAAATATATAAAAAAATTGCTTTAAAAATCATATTAGTCCAATTTTTCAATTTTTACAGCTAACATTTAATTAATCATACGCTAATGAGTCACCCATTTTGCGTACGCGGGATAAAAGTTCCTAACCTTCTCCACCCTAAATGATGGAGAAGACACCCAAGGAAGAAGAAGGGGGTAAAATGGTCATTTAACATTCTCTTAGCATATGACTGTGCCTTTGCCTGAAGCCAATTTGGAAAACAAAGTAGAGCGGAGACTTGAGTGTTAAAGAATGAAGTATGCATCGTGAACCAAGGTTGCTTGCATGTACCGACCAATCACATGCTACTAGTATAGTAGTCTATGGTAGCTACAGTACAGAGAGAAGCTGTAAAGAAGAGAGGGTACGGAAGGTGCCATTTGTTTTTGAGAAATGTAGGTGGAAAGAGCAGAAAATCATAGAACTATAGGGTAAGAGTCTCAAGGAAATGATCCCCAATTATATGCCTTTTCTGGCCCAACACCTGTGTGGTCTGACCTTCAATGTCACAATGAAGTAAACTTTAGTTCTTGATGCCTCTAATTCTTATCAGTCAAGGCCCGAGTCTTTTAAGTGTCTGTTTGATATTTGGTTCCGAGCATCCATTTATAATTGGTGCGCAAACTACTGCCTTTTTTTCTTTTAAAGTAGAACCTCACCTTGTTATGCAGACTATGGCATTTTCCTTTTCTTTTCTCAGAGTTTTGACGGTGTCTAAGCTTGGTTTCTACACTATGATCCTCAATACGACAGGAAGTGTCGAATTGATGCATCCTATATATTTATAGCTGAACGTGTCTGGTTGAAGGGTTCAGTGTATACTGGATCATAACTTACTAAGTATATATGACTCCAACAACCATATGAAGCAATCCATATTTTTTTTCCAATTACATGAAAGAGACTCAAATTTGTTTACATTTTAAATTATTTTGGACTGAATTTTCCAAAATTTCTCCGATTCTGAAATAATAGTGGTTCTATAGGTACCCCTTCGGCTTTTTTGTGCATTCTGCGATATAGAACTCTGTCAATCGTAGCAGCAGGTGTAGCCTGAATTTTTTTTGTCTCAACTTGAACTAACTCTGTTAGCATAGAAGATGGACCCCTGTGGTATTTAACCGAGGACACAACCTTTTGTGTCATTTTCCAGAACTGGCCTCTTCACCTGTGGTATAAACCAAAATTTGCCTTATATCATGTGTAACTATTACTGAATTTGGATACAAATACAAATTTGGTGATCAATCGACTGACTACTCCAAGTTTCTGAAATCTATATGCAGCTAGCGTATATAGATACCCACTTGCCCTAGTGATCCATTTGTATAAGGCTCTTTGGCGCACAGAAAATTGGCAGCTATTTCATAGGAATTAGTTCAATTCCCTTGAAATTCTCACAAGATTCCTCCATTTGCAAATTAAGGGCTCCTTTGATTCAAAGGATTGGTATAGGATTTTTTGTAGGATTTATAATCCTATGGATTTTTTCCTATGTATGCCTTTGATTCATAGGAAATGAAAGGAAATATTCCTTCGGATTGTATCCCTTTAGTTCATTTTTACAGAAAAATAAGGAAGAGGTCTGACCTCTTTGGAAATTTTCCTGGCGCAAAAAAAAGGCACGCCCGTGCGCGCGCGCTGTGCTTCGTGCAGCTTTTGTGTATCGCTTTGCGCTTCTTCCAGAGAAAAAATAGAGAAAGAGAGATGGGAACAAGAACACCGAGGGCCATATATTAGCAACCCAACAAGCCAACGATGATAGAGATAAAGAGCAGTGTGCCGGCCGCCGGGGGCCCAAAGCGGAGGTGTGGCTCACCGACTCAGTTGCGGATGTGGCTTGCGCTGGGGACGCTGTCGCAGCAACTAGCTGCACAAGCAACCAGGTTCGGCGTCCATCTGGCGCACAGGTTGGGCTCGGCTAGGCATAGGCGTGTGGTAGGTACATCGTCGAAGGCAGTAGCCAGGGTCATCGATTTGGTATTTGTCTGCATATTTGCTTTTGAGCTTCATACTTGACTTATTAGTACATCTGTACTTTGGATCTATCGATTAGTGAATTTTTAGGCTGACTACTTTGAATTAGTTTGTTTCATTTGCACTTTAGGTGCAAATCCCTCTCTGATAAGGATTGTGTATTTCTTTTCTTTTTTTTTGTTAGGGAAGCAATGCCATCCAAAGGCTCTTCTCAGATGACCATGACGAATCAACGCAATTTGTCCGATCGACAAGGCCAACAGCCTCTATCACAAGTTTATGTTGATGTTGACAGTGAGCATGGGACTGCAGAGCATCAAGAAATAGGTAATATTTGCAATTTTAGTTTCACCTGTTGTTTGCATCAAACTTTTTTTTGTTTCATATTGCTGCTGAACTGAAATTGTAAAATGTTTGTCAAATTTAGGGACGACAAAGAGAGCCAGATGGAGTCACCAGATGAAGTTGTTCCTTATTGAGCCCCTAACAGATCATGACGCGCCAGGTTTATGAACACAAAATGCTTGGAGAAAGGAAGCATGGACAAATATTGTTTGCCGCCTAAATACAAAGTTCAATACATCATTTACTACCAACCAAGTCAAGCAAAAGGAGCAAGATTCGAAGAAAGATTATCGCAGTGTTAAAGATTTGTTGGATCAAAGTGGTTTTGGGTGGGATAATGACAGAATGATGGTGAGTGCACCACAAAGTGTTTGGGACACTTTTACTGATCGCAAGAACAAAGATGCCCTTCATTGGCGAGATAAGTTGTTCCCATATTTTGATGATTTAGCTCCACTTTATGATGGTGAGCTTTATATAATATTTTATCAGTGTTTTGTCTGTTTTGTTGAAATATTTTAGGCAAGTTATGCTGACCGTGAGGAGAACATAATTGTGCAGGTCATTATGCTGAAGGGAGAAATCGTCATGGTATGGACCATTATGCAAGGAAGACAAAGAATGCACCATCTCATTCAACACATGAAGCAAATGTGGTTGATACATATCAGTCACCATCCCCTAATTCAAATGCTCTAGGTGAATCAGGTTTGCAATTTCCTTTTGATGAAGAGGTTGAGACAACCAATTTGGACTTTTCGCAGTATTCACCTACCCCTGTCCATCTCCCAAAAGTCCCACCTAGCTCAGCACAAATAGCTTCAGAGATTCCTAAATCTCGACCTGGGAAGAAACAAAAGATCAAATCTGTTAGTCTTGATGATGGATTTCATGAGAGATACCTAAAACTGAAGAAAGAAGAAATAGATCGATTTGCTGCAATTGAGGAGAAGAAATTGGAGGATCCTTATAGCATTAACAAGTGTATCACAGTGCTTGAAGGTTTACATGGTCGGTCTACAAATAGGAGACATATTGGTGGCAGCTGATATCTTCAAAGGTAAGGATAATAGGGAAGTTTTCTTGTCATTTTCAAGTGATGCATTATGCCTAGCTTGGATTAGAAGGGAAATCGCAGCACTAGAGTGAGTACTTTTGTGAAACAGATGGCATGCAAGTAGTAGGATAGTACTTTTGTGAAACAAAGGGGTTCTTTTGTGAAGCAGATAGTAGTAGGATATACTTTTGCTTAGAGGGAGTACATGTAAATAGTTACTTGATCAGGTAGAATGTCACAAACAAGGTGTACAAGACTAGTAATTGATCTTGAATGCCATGGCGGTCAAATGCAATATATTATTTCCTTCATGCTACATAATGGTTCCACATTTGTTGTGCCATGTCATCTCGTTTTATATTTCCAGCTTCTCTAGAGTTGTTAAATGCTTGTACATCACCATTATAGTTATCGTCTCCATTTGGCACATCAACAATATGATCTGGATCAATCTCCAACGACAATTACTTGGCCACACCATATCTCCATTATGCAGGCGTAGAACATAACAAGCAACCGAATGTCAACTTGATTACGAGCTGGGTGGTGTGAGCCGGTCTTTAGTATAGGAAATCTTATTTTTAATACACCAATTGCTCTCTATATGGTTTCTGAGTTGTGCATATCAAAGATTGAATAACTCCTTGTAATTTTGTGGCTTCTGATTAGCTCTGCCCTGTTCCTTTAAATGATATCTTGTCCCACGATATGGTGCTAGAAATTGTGTTGTATTTGCATAACTAGCATCTACAAGAAAAAATTTATCATGAGGTACTTCAAAACCATGGTTAAGTGCATATTGAAGAACTCTTGCGTCTGAAGCTGATCCCTCCCAGCCGGCATGTACATGTACAAACTTCAGATCAAAGTCACAAGCTACCATAACATTCTGGGAAATTGTTTGCTTTCTATTCTGATATGGTTCATGCTGGTCTAGTGGAAGTATCATTGGTACATGTGTTCCGTCAATAGAGCCAACACAATCCTATATGAATATAAATATAATCTTGATTAAGTCTTTTTATGTACAATGATCAGTTTAACTCTAAAACTAAAAGAATCAAAACATGTATCTGTTCATACTTCAAAAAAGGGGTGAAATTTTGGTCTTCTCAAGATATGATGTAAGTTGTGTAACTGCATAAAGCACAGCCCCAACGGCTAGTTGTTCAAATTCAAAACTGCAAGAGAAATCCTGTGTTTTTCCAATGGCACTATCAAAGGATACCTTTCATCTTTTCCTGTGTATTTGATTCCCGTGGGATTGAAGAATCATGCTACTTTAATTCCTGTGTTTTTCCTATCCTGCGAATCAAAGGGGCCCTAATTAACGAGGCCATGTGTTTTATGTTATTCTGCCTAAACCAACCTGAAACTAATGCGAAAAACCAAATGTACGTGGAACAGGAGGGGGCAGTATTGGTACCTGATATACACAGAGAACCTGTGAAGAAGAGAGGGATGGGAGAGGTGCAGTTTGTTTTTGAGAAATGTATAAGGTGGAAAGAGGAAATCACATTGAGAGTCATGTAGCAAAAGAGTCTCAAAGAATGACCCTCAACTTTGTTCATTTGCTCACCCAACGGCTGTGTGCTCTAACTCTGATCTTCAATGTGACAACTGGTTGTAACTTTAGTTCCTGGTGCTTCCAATTCTTATTAGACCTAATTAACGTTTTATCTTATCCATTTGAGATTTGGCTCCATGCATCCATTTATAATTGAGTGGCAAACTACTACTAACATATATTTTAATTAGGACCTCACCACACCTTCTTATGTAGGCCATGATATTTTTCTTTTGTCAAAGTGTTGATGGTTTGTGAGCTTGGTTCCTACACTATGACCCTCAGTACGCACAAAGTGTCACAGTGATGTATCCTATTTATAGCTGACTCGTTGAAGGCTTGAGTACGTATTGGATAATGGCTTATGAAGTATGACCCCAACAACCATGAATAAAATGACCTCTCTTGCTTTTCTATTACACAGGAGACGCATGCGCACACATTACCTTGAACTCGGACCACACTTGCCTCTAAGTGTGTCTCTTTACATACTTTACTATGGGGTACATAGTATATGGGTACGTCAGGGCAGGCCTTTATTAATGGGCTTGGAGGTAGGATAGGCCCAAGGCTTATCCGGCTAACTTGTAATTGAAGAAAGGGATCAAAGATAAAGCTATGAATCTTATCCCATGTAAATAGATTGTAGATACTCGGATTATGAGAGATATGGATACCTATCCATAGTCAGTTTCCTGTGTCATTATAAGGGGAGCTGGAAACCCTAACTGGGGTGATCACTACGAGCTACTCTCTACGCCGTATTGCGAAACCCCTACACAGGTCTAATCCAAATAACAGAACTAGGGTATTACCTTTTCCTGAGGGTCTGAACCAGTATAATCTTTGTATCACCATCTCTCTGTGATCTTGTGCACCTCATAAATATTATTGTCGATTTCTAGAATTAACAACTACATGCTCACACACTTCTAGTGCTTCTTCACTGGGAACCATTGGATGTCTGGACTGCTGCTATTTTATAGAGATACTATACGATTAAAATTGATTTTTAAGAAAAACCATTCAAATTACTTTTGCAATATAAACATACATGATACATGCCCACAAGATATTGTCATAAACTTTAGATTCAGTCACATGCGTCCATGATATGACCCTTCTTCCCACCATTGAATAGAACCTGGTCAATTAGCTGGGTCAAAATGATCTCTGTTGTCCCACCCGGCAGCATCACCCGCATGTCTATCTCCTTCCATTCCACTGCGCTATGCCGCATCTCTTGCCCTTTCTCCCCTTCCATTGCCTCCCGTATCATGGCGGCCACATCGCTCCACTTCACTTCGCCTCCGATCTCCATCCCGATGCCGCCCCACCGTGTGCTTGTACCAGCAGTTGGTCTGCTGCTCTGCAAAGAAGGGCCAGCTCAGCATCGGCACACCAGCAAGGCTCTCCAGCATTGAGTTCCATCCGCAGTGCGTCAAGAACACACCCACAGCCGGGTGCTCGACCACCTGCACCTGTGAGCACCACGTCGTTAGTATTAAGGCCCATCAACTCAACCAAATCTCTAATTTAAGTACATGGCTGATAGAGAGAGAATTTGTAATTTACATAATATATTTAAATTTATTTGGTCATATCATATGGTCATATCATATAGTCATGTAAGTTAAATATGTAAAATGGTGTATCATGTCTGTGGTATAGCTGTGCCTTTAACTTAAGCCAATGTGAGGAACAAAATGGAGTATACTCTTTGGAATGTTAAAAGACGAAATATGCATCCTTTCAGTGGCCTAACCAAGATTATTGACATCTACTATGCATGTGACACATACCATTCATACATGGAAGTATGATACAAGTATGTGGTAGCTGACACACAAACACAATTCAATAGATTGAGGTGGGTTTAGTGGTAAATTGGAGTGGAAACACGAAGAGAACCTACAAAGAAGGGAGGAACCAATGAATGTTTCTTTTTGAGAAATGTGCAGAATTAACAGAAAAACATAGAGGGGGCCATGAAAGAAAAAGGGTATGAAGGAAATGATCCTCAATCCTATTTATCTGCTTGTCGAAGCCCTGTGGCCTTGAATTTGATGGTGAAATGTACCTTCAGTTCCTGGTGCCTTCAATTCTTATTGTTGGATCTCACCTGATCACCTCTTATGGAGGCAGTCAAGGCCCGTTTTTATAAGTGATTCATTCGAGATTTGGCTTGAAGCATCTGTTTATAATTAATCGACAAGGTTTGGGACTCCACGCGGTGCACACCTGCAGAACACATGCACACTGCATTCCACACATGCAATTAATTGCACTCGTTCAACAAATAACTATGACCAACAATAAGCCCGTCACTAATACAGAACTGGACATCGTAAATAGATCATATGTGATGGAGGCCTGTGGCCCATCATATTAGCCGTCGCAAAGGCACCTAGAGAGGCACTCACCTGAGACCACACGGCTGAACCCGTTACCGATGACCGTCATTGGTACCAGGGTTTGGTTTTGACCCGTCACGAACATCCATGACGGACCAGAACCAAACCCCATCATCTATGAGGGTTGATCTTTGAGGGACTATTTGTGGCCCATTATCGATAGCCCATACTATAAATACCTCAAAACTCTTATGGAATGGTTGTCTTGTTCACATTTCAGGTGGGAGGGCTAAAGGGACAAGTTTTCTCTCTTTTTTTGAAGAAAAAAATTAAAAAGGTATTATAGGTAATAATAAATAAATCATGTCAAGAAATTTCCTAATATATTTCACAAAATAAACTATTTAATATGTGTGCACATTTGTAGAGATAGACAAAAATTGGATGTATGGAATTGATCGGCATACAAAAGAGTATAGATGTCCCTAAGATCAGCCTTCACTTCTGTTGGTGGTAGCCTCCATCATCGTGGTCCCATCCGCCGTGGTCAGGATCCAACCCTGAGCTCGCTGCCAAGGGAGTGAAGTGCGCTGCCGCCGATTGGAAGAAGGGGACGGGGCCGCCCCCAAGCTCGTGGCAGCGAATCTGGCACCCTCGAGCTCATGGTGACAAATTGGCCGGTCTTAGGAGGCGAGGAGGCGGTGCTAATTGAGGAGGTGAGGAGGCCGTGGCACTTGTGGCGGTGGTGGATGTGAGAAGGAGGAGTGATGGGCGGCGGCTAAGGAGGAGGAAGAGGGACGGCGGTGGTGGCTAAGAAGGAGGAGGAAGGAGAGGTTAAATAAACCGGCACCTATGAGTTGTCCCCTATTAAAGTTTTTTAAGTAGCGATTGTTAATCACAATTTACTACAGCTCAACAAACACGAATAGCAAAACTGAATTATTATAGGTTCAGCTTAAAGGACACCTACTCAAGCACTTCCTCCAGTTCCTTTTTTATTTGACGCTTCAGATAGGTTTGAGAAAATTAAGGATTGAGTGAATTGTCTCTTTTGCCGTTCCAGTGAACAAAATGACTGGTCGCCTCTTCCTCCCTCTTCTCCACAGTCTGTCACTTCTTTCAAACACGAGCAGCAAGTTTGTAGCTTTTGTTGAATTGGATCAGTAATTGGATTGAATTGCAGTGCTGTAATTAGAATCAGATTTACATACACAATGAAAGAACTATAATGGCACAATAAAGATTTTTCTAAACTGGAGTACTCTTATACTCTTTCAGAAAATGTGATGAATTACTCTGAATTTTTCTGAATGTGCACAAGAAATAGTATGTGCTGATGAGTACTGAAATTTGCAGACTTTGAGGACTCTGAATGTACTCTTTCTGAATTGGAGCACTGAGTAATTGGATTTAATTGGAGTACTAACTATTGCGAAGCCTTGATGGATGTCTGAAAGGAGTCAAAATCTATATTTTTTGTTTAGCTTATTGCATATCCAGTTTAGCTTTAGTATATTCAAAATCACGTGATGTTCATGAAGCTTCAGATATCTGAATATAGCTTCAGTATATTCAGATTGCTCATGCAATCAATAGCTTCAGTTTTGCTCATGTAGGTCTAGATTGAGTAGCTTCAGAATAATGCAATGGCAATTGGTACTTGTTCAGACATTCAGATTGTCATTCAGAACAAAGAAAACATCCGTTAATCAAACTGACATTTAGATTCCATACGAACAACTGACAAATTATTCCAATGAGTATTACACTAATCTATCATACTGACATAGTAAAAATTTGTCACGCTCACATGATTCTGTTTTTTTTTCAAAGGGTACAACTAAGAACACACATGAACTCACTCAACACTCACACAACACCACACACATGTGTGCGCGTCCAACACATGCATCTATAGACTTTGAGGACCTAAAGCCTCCTATGTGCGGGTAACGCACAATCCCATTGCACGCACACGCGTGTGTGTACCCTATACCTAATTGCATGAGATCAGACTAGGCTAATCTCAGGGGGTTAAAAACCCTGTTGCGACACCCGGTCGATCCAAGGGGTAGGCTAGCCACCGCTAGCATTTATCCCTGAGCCACGAGCTCATCCGCACGATTCTAATGGTATTATTTCATAATCTTGATGGAATTCAAATTAGTCGTATGATAATTAAAAGTTACGCAAAGCATATGGATACATGGGCCGCTGCCTGGCCGTGGCTGATACAAAACTAGGAGCCATGCAGATGTGAGAAAATAACAATCAACGTATTATGGATTGTTAATCATAAATTGTTACAGCTCAACAAACATCTATAGCAAAACTGGATAACTTTAGGTTCAGCTTGGAGGATACCTACGCAAGTAGTATGTATGGATTGTTCTATTTTATAGATGAAATGTATGGATGTTAAGAAATGGCTACAGTGACAGGGTGGGCTAGATCTGCATATCTCCTCCCTGCCTCTTGCTCTGTGGCGGGGAACTCCACGATTGCAAGTTTGCTCAATGCATTGAAGCAGGATGGAAGGTGGTTATGTCAGCGGATGGATCGACGGCAGCAGTGCGGTGAACCAGGACGATAAACCTGCCTGGCTCTGACGGTGACAAAAACATTGACGTCTTCCATCGCTGCTACCCTCCTTAGAGACATTGTTGAGGTGTTCTGTGCTATGTGGAAGCGGCCTTGGGTCGTACTCAATTCTGACTGGTCATATGGGCAGTGGCGGCGTCCTAAACATCATGTTCTATTTGGAGGTGGTGTTTTTTAAGTTCTTCTTTGTTAGGATTGATAGGTGGTTAGACCAACCTTTTAAGGCATTGTTCAGTGGGAAGTTCTTCTTTGTTAGGATTGATAGGTGGTTAGACCAACCTTTTAAGGCATTGTTCAGTGGGAGGTGCAGATGATTTTTTTTGTAGTCGTGGTTTTTCAAAACCGACTCTGCGGTTTCTACGTGACAAGGATTGACAAGTAGCATATGACCGTCGTTTCCTATGCGAAAAGGGTCATAAGCAACATACGACTGTTATTGGCAGTACGATTCTGACATCAAAAGTTTCTAATGCATAGACGAGTAGTGTGAACTAGAAATTTAGCTAGTTTTCAGACTATTTTGTGTATAAATCCATGTCTATGAATCAAGTTAGGGTACACAAAATAACAAATTAATATACAAAATCGAACATAAATAAAGTGTAAATACTTACAGAAAAAATACTTGGTCTTGACACTAAAAAGAAAGCAGCAACGAAAAAGGCGATTCCATACTAGTGTATCATAATTCTTGCTGGTAAGATGACATGAAGCTTTGTTTATTCTTGGGCACTGCGCCTCATCATCAGTCATGTCCAAGCATATACATCCCATGGACGGTTAGACAATTTCCAAGAAATTGTTCTTGTTCACCATAACATAGTAGGTAACACATGTTTCCCTTAGGCTTCATGGTGGCTTATATGTGCTTGTTTGCTGGAGACGTGGCAGTATATGGGTAGGAGTTACGAGTGCTAGCATTAGAATATACTGCATTTGACTCAGATTCTCATTCTGGGCTTGCATTTGCTGCTGCTGGTACTACCACTGCATAGGCTGCGTCTGGCTTTGCATTTACTTCATCAATATTGCCAACATTTGTTTTTGGATGATTGGAATTGAAGAAGAGTGGGGTTCTTATGCATTGGTTGTGTATCATTACCTTCAGCTGAACTATTGATCTGTGACTTTAACACACTATTGTTGTTGCTGTTGTTCTCCCTCATGTTGACCGTCTGTTACTGGTAGAAGGGAGAGATGGAATAAGAGGGGTTACACTAAAGAAAAGACGTTAACCCACTTAACTATTGATCCAATGTGATTAGACTTTTATTGTTCAAGTCAATAAAGCAAACAACCTAGTATGGTTACATCCTCACCACTAATGTAAACCATACGCCTGCACACAAGAAAACAACACATATTCTAGAAGCTAATGATACTACTCTTCGAGGAAGGACTAGGTTTAGGTAAGTTTCCTTAAACCTTCACTTGATCCTCGAAAACACCGACTTTGGTCTGATCGTTTTGCTCTTCTTGCTTGAAGCTTGAGGCTTGACTCGTAGCTTCCAGTTTATGCTCCAGGCTCAACAGCTAAAGGAGTTGGAGGGAAATGGAGAGAAATTTGATAAACCCTTTCACAACAAGCTTCGAGAGAGAGAAGACATTTTCACAAATAAGCTTTTCAGAACACCTATCCTGAAAACATTTGTAGGGATTGACCATTTGTCTTAGCATATAGTCGAGTTGGCTCTTATACCACTTTGTCATGCCTAGAATTTCAGCCAATTTTCAGACTATTTTGTGTATAAATCCATTTCTAGGAATCAAGTCAGGGTACACAAAATGATAAACTAATATATAGATGGAAACATAAATAAAACGTAAATACTTACAAAAGAGACACCTAGTCCTCACAATGAAAGAATGCAGCAACGAAAAAGGTGATCCTAGCAGGGCTTTAGCTCCACTTCACAAGCAAAACTTAACTGGGGTATAAGTTTTGGTCCTCTAACTCTGTCTTCAGCACAGAAACAGTAAACTTTTGAAAAGGGGGATTATAGTAAGGCTGAGTACAACCACTGTACTCAGTAAGTCGCACCAATGATACATTCATGCAAGGGGAGACAATGAGAGGTTTGTAACTATTTACATAAAAGCTATTGTAAACATTTGTAGTTTAAAACAGAGAAAATATTTGCTCGAGTTTGCTCGTTATAGCTTAAGAGCTAAAATCATAGCCCAACTCGTTAACAAATTCAAACAAACCGAACCGATCTAGACACGAGTCGAGCGAGCTAACAAGCCACAAGCTTTTCGTCCAGCCCTACCGACGAGTGATGAGTTGACAAGCCAAATCCGTGAAGTCGACCTATCGTGGGCCCACGACGCCTGACAAGTCCTTAGAAGAAATAAGGTACTAGTTAAATTACGCCACTTGCAATCAGGTTGTAAATACATGATGGTGTTAGCATTTGCTTCAATTCTTTGGCTAGCTCTTTCGAACTAGTCGATTATAAGGTAATTCACTACTACAAAAAATATCTTTGCATACGGTAAAAAGTGGTTTTCGCAGACGACCAAGCCAACCACCTCCCGCAAGGTGTTTGTGAAGATCCTGATTTTCGCTTGCGGGCATCGCAACCGTGCACGAAAAGTAGTTTTTGCAGTCAAGCCTCCTGTGGAGACCACCTTGCGAAAATATGATTTTCGCAAGCGATCAAGTTATGATGCCCGATTGCGGTGACATTTAAAAAAACAAAACAAAAAAAACAATGTAGAAACCTTAGCTCGATCCCCACTGTCAGATCCACGCTCGGTGAGCTCCCAAGTACCAAATACCTCGACGCCCGAAGCCTGACGCAACCGCTCCTCCGTGCTGGGGTCATCTGTCACCGTCGCCTACCACCGCATCTGCACCTCCAAAGGCCCATCGCCGCCATTTGTCGCATGGGAAGGCTGCCGGATCCATCCCTCCCGTCATTGTCGATGGTGGATCCACACGCGTGGTGGGCAGAGAGGCGACAGGATCCACACGAGAGGGAAAAAGGCCACCAGATTTGTCCGTCCCATCGCCACTATCGGTGGATCCTCGTGCATGAGGGGCGACGATGCGGCGGAATCCGTGCCGCCCCTGAGCCCGTTGCCACCGCCAGCCCAAGCCTGAGGAGGCCGGACATGAATGGGATGGAGAGAGAAAGGGGGCAGTGGGAGAGAGAGGAGATGGAGGAAAAAAAGAGTGGAGAGAGAGGAGAGAAAAAGGCAGGGATGCTTGCTCTACACGGCTGTACACAGTTGGAGGAGCAAAACCTCATATGTGAAAATCTATTTTAAGATGCTCGTAAACAAGCCACAAAGGTAAATTCACTTGGTTTAAACTATAAACGTTTGTTAAAGGATGATACAAACGAAACAATTGTAATTAAAAAAGGTTCAAAGTAAAATTTACTTAAATTAAAATACTACAATACGCTACTGCTGCATGCGGCTAGACTAGTGCTTGAGCACGGCAATTAATAAGATGGTGAGTGCAAATGTGCAGCCACGGCACTTTGCTCTAATTAGCATCTTATTAATTCCCTCGCGTGTGACATGTTCGCTGATCGATCAATCCTACCTCTCCCGGCGGCGTGTTTGTGCGCTCGGGATGCGAACCCATAAGCACCCTGCGTTCTCACTGCGGCGTGCCAATTTTGCACGCTGTCGACATGATCTCCTCGTGACGTCCCACCTTGGCAGCCTCTCGCATACCTCCCTACGACAACGGCGTACTTTTACAAATATATATACTTGGGGTCTATATATTCCCAAAAGACATGTATGAAAAGTACATGTCTAATTTTTCATTTTTTGCCGCTAGCCACGTCAAGCCTAGCTCACCACACCCAGAGCCACCTCCTACCGCTAATCCAGGCCGAGCTCGCGCCGCTTTCACAGTGGCATCATGCCACTAGGCTGAGCCGGACTGAGTTGTCACGTATCGCCATATGGTTTTTTTTTGTCTTCGGGAGGCTGTCCAACAAATGAAGATGGTCCTCAAGATAGCAGTAGCAGCTGGTTGGAAGCCAACTTATCAGAATATGGAGAAGTTATGTTTAAAGAAATATCAACTTGATCAGAATATCGGACCTAACCGAAAAAGTTCTAACTAAGTCGATGTGATTATAAACAGTAATGAAACTAAAGATAGAGATGATATACCAGATAGACAACACTTGTGTCGGCCTGATTAGAATATACCAGATGATATACCAACTGTGATTCATAGCTTCTGGCTTTTAGTTCATTTTATAACTACAGATTCTCATAATCTGGACGAAAAGCTAGACTATTTGAGGAGCTTTTGATTCTGGGAGAAGCTGTAGTTGTCGGAAACTCCCCAAATAAGCCTCTGGTGAGGATTGGAGTTTGCAGACTCAGAAAGAGCTGTCCTAGACGGTGATCAACTGACTACACAAAGTTTCTGAAATCTGAACCTTGTTTAGGTCTCTTTAGCACAGAAATTTTGTAGATATTCATAGGAATTAGTTCAATTTGCTTGAAATTCTCACAAGATTCCCCCCATTACAAATTAAGCATGCATTTTGTTTCAGTGTCTTGTGCCTAAAACTGACCGAAAGCTAATGTGAAAAACAAAATGTATGTGGAACATAAGGGTCAAGGGTGCATGCAGTAGTGGTATCTAACATACACATAGAAGCTAGAAGCTGGGAAGAAGAGAAGAACACGGGACGGGACGATTTGTTTTGGATAAATGTACGTGGAAGGGAGGGAAGAGTCTCAAAGAAATAATCCACGATTTCCTTCCTTTGATCGCCCAACACCCGTATGATCTGACCTTCAACTTCTTTATGTTCTGTATCTTTAGTTCCTGGTGCCTCCCGTTCTTATTAGGCCTAACCACTTATGGTTCCAACTTTATGAGTGACCCATTTGAGGTTAGGCTCCATGCATCCATTTATATTTGATTGGCAAACTATTAGTACCTTGTTTTCTTTGAAGTAGGACCTCGTCTTCTTAAGTAGACATTGACATTTTCCCATTCTCAGAATATTGATGGTTTCTGAGCTTTGCTTCCTACACTATGACCCTAAAAAAATGTCACAGTGATGCATCCTATTTATAACCGAGACTCGTTGAAGGCTTGAGTGTGTATTGTATAAAGATTTACGAAGTAACTCCAACAACCACAAATAAAGTGGTCTCTCTCTTCTATTTTTTTTATATTACACGTACACACTACCATGAACGCACATCACACTGACTTATATGTGTGCCCCTTTACACACTTAAAAACAGATCTAGATAAATCTGTAAACCTCGTTAAGTAACAAATATCAGTGTACAGAACAACATGATTTATCTTGGCAGCCAACTCACTCTGCTGTACCTCACCGCCAATCTCCATCCTAACGCCCCACCCGTGCACTTGTACCAACAATTAGTCTGCTGCTTGGTGAAAAACAAAGGCCTGAGCACAGAGGATCCCCGACGTTGAGTTCCACTCATTTATGGGCGGCTCCAAGGGGTGATCTCTATGGGCCTAGGACCACCATGGAATTTGGCCCAGAAGACCCGATATATATGTATAAATGCTGATTTTAGTCCATTTAAAATAATATGACATATTATTGATGTAGTTATATAGAGTAAATTTCCATATAGTTATCACAAAACCACATGCTTTGCAATTTATTTCAAGGAACCCAAGATTTTGGGGCAAAGTATTTCATAAAACCTCATATTTATGTAAAATACTTATATTTCACTATAATACACAGTATTTTGAAGCATAACTTACATTAAAGACCGAAAATACACATGTCTATACCGTTTATTCTATTTCATTCCTAACTCCTGCGATTCATGATAGAAAAGATGAAGATATAAACATTGGTAAAAGCGTCATGTGAATAGATTACATAAACCCAAACATAATGTAATTGGCAAACGACGTTTATTGAGAAAGTAGCTAATGTGTGTATCTACTTAGAAAATATGAAATATTATATTTTATACATGTATTATGCATAAGTATAAAGCCAAACAAAAGATATAGGGATGAATGTGAGGTTTTATGAAACATTTTGCGCTAAAACATGTGGTTCTTAGAAACAAGTTGTAAAACCTACTTATGAATGTCCCCAAAATTATGGTTCTATGAAATTTACTCATTTATATATTATACTTGGATAACTCTATTATTACACACCCCTACTCTATTATTACACACTCCTCGAGAGTAGCTATTCTACCCCTCAGGGCTCAACCCATTAGGCCCGAAAGCCCACCTCTCCCAGGCTATGCGTCGATCTCTTTCACGACTCCCCCACGCTGTGCTGATCTCTCCCCACCTCGCTCACCCCAGAAAATCTAATCGGCGGCTAGACACATGCAGTTGGTCACGTGATCGGTCACGTGATCTTCAGTACACGCATCTGTACGTACGTATATAAACATTGTACGTATATGCACAAAATTTATATGCATACAAACTTTGTATATATATGTATAAATTTTTTGTAAGCGTCCGTGTATACGTATATCCGTGCATACATATATATGTATACATATAAGCTTTGTACCTACACGTATGCATACATATAAATTTTGTATGTGAATGTATAATTTTTTAGTAGTATATATTTTTTTATTTACTTTTATATACGTAAATATAAACTTTATATATATACACACACACAACCTCCCAACCCATCTCTCCCTCCTGTTTTCTTTTTTTTTCTCAATCTCTCCCTCCATTCTCTCTTTTTTTTCTTTCCCCGAAAACCATCGATCAATTTTTTTTCTTCTCTTTTTCTTTTGGTTTTTCCCCTCTCCACCATCAGAAACGTCGATCTCTCCCTCCCTTCTCTTTTTCTCTTGTTTCTTTTCATGTCTAATCCTCGGGCAGATCAGTCAGCGTGATCGCCTGGGCCTCCGGAAATTTGGGACCCCTATCCAGTGTAAAAGTGTGTGTGTATATATATATATACTAGAAAAAGTAAGTGTCCGTGCATTGCAACAGAAAATACTAAATTCCAAAATCTTGTTAGCACCTTCAGATTCCAAATCAGTAAAATCGAGTCTAATTTGACGAGTTACCAAATCGACAGGAGTTGAGTCTAATTTGATAGATTACCACATGATGGTTTTAGTCTTACAGTTCTTCAGTTTGGGGATTAGACTTTTTGAGGCTGCCTACCTATGAGTTTATGCGACACCCTTTGAATAAGAAAATCCATCTCATCTAATCAGTTCTAATCAACCAAAATTACAGTGCCGCTGAATGATTAATCCTATTGTACATGCGGCCAGAATTGTAGCATAGCCAAACGATTAATCATATATGTACATGCAGGATGAAGAAACACGTGGATGAACAGAAATAATTAAGAAACATGAAATAAATGAAATTTACATATATTTATATTCAACGTTGGTTAGAAAATAAATCCATACCATAAAAAACATGTAGCCAAAATTTTTAGTTGGTTCTATTTAGCTAGAATTAAATTAATAAGCAACCATAAAAATTTTCATAATTTTTCAGCACTTTTAAGAAATTAAAATGGTACTAATGTTATTTTTCAAAATAAAAAATACTTAAAATCACCGAGAGAAAAAAATGATTTTAACCTGGCAAGAAACTTGCGGCCTGCTTCTGTGCGGAGCACGCACGCGGCCCATGAGACAGCCCAGCAGCACGGTAGCATGGGAAAGGCGTCGGACCAACGCGGGACAAGCCGGGCCGTCTGATCTGATGGATGGTCCTGATTGATCTCGACTTAGACAAAAAAAATCCGGTAGACAAAACCCTAACCCAAAATTCATTTTCCCCGATCCCCTTCCTCTCTCTCACAAAAAGCGGCAGCAGCGACGGCTATTCTAGTGGAGAGAGGGTGATTCTGATGGGCAGCAACTCCACGCAGTCCCTTCCTCTCTCTCGCGAAAAGCAACGATGGCGTCGGCGATTCTAGCGAAGCGAGGACGATTCTGACTGGCAGCATTCCAATTTTTAAGAAATCAATATACATTCCACTTCATATTTTTCATATATTTGAACGAAGTCTACCCTTCGATAGACATGTTTGTCAATCGACAACAAATAACGAAAGAGAAAAGAAGGAGAAAAGAGAGGAGATTGGAAGGAGAGGGAGAGGATCAGGATGATCAGGAGAAAAGAAAGGTGAAAAAGAGAAAGAGAGAGAGATGCCGATCGGGGGAGGGCGTGCAGCTTTGAGTGGTGGCGCACGGGACAGGTTGGCAGGATGGTATGGGCCGATTGGGTTGGATTGGGCTAAGAGAGGGATACGGGGAGAGGTTGGGCTAGGAGGGGGATATATAAGAGTTATTTTAGACTCAAGTCGAATTGGATACAAGCGACGTACAACCAATTCATAAACCAACTCAAACACGAATGATGTATCGAAATTCGGATAAAATTCGGACAAAAACATCTTTAATTTTTATAATAGTAAATATATAAACATACAAGCACACACAATATTATCATTAACATTAAATTCAGTCACGTTCATCCATGATTGGAGTCTTCCTCCCACCATTGAGCAGCACCTGGTCAATAAGTCGTGTCAAGTTGATCTCCGCCATCCCACCAGGCATCGTCACCCGTGTTGCCATCTCCTTCCACTCCACCGCACGCCGCCGCATCTCTCGCCCCTTCTCCCCCTCCATGGCCTCCCATATCATGGCGGCCACCTCCCCTCGCCGTGCCTCGCCGCCGATCTCCATCCCGACGCCCCACTCCGTGCGCTTGTACCGGCAGTTGGTCTGCTGCTCGGCGAAGAATGGCCAGCTCAGCATTGGCACACCGGCGCAGAGGCTCTCCAGCGTCGAGTTCCATCCGGAGTGCGTCAGGAACACACCCACGGCGGGGTGCTCGATCACTTGCTCCTGCGGGCACCACGTAGTTAGCAGGCCACGACCATCCACGGCGGCAAGGAATTCCGGCGGCAGCACGGCCGTGCCACCCTTCACGAGGTCGGGCCGCACGTTCCAGAGGAACGGGTAGCCGCCGTGGGCTAGGCCCCATGCGAACTCCAGCAGCTGCTCGTTCGTCATCACGGTGATGCTGCCGTAGTTGACGTACACGACGGAGCGCGGCGGCCGGCCGTCGAGCCACTCCAGGAGGCCATCCTGCTCCTTCCAGAGGTTAGATCCGATGGCTATGTCCAGTGGACTGCCCTTGGGGACTACGCGGCGAACGTGGAGGTGGAGCGGCCCGACGGTGTAGACCGGTGGAAGGATGGCGCGCATGGCGTCGAGTGCCGGCCGCTCGATGTCGTCGAAGGTGTTGAGGACAACAGCGTCGGGGAGGGTGAGCCGCTCGGCCTCGTGCATGATGAAGTTGAGCATGGTGTCGCCGCGCGGTCCGTGGTGCGGATGAAGCTGGGGAAGTCGCGCAGCTGGATGCCATCGCACATGCCGCGTGCGCCGTCGACCACCATGTCGAGATACCCGTTGGTGAGCTGCGCCGCGTCCTTGAGTGGCACGAGGCCACGCTCGACGAGCTGCCGGTAGTGGCTATACCCCATGAAGCCGCAGGCGCTCGGCGTACACAGCGCCGCGCACGGCACGCCGATCTGCCTCGCCGCGTCGTACGCGAACGACATGATGGCGTCCGCCACGACGCACGTGACCGGCGGCACGCCGGAGCTTGGGTCATTGAGCTTGGAAAGAAGGGCGACGACGTGGGGCAGGCAGGTGGTCATGGTGGAGTGGCAGAGCGCGGGGATGTCCTAGGTGGCGTCGACGTCGGACGGCGGGAGCCCGTCGGGGATGGCAGCAAAGCGGAACCCCGGCACGCCGTCGAGCTCGAGCGCGGCGGCGCCCTGCGATGCCAGCATTCGGCGGTGGTTGAACTCGCTGTTGACGAAGGTGACATGGAAGCCCCGGGCGTGGAGCAGCTTGGCCAGCTTCATCATCGGCGTGACGTGCCCCTGCGCCGGGTACGGGATCATCACGGCGTGGCGCCGCCGCCTTGCCATCGTTGCCTCCTGCTTGTCCGGCGGCGCCACCGATCCCATCACGGTGTCACGCGCTGTTTTGGCTCTGCTTGGAATACTACATCTCGTTCGCCAACTTTTATAGGCTTATAGCTGCATTGCTCGAATTGTCGCGTGGCCCATTCTATTTGTTTATAGCGTCACGCGAGACATGCGGGAGAGCCATCGGTTTCTCCTGCAAGAGCGTCATCGCATCAAACCTTTAAAGCCCATCGTTTTCTCCTACTATCACTATCAGTTATGCAGCTCGTGGTTGATACTTGATAGGGAAACAGTGCAACGTAGATTTTTATTTTTTATTTTTACTTGCAAATTTTGCTGTAGGAAGAATATGACAAGTATTTCTGACATTTAACACTATTTTCTCTCTTGTTCAACCATAATGTCCACGGTATCCGGTACTCCATCTATCTGGTACATAATTCTTAACGTTTTGCACAATAACATGGTCTCGAAAATAATCATGTTTTTTAAGAGCGTGTTCCTTCAAATATTGACTTTTAAGATGTCCAGGAGGTAAACCAAAAAGTCGCGATATACTACAACAAAATTTGTATTTTTTTTGGAAACAACAATCCTATATGAATAGTTATTAATAATCAATTAGCTGGCCATCTAGTTAAGTTATCTATGGCTTGTGCATGGAGGCTAATGGCATAATTAGTCTATTTTAGATTTGTAGGTGAATGATCTATATCAACTACCCAATCACTTGGATAGCGATATCACCATAACTTATGCAATGGCAAGATGTCTCTTATTTGACTTTGTCTAAGTATATACGTACAAATCACCGATCTGGTTTATTTGTTTCATCTAATAGGACTTGAGTTAATTGTAAAAAAATCACAGGTTTAGGGAAAGAGGTTAGGCGGTGCTAATCAATTAAACAGAAACATGCCATACCTTTATTCGGCATCCTGTCAAAACACATCTGTCAAAAAAGATAGATATTTGAATTCTTTTTCTGGCAAGGCATGGAAACGTGAAATCCGAACGTGCCCTGCCCACTTGCCCAGGTTAAACAAGAGCGTTTTTACTGTCCTTCAGGAAGTATGACATCTTATACCTCCCAATATCTCCTCAAGTAATCCTAAAAAGGAACTCTGGGAAATACTTCTACACCATTACAACAAATGCAAGGCCCACAGCTTGACGTACAGGTAAATGCAGTTCAGTACAGGTGACCCTGGTTGACTATCAGTAATGGCAGCAAATGGCCATAACAGTATTTCAGAAAAAGAATGATCATCTCCAAATCAATCTTGAGAGAATCATACCTGATCATGGGGTTGCACACTCAATTTCCTTCTATTATGAAGGTGTGATTTCCCAAGTTTCCCCTATCAAGTTACAGAGCAAAAGCAAACAGTTACAACTCAATCCAAAAGCACTGCACTAAAAGAGTAATACAAGTGTGGCTAGTAGAAATAAATTGGCAGTTTGTATCAATTTATAGGTCTTAAACAGGACAAAATTTTGATCCCTACTCTTGTATACCTACTCACCTGTATGGAGGATCAGTTTTAGTTTCCATGCACACGAAGCCTTGCAAATGTCAGGTAGCCAGTGTGTCCTCTAGCAGTGCTACAAGGCCTAACCATAACACTAGAAGAATTCTGCGTAACATCTAAAGTTTCTCCAGCAGCCAGAAGTTTTCTTTTTTTCTGAGCAAGAGGCCCTGCATTAGACTCTTCATTGGTTGTGGCACCCTTCAAACCACCTTCTCGTACTTCATAGGTGCGAAGAAGAATTTCAAAGGTTCTAATATCTGCATTATATAACATGGAAGTGCCAAAATAAAACTTTTGTTCAGCCCCCACATTTGTGTGTTAAATCAGGAGAATGTTTACTGGTATTACCTATTGGTCAATATTTTCAAATCTATGGTAATGTATTCAGAAATAGTTTAGTGTTTAGTAGAGTCAACTGTAGATAATTTATATTCAAAATAGGATAGAAATTTTCAGGGTCTAAATGTCACCATTCTGTAACTCCAATATGGTAGAACTAGAGTCGCATCAACAAATTAGAAGTCTGCATAAGACTACTCACTAATAAAATTGAATGGTGATGAAAATGACTCCTAAGTCAAATGGATTCCACAAAACATCAAATTGTAAGTTGTGGCAAAATCTTTACAACTTTCATACTCAAACAAGAAACTTTAAATACCGTTTGTCGAAGCAGCTAACTTAAGGCTGAAATCCAAACAGCTATCAAGGTACAAACTACAAACTAAACAAAATAAACAAGTTTTGCTACAACTCCAAATAAATATTTAAAGTCTTTCTCTAAAAATTACTCCAAAGCAACACAAGGCAAAATAATCAAACTTCCGATCCTAGATGTGCAAATTGGTACCACAATTAATCTATGAGTATAATGGGGTCATTCGCTCCCATGAATCATGAAAAAACAGATATAATACGCCCTCAATTTTTGAAAGAGTAAAAAATTCTGAGTATGCATTGAACCTGTGAAACATGATCTCATAGCTTCGCAAGCCCGCTGCACTTGCTCAATGCAGGGTGAGAAGGAGCATAAAACTCCATCTTGCTTTAACATAGTCCCCGCAGAAGGTATTGCAAGCCAAGGCTGGGGTAAGTCCAAGAACACAGCATCGGCAGCACCAGTGTGTTCCTCAGGGAACCCTTGTCCTTGTATGTCTCGAACTGCGACTGTGATTACGCTGGTCAGGCCATTCCTCTCAAAATCTTCCCTATTTACAAATGGATTCCAAATCGTAATTGAAAAAAAGGAAAATATCCATCAAAACGATATGTCTATGGAGAAGTATTGGACAATCACGGTTCTGAAAATCTTCTCTTTTGTTTTATATAAGTTTTCTATCTGTTGTGCCATGTTGAGTGACCATAACAATTTGTAGTCCAAGGACAGTTAGTAGCCCGCAAAACGTGTTTATACTTTAGCCTAAGTAAACATTTCTCTGTGATATAGTCTGCATTTCACATTAGTGTTATGCTTCAAGTGGAGCTGAAATGGGGGGTGAACCCTGTCGTTCATATCATCTTACTATCTTACAGGTGCTGTAAATACATAAGTTGAGAAATCATCCCTATCCTATCTGTAAAGTTATTTTCTAGAATAGCATATCACACAAATTACTTTTATTGTGCATTACTGCAAAATAGCTCTATACAACCACCAAGATGGTGACACACAAAACACTTTATCGTGCATTATCACCACAACAGAAAACAATATCTCACATCGAAGCTTGGACAACTCCAAGCTAATGTGTGTTCGAAAGTGCACAGGTGATTCTGATTTCTAACAATCATATCAGGCAGGGAAACCACCAAAGGATAATCTTGCTTGTGAATTACCACCAATTTACCTTCTCTATGCGGAATGCTAAGATCTATACAGTAGTCACAGCTGTTTGTTTTTCCCCAAAATTCGGCCTAAATATTTTATCAGGTGATCGATTCATCCATAAGAAGAAATATTACTCCGTCCATAAGAAAATTAGTACCTTGCGGAGGCGGCCCTCTGGTCGTGGAAATCGAAGGTGCAGACGCGGCCGTGCGGGGCGACGGCGCGGGCGAGCGACGTGGTGAGGGAGCCGCTCCCGGTGCCGGACTCGAGCACGACGCACCCGGGGACGAGCTCGAGGTAGGAGACGACGAGGCTGATGTCGGCGATGTAAAGGATCTGCGTCCGGTGGCTGAGCACGAGCGTCCACAGCTCCGGGGTGGGCGCCAGGAGGTGGACGAACCCGCCCTTGCCTCCGCGAGCCCCGGCGGCGGCGGCGCTGTGGACCTTGCAGCCGAAGGGGCGGCCGATCCAGTCGTCGTGGCGGAAGACGCCGAAGCGGTTCTGGAGCACGCCGCCGGCGCGCACGGCGACGGCGCGCATGGCGTCGTGGCGCTCGTACACCACGACGGTGTCGCCCTCCGCGATGCGTCGCTGGGAGGTGGGCTTGGATGCCGGATCCAGCGGCACCATCATCTTCTCCGGCGGCGGCGGCGGCGGCGGTGGCGTGGGGGTTTCGGGGGTTTATCGTCGAAGTGGTGTTAGATTTGTTTGTGTTTTACCTTCTAATTCCCTTTTCTGAGATACGGGGAAGGTGTTTTGGTCTGGCCGTTTGGGAGAAATGTCCAATAATATAGCTACCGAATAGAACATATTCTATTTTATTTTTCGATTCGCGCACTAAAATATATCTTATTAATAATTTATTAATAGATTGTTATATTAATTTAGTATTGGTTTAGATTTATGACTCGCAGTACTAGGCTCGTTCTGATTATAGGATGTGAAAAACATAGATACAAAGAATGAAAAACATAAAAAAATTTAATGTAAAACAGAAGATTAAAAAAAAGAGTAATACAAAGGTAGAAAATGTTCAGATTACAGGATATGAAAATAACAGTAATCCAATTAAAATCTTGTTCTTTCCATCCAACATTACTTTCCCCGGTTATTCTTATCCCCATTGCTTGACCAGCTGAGCAGGAGCAGGGCCAAATAACCGTGACTACTCTCCACGCCGGCTGTTGCCTTCAATCCCCGTCATCGTCGACCTTCGCACGCGGCTTAGTTTCATGCACGCCGGTGACAGGGTTTATCCTATCGTTTGAAGGAGGCTATCATAGCCCCGTGGTAAGACCGTTACGATGATAATCACGTGATAACTGTCGAAAGCAATATAAATTTTATTTGAATTTAAAAAATCGATTGTTTCACGTTTTGCTCGTGGTTATTGCACGATTTGACACCGTAACCGCGATAAGTGAAGCTGTAACCGTGACATAGCAGAACAACGCTTAAAAGAAATTAAAAGTAAACTTAAACATGTGTAAAAATTAGGAATAATTAGAAATATATATATATATATAGCATACTTGCAAACCTAACTTTTACACGTAAAATACAAAAATTTGACATGAATTTTTTCTATATTATGAACTTCGAAACAATTTAACAATTCATAACACAATAATTCAGTAACAACTGTTGGATAAATGAGAACTAGGGTATCCCTTTCACCAGTTAGCTTTTGCCACATCATCATAATATAAATTGATATTACGCAATATTAACAAAAAAATTAAAAAAGATGACAACTGGCAAGGTGTGACATGACCCGCTTCTAACCGAGCCCCGAGGCGCCTCACGTCTCTTGTAGTCGCACACTTTCTGTGTTAAGAAGAGTGTGGAGACCTACAGGACATATACTTACAAGGTGAGACGTGACCCGCTCTTATCCGGGCCCTAGGGCACCTCACCTCTCTTGTAGTCACACACTTTCCGTATTAAGAAGAGTGCGGAGACCTACAAGACATATACTTACAAGGTGTAACGTGGCCCGCTCTTATCCGGGCCCCAGGACACCTTATCTCTCTTCTAGTCATATTTTTTTGTGTTAAAAAGAGGGTGGAGACCTACAAGAACTATATCTAAGAGATATAAAAAAGGGTGTAGAAATATACAAGATTTTACATCTTGTTAGTAACTATACATGCAATCACATAATGAAATATCTATCATGAATTCTTTCATCAAAGATATCTTTGAGAAGCTCGGTCAAATCAATAAAACTTTCTATTAAAGGACATGAGAGCAAGCCCGGGCCCCAGGTCCTCCCAGGAAGCCCAGGTACCATGAGTGCCCCAGGAAAAAATAGTTGCCTAAGAATGTGACAGCCTAAGAAAATAATGTTTCTCAAGATGGACATAGGACCAGGGCGACGACAAAACGATGAGAATTACCCCGGGCTCTTCTTGAAAATCTACGCCAGAGACTTAATGTCTCTGACACAAAGCTTGTGTGTGTCGCTTGTAATTTGTGTGAAATGATGGGCTCGGCGATTTGATCAAGGGTAACATTATCATGTCAATTGCAGGGCGACGCCTAGAGAATTACAGAATGGGATTGCAGCTCATTTACATGCAACCAAGAGATGGAAAAATATGAAAGCGTTGATAACGCCACGTTACTAAAAGCTACAGAGGCAGGGTAATATGTTGCATGCCAGCTAGGGGGTTCATAGCTTTGCTACCAAAGAAAAAATAGAACGGCGATAACTCTATTGTGACATGACTTGGATCTAATTGGTCTAGGTTCACATACGTGGCGAAGCAAGCAAGCCCCAAGACCCTTGAGTCCTATCGACTGAGAACCTGGGGCATGATAAAAGATAGTTGTTCGTAGTAATTCGTTCTCCAATTCAAAGATATCAGAGGGAAAAATGACAAGACGTAGCATAGGAGTTACTAAGATAATTATGATATTACAAACTCTCCTTAGACTAGAAAAGGAGGGGTCATTATACATAGTAGAGAGGACTTTCAGAGGGTAGCTTGAAACCGCAAAACCCTAGTTCTATTCCCAGCTCGTACTGTAATCCTCTAGCGTTCACATAGCAAAAAACACAGGAGTAAGGTATTACATGTCTAAGCGGCCTAAACCTGTATAATTTCTTGTGTTCATTTCAGTTTGTATTTTTCATACAGCAGGAACTCGATCTCTACTCACCCCCTAGTCGAATCTCTCGAGAGGAAGGTGTTCTCTTCCCCGTTGTAGGAGGGTGATCTTTGACCACAACAATTCAACAACCTCACGTTTGAAAGCATTATGAAGTCCCTATCTAGCTGAAATAATATAGTCCATAATATAATATCCACGACTACATCATATGACAAACAACATGAATATAGAAGTTCTAGTTTGAAACGCATGATATAAACAATGACATACTTACATAGAGCATAGCTTGGTGTTTCACTGATTCTATGTCATGTTGTACTCCTCTATGGACATGAGCATCACGTCGTGTGAGTGTAGCAACCCCGTCTTGTATTCCTGCCAACTTTGACCTGTCTATGATGCTGTTGATTGTCACTAAGCATATAATTGAGCATACCACTAGAGCTCTTGCCACTCATACACTCATGTAGGAGGAGGATAATCAGAAGCTTAGGGACAGTTGTACACGTACGTTGGATATCCATTTTCAATGCTAGAGGCACTAAATGAGCTATAGTATCCTGTGATGTGTCAAACTGTTGTTGTTGACGACCTCTCAGAGCAACGATAGTTCGTTGAGAGTTTGGAGCACCATGATCCTGGTTCTGAGAAGTGTTAGTGAAGTCAGTCTCACCTGCAAATCAAATTGAATGAAGAAAATTAATCAGTCGTGAATTGCATGATGAAGTTTAAAATACTAAGTAAACTACATTGTACTAGTGAATAGAAACAGGCTGTGGTGATCTGACTGTATTGTGTGACCCCTAGAAGACACTTCAGTGCCCCCTTAGCCTCCTTGACCATCGTCGTCTGCATCATCTGTATAAGTTCTTGAGCTACTATCATCGGACTCTTGATAGTCTGGGCTTCCTTGGGTTTCTTCATCGCTATCAACACTCCTCGACCGTGTTGTTGGACCTTTGCCCTTTGCTTTTTTGGATGGAGGTGGCTTTGGCCGATGTGGAGTCTTCCTTTTTTCAATATGACTGTAACCTATGTTCATATCAGCCCACTCAAAAATAGTAGAAGCTCCCGTGATCTTACGAAGGTCAATCAAGTCCACTAGATTGGCTACAAGTGGATTAAGCACGAGGGCATCACTGTCAGTTGAGTCTTCATCTAGTTTAGGGCAAGTATTGGACCGAACATTGTCCATGCAGTCTCTAATCTGATTGTTAGTGTCATAGAATGATAGGTCCGTTAATCTTTAAAGGGGATTGTTATCCTTCTTCCTAACTTAGGCATTTGCTTGCTGAATTCGAAGGTGAAGGTTGTAGTTTACATACAAGCTTGTTGAGCTTCTTGTGTATAAGTTTATTACGAACCTTCGTATGTATGAATGCGAATGAGCTCCAATTACGTTCACATCCACTTGAAGAGCAACACTAACTAACCAAACGCAACGCAAGCTTCTTCAAATTCGGCGTGTCTGATGCAAACATATACCACCATTGTGCTGAAAATGATGAGTTACATGTCAGTTTATAATTCTAAATCCATCGAAAGCATTAGGAGTTTTGGTAGTTAGAATATCAGAAACATAGTAGGGGAAGTTTTCCCATGAATCGCCATTTTTCTATCAAGTGGCCTCCCAAATTCACCACTCTTACGCTGATACAACTCAACCTCAAGCAAAGCAGCAGCGGCCATGTCGATTTCCTTCATCCACTCAAAGGCCTAACACATGTCTTGGAAGACAGTCCCAACTGCAGTATACACGTAGTGCGTCCGAGGGTTTAATGCCATAGCTACAAAAACATGGGACCAACTAGGTGAAGATTCATGTGCTATGAATTGAAGATTATGTCAAGAACATAAGCTCTAGATACTTACTGACATTGATGAGTGTATCATTTGTCAAGTCGTGCATCTTTTTATCAACAATATCCATGTAAGATGCATATTTCTCCATATCACGAGCGTACAAACTGTCGTACTCCATTATCAATAACTGATATCTTAGAAGGATCTCACTCAAATTGGGGTTCTTGTCCTCGTCAACAAAGCGAAGGAATGAGTACATGGGTTGGACTGAATTCAACACTGCCTCTAAGTTTTCCCACCAACCAATGCTACATAGGCACTCGTGTGCATATCTACCTTCAGCTGTGGCACTGAATTTTCTTTGCAAGAAGCTTAAGGAAGTCATCCACTGCATAAAATGCTCTCGCTTCCTAAGGAAACTTTGAAGGAACATGTAGTTTGTGCTAAACCACGTAGCATTCCACTTGACAAATTCATCACCTATAGCTGCTGTCATCATAGCATGCAGTTTGGAATAATTGTACAACCATATGATAATTTTTCTAGCACTCGCAATCACCATTTCATGATTTGGCATTTTCTCAACCTTCTTAAGCATCAAGTTAATTGTGTGAGCCACACAAGGTTGCCACACAATAGTTGGGTACTCTTGCTATAGTAGTTTGACCCATTGTCAGTGATAATCTGCACGATATATTGAGGGCCTACTTCGCGTACCACCTTCCTGATCTCCTGCACTACTAAATCACAAAATAAAAATAGTTCCATCAGCATAAACTTGATGATTAAATATGAGGTTAAGTTGTTGTATGAAGGTCATCACCTTCAGTACGAAGTTAGCATCCTGGTTTTGGCCCGCCGGATCAATGGACTTGTGGAAAAACATTATTCCATTGCAATATATCAAAAAATTTATGATAGCCTTACCCGTCGGTCCAGTCCAGGAATCACACATTATAGTGACACCATACTCATCCCAATCACGCTTGAACCTCTTGAATTGCTTCTTTACATCCTTTTTTGTAGCATCAAGGTACTTGCCATCTATCTCCCTACCAATTGGAGAAGATTTGTTTTCACCTGCAATTAACATATCAAATAATTAGTCTATAATCATGGAACAAAATATAAATCCGCATTAATCGCATACGTACCCCACTTCCGTGCCTCTTTGACGACGCTGACAACGTATGGATTATCGACATTTCTTGTGGGGATGTCAGAGGTAAAAAGAATCTTGACCAGGACTCACCAATTGCACCCCTGCTTGCTTTCCCTTCTTCGTGAAGAATCCTGTGTCAATGTGTGTTTGCACAGGGGACTTGGCAACCGCTAGATTGTAATCTCTCACAGCAGGTGACTCCCTCTGAGATGTAGCCCTTCGTAGCAAACTGGCAAGTGGGTTATTTCTACCTTTTCGTGCCTCGGGCTAAGCGGATCCACTGCCAACGCCATACTCATATGTGCCACCTCGATCCTCCACATCCCTCCTAAAATTTTTCTCTTGCCGTGAGGTTTGCATGGCCGCCTTCATCTGTTCCTCCTTGTCGGCATCACCTGTTAGGTCATAATAGTTGACCCTTACCGCTTCAATCCTTCTTGACTTATCACTCTTACGTTTGTCACCTGAATCTTTTGTCCTATTCAACTCGCACCTGAAGTATTCACGGACATCTAGAGACACTGAATTGAAATATGTTGTCCCCTTCCCTTTACCCGCCAAGTGAATTTGAAGTTCAGTTATCCCACCACCGCTACTTTTCTGATGACAATACTTACAACGAAATGCAGGTGGTATGTTCTCCCCATGCTCCCACATAGGGTCCCTACTATCTGCCATCTCCACACTGAATCATATGGAAAAAATATGACATTATTAATTAAAATACCAAAGCGACATTTCTAACCTTATGTAATGTAATAACAAATTAGTCTAGCCCATGATCATTACACTAAATGTATATCACTACTAACATACCAAGTCTATCATTTTTCATGTCACTACGATACCCTATTCGATATATTTCACCGCACTTCCTATGTCAACATACAACAATCCTTCTAAAGAGAAGTACTCTACAGCTTAGCAAACTAAAACTTCCACAACATTCATCTAAACCCCATTTGGATGAACCATAGTTTCTTCGCGATAACTGCAGTAAGAGGCATGGTTATCACACGGTAATGGCGGTAATTGCTCAACTAAAGGCCGCTGACAGTAAATATTAGCTGGCAGTAATCGCAACAAGACGTGTGGTTATCGCCAAATACCGTGTGATTATTGTGAGGAGGAAGAGGGTTACCTCGGCGTAGCTCTCCTAGGCGATAACCGCCTCCCTAGCCACGGTTACCGCCGCCAATTGTGCGGTTTCCATGCTCGTCGGCGCATATGTGGTGGAACTGGTGCCTCTGGTGCCTCTCACGGGTGCCTCTGTCTTCCTCGCCACCCCTTCACCCTGTGCCGACAGAGAGAAAGAGAGAGTGTGTGAGGAGCAGCCCTAGCCACCCAGGAGATATTTCCTTCATTATTGGGCCTTAATGGGCCAGATAAACAATGCAAATCAAGGCCCAATACATTATTTTTTTTATTTTCTAAAGCACTTTCAGTTTTGTCCTCAAATGTGATTTTATATTACTCTTTTTCGACAAATTTCTTTACCATCCGCCACTACGCATCAAGAACTACTTCCATGAATTTTTTTGATTTTTTTTGAAAATTTGAATTTGGCAAAATTAACCAACCCTTACCACCGGTAATCATTACCGTGCCCCACGGTAAGCACGGTTATCAACGGTAAGAGAAACCCTGACCGGTGACCATGCCACCTGGCCTCCTCCTCCTCAGTCCCTTCACACTCTTCCCATCTTTTCCGACTTCGACGTCAAGCCTGTAGCTGCCGACTCCATGCTCGGCAACCACTCCACGCCGGACGCCGACTTCATCGCTGTCGATCTCCGCGCATGGTCTCCTTCACTTGGGGTCCTTTGGCGTAGGTGCAGTGGTTTGCTTCTTGTATGGAAAAAAAATCTCGTGAGATTTGCTTTTTCTTTGTTTGTTCTTTGTTGATACTCCTAATGGCATTGATTAGTGCTTGGTTGCATCGTTCCGAAGCGAAGGAAATGGAGAAGGAGGTTGGAGTGGATGGATTATTTCCACTGTTAATGGACGGCGAAGGAATTTTTCCTCCGGTTTTTCTGTGTTTGGTTTTTGCAATCCGAACAGAAAAATCCTATGAGCATTATTCCTCCAAAAATCATATGAGAATCCATTAATCCGAACGAGTCCTTAGGTAATGTTTGATTAATTTTTCCTCAATTTCAATCCGCTTAGTTACCTCCTATCCCTTCTTACGAGGACGAGTAAAATACATCACCGGTGCCATAACTTATAAAGTACTGCAATTTATTCACTTATTTTTTATATTGCTTAAACTGAGCCATCTATTTTGTTCCGATGTGTAAACTAGTCCAAGACATGCCACATGGGGGATGATTACGCCACGTGGACATGTTGGTCTCATTGGCAGACATGATACCTTTTCTGAGAGAAGCCCTTCTTCTGATGCTGTTAATATATTAAATGGGTTATTATTAATCAAGCACGACGCACTAACCGTGAGGCCAATGACCTCTGTCAGGAGTTGTCATGTGAGATTATGTAGACAATCGCACAGAAAATTTCCCTAAAAACTTTCAAACGTAATTATACATAAGAGTACGTAGTTACAATGTAATAAGTCATATGTACCAGTCTATACATAACAAGAACTAGCATGCGGTGTAGTAGTGCTAAATCTACAGCTCCTACGGGTAGTGGCCTGGTTGCGAGTTCAAATCCTCAACCCCGCATATGCATGCAAAATTCTATCTCAACCCCAGCACGAATCTCAAAATCTATCCAACTACTACAAATTTGAAAGTTTTCTTTAAAAAAATGTTGCATGTTTTTAGCAATTTCGTTACCGTAATGACCATGCACGTACTGATCTCAACTTCGAACATCGATTGACTTCTACTTCCTCCATCTCATATTAAGTTCATTTCTACTTCTTCCGTCTCATATTAAATTTATTTTTAGCTTTCCTGGAAAAAAAATTCATTTCTAGCTTCTTATATTTGTCCCAAAATAAGTTCATTTTAAAGTAATCATTGTATCAAAATTTGTAAAATTAGAATATTGAAAGTAGATAAAATGATAAATAATTGCATTAGGATTAGATAAAGTAAGGTATTTTAGTCTTTTGTTGTTTATATTGGTATATATGAGATGGATAAAAAATAAACTTATTTTAATACAGAGGCAGTATAATTCTCAGGGAAGACTCAAAATGCGAAGACGGTGAGCTGTCCCTGTGATTGGCTGATGGCAGCAATCCAACGTCTACTCTTCATCCACATATGGTGACTAGTCCCTCAGAGTATCGGGGCATGTTTGCTTCCTGCCATTATCGTAATGGCCGTGCATTGATCTTGTGAGATGCAGCAGGTGTGTGTTGAACATCAATCAACCGCTATCACTCTACCAGGGCAGATTCAAGACACGAAGATGGTGAGCTCTCCCTGTGATGGGCTGATGGCAACAAATTATGCAAATTAAACTCTCACGGCTGTGTCAAATTTGGCTAGCAACAAATATATATTCAGACATTTGCTCTAGCCTTCAAAAAAAAAAAATGAAAATTCTGTCCTCATCAGTCTAGAGGTAGAACCTCGCTTTGGTTAAACTACGGTAGCTATAGTATTGTCGTTAGGATTTGTAGGTGTCAGGAAATCCGACACCCGCTCTCTGAATGCTAACTAGAAGTAACAGAGCATGTTTCTTGGTGATTCCTACGACCCTGAATCGACCTTGTCGTCTTCGTCTGCCTTACCCGGTGACGCATCACTGCAATTCAGTCATCATGGTAAAAAAAGAGACAACCTGTTGGTGATATATCCTAGAAATAATCATAGAATTGATTATATCATATACTATGTTTATATTTTTGTTATACATTGTTTCTTAAAATAGATAACTTATTATTGATCAATGAATATATGATTCGTTCATGAGACTATTTATGTTGTATGTTACTATTTCTAAAGGATCTCTGATCAAATATCATATATGAAACAAATATGGTTCAATGATCAGCGCATTCATTAATTGATGATCATGTCTCATGGATCATGGTATAGAGATACTAAATTAATAATGTGAACACATGTTGGAGAATATGTTGTTGGATAGATCCAACATGAGACACTGCAAGAGTTATACGTGATGTGCTATCAGTGGTCTCATATTAGTGTTGATGTAGAATCCTTAGACCTGAGATTATCATGATTCCCAACATGTGTAGTATCTTACTTAGGGGCTGCTAAATACTACTCCGTAACTGGGTAGTTATAAAAGTAGTCTTCGGGCATGCTATGAAACATGTAGTGGGATATGAATAATCAAGATGAGATTTGCCCCTCTCTTGGAGAGATATCTCTGAGCTCCTCAATGTTATAGATTATGAAAGTATATGACCATGCCAAAAGTGATTGAGGAGTCAATCGTAGGTTAATTAATCTATTACAGGATCGAGTGAATAATTGAGCTGTTAAAGGATGACACATATCTAGTCTTGAGCTTAATCAATATTGTGAGGCAAAGGAGTTCATACAAGTATACACTAGAGATTCAGCCGATATGATCTTTATGTATGTTCGACGGGTCAATATGTTCTGCTAGGGGCCGCTGTTGACACGTGGACCGAAAAGGAGTTTTCGGGTTGCAGCCGAGTGTACTTGAACCTACAGGGTCGTACACTTAATGGGCCAGAATAAAGGGATTGGATGAAGATCCAATATTTGCTCAATTCGGATAGAGATCCGAGTAGGATTTCTATGGGCTTCGGAGCCCAGTTATGGATCTATATGTCTCCTTCAGGTGATGAGGCTGGTCGTGATAGAGTAACCTTAGCCGTCACTCCCCTCCCGAGCAAAACCCTAGCCGCACACGGGTGCTAGCATGCCCGTGCGACGTGTTCCATCCCTGGACGTGTGGATACCGGTAGAGGCGCTGCTAGTCTGCGATGCTGATCGGTGTGAGAGCACGACGAGGTGTACGCACGAGGAGGAGAAGATCGGGTTGCTGCGATTTACTAATTCTTCTACATCGACGTGCGCTACGTCGTCAACGTTCCTTCGGCTTCTTAACACCTACTTTCACTGCATAGCGCGTTGAGTGGTATTGACCTATGATCTCATACTTATATGGTTACTGATTTGCGCAATAGAAAAATTTTGATTTATGCTATTGTAGCCTATGCGTATCCCAACACAGCCGTCATTTCCTATTGCCTATGGCTGGGAAAATACGCAAAATAAAAAAGAAGAAAAGAACAGAAAAAAGCAAACCAAGTATGATGGAAATGGGAAAGAATGGATTTGTGTAAACCTTTCGGTGGTATTAAAGGTGTAGTAGTATTAGTTAAGAAATGTTTTTGCGATTAATATTTCCATCCACTCCTATTTCTTATAGCTCTGCTAGCCTGTCCTTTAATATTGTGCCATGCATGGACTATTGTCACATATGCATGTAGTGATATATTTTCTGAGATGGGAATTATGCTGTAGTAGTGTAGTTCATGACTTCATGTTTGTTTGACATGAATATGTGCGATATCCATTTTGATGTAGAAAATTGCATGATGTGTTTGGATTTAAAGGCTGTCATGAATTTTGCCGGTACAGGCGGTTACTAGTCTCTGGTTCCGGAGATCTGTATTTGATACCTTCGGTTTCTCTTTGATTACGGGCCAATGACCCCATATATTTAAGGGACATTAAATAACGCTGCACTATAGGTAGATATAGAGTAAAAGGCCAGAAATTAAAATGCTCGAGTGCATGTCACTTCATGCAAACTATAGCTTCTCATCGTTGAAACAATATGATGCATTTCATAAGGCTGTACTGTGTATACATCATATTCGGACAATTTGCATAGAACTAGGAGACGTTGGGAGTGACAAATCCTCTTGGAGCAACCGACTTTGTTCGAGAATTTCACAAGGATTGCCTGTAAAATATGTGGTCGAAGACAACAAACAATTGGAGCGCTCGGAAATAGCTTGGTAGCTGGTGCAGGAAAATGGCCGAAGACAAAGGACAGGTTCAAATAGTGCACACACTACTGGAGAACTGATTTTTGGTCGGAATCAGAAAAACCAAAATTGTCTCGGTTTGAATATGAACCGAGGCTAAATATCAACTTTAGTTCCGGTTAAAAAAGGCAACGGGTCGCGATGATCTTTCGTCCCGATTGGTAACACCAATCGGGACTAAAGATCATCTTTAGTCCCGGTTCACACACTCACCGGCCCTGTCAGGCCGGTGTCAGAGGGGCGGGGATCTTTAGTCCCGGTTGGTGTAATCAACCGGGACTAAAGATCCTCACTTTAGTCCCGGTTGGTAACATAGACCGGGACTAAAGATAATTTAGATCTATAGTCCCGGTTAGTGTTATTAACCGGGACTATAGTGATCCACCTTTTTATACTTCTTCTTCCTCCTCTAGCCCGAGCTATTGCTGCCAAGAGGAGGAGAAAGAAGGGAAGTGTTGCCAAAATTTTTGATAAATTTGTTTTGGTGATAATATACAAATCGGAGAGATCGAAAAGGTTAGCAAATCCATTCTCTAATAATGTATGCTTAGCATATTGCATTTATAGCTTTGTTTCTATAAAATATTTTCTCCATAAAGGTTTATGCAAAATGATGAGAGAGAAAATATGTTAGGCAAAATTAGGTTGATTTTGAAATTAGAAAATTTGGATGATGATGTTAGGCAAAATTAGAATATTTTCTCCATTCTCTTTTCTAGAAATTAGTTTCACTTTAAATAATGATGTTTTAAATTTTTGTATGATTATTTAATTAATTTTAACAATGTGGATTTCGTTAGTAACATTGGACTATTTGATGTCTAGATGGATCGACAATGGATGTACACCGCGGACCGACGGTCGAAAGAGTTTATTGAAGGCGTGCATTATTTTTTGAAGGTGGCCAATGCTAATAAGTACAAGGGTTTCATGTGTTATCCATGCAGAAAATACAGTAACCGAAAGGAGTATTCATCATTAAGAACTATTCATGCGCATTTGTTTGAGTCTGGATTCATGCCTGGATATAATTGTTGGACCTCGCACGTAGAGCTAGGGGTTACAATGGAAGAAGATGAAGTAGAAGACTAGAATATTCCGGACTGGGCTCATCAATACGGTGGATTTGAAGAAAATCCGGAAGGCGAGGCGGACGGAGCTGTTTAAGATAACGATGCTGTAGATAATCTTGGTCAAATGTTGCCGGACATAAAGGACGGCTGCGAAAGTGAGAAGAAGGTCCAAAAATTGGACCGTATGTTAGCGGACCACAAAACTTCGTTGTACCCAGGTTGCGAACAGGGGCACAAAAAATTGGGTACGACGCTAGAATTCTTGCAATGGAAGGCAAAAAATGGTGTGAGTGACAAGACATTTGGCGAGTTATTAAAACTCGTCAAGAACATTCTTCCGGAGGGAAACGAGTTGCCCGAAACAACGTACGAAGCTAAGAAGGTGGTATGCCCTCTAGGACTAGAAGTACATAAGATACACGCATGTTCGAACGATTGTATCCTCTATCGCGGTGAGGAGTACGAGAACCTAGAAGCATGCCCGGTTTGTAAAGCACTACGATACAAGATTAGACGAGATGATCCAGATGATGTTGACGGACAGCCTTCAAAGAAGAGAGTTCATGCTAAGGTGATGTGGTATTTCCCTATAATACCACGGCTCAAGTGTTTGTTCAGGAACAAAGAGCATGCTAGCATGATGCGCTGGCACGCAGAAGAACGTCAACAAGACGGGATGCTGAGACACCCCGCCGACGGGTCGCAGTGGCGAAACATCGACAGAACATTTCCAGACTTTGGAGAGGATGCCCGAAACGTAAGGTTCGGTTTAAGTACAGATGGCATGAATCCATTTGGAGATATGAGCAGCAGCCATAGCACTTGGCCTGTTACCATGTGTATCTACAACCTTCCCTCTTGGCTATGCATGAAGCGAAAGTACATTATGATGCCAATTATCATTCAAGGCCCAAAGCAACCTGGTAACGACATTGATGTGTACTTAAGACCATTGGTTGAGCATCTGCTTCTGCTGTGGAACAAAGAAGGTGTCTCCGTGTGGGACGAGGACAAACAGGAACAATTTAACCTGCGAGCGTTGTTGTTCGTGACCATTAACGATTGGCCTGCACTTAGCAACCTATCCGGATAGTCAAACAAGGGGTGCAAGGCTTGCACCCATTGCATGGATGAAACTGAAAGTACGTATCTGAAACACTGCAGGAAGGTTGTTTACATGGGCCATCGTCGATTCCTTGTTGCAACCCATCCTGTACGGAAAAAAAGCAAGCATTTCGAACAGAAAGCAGACCACCGTACTAAGCCTAAACATTGCAACGGAAAAACCGTGTTTGGTATGGTGAAAGATCTGAAAGTAGTATTTGGAAAAGGACCTGGCAGCCAACCTATAGAGAGCGAAGATGGTCACGCGGCGATGTGGAAGAAGAAGTCTATTTTTTGGGAGTTACCCTATTGGGAAGTCTTAGACGTCCGGCACGCGAACGACGTGATGCACCTCACTAATAACCTTTGCGTCAACCTGTTAGGCTTCCTAGGTGTATATGGGAAGTCGAAAGATACACTTAAAGCACGTAATGATCTCAAGCATATGCAACAACGCGAGGACCTTCACCCGGAACCGAAGGATAAAGGAAGCCATTACTTTAGTCCCGGATTCGTAGTCCCGGTTGCATAACCGGGACTACAGGGGGTTACGAACCGGGGTTAAAAACCCCTTCTCCACTAGTGACATTGGACGGCAAAGCCGGTTGGTGAAGGCTTCCGAGTCATGCTACATTCCTCTATTTTATGCGATGCACGTTTCGCGCTACATGAATGGTCATCTAACGATCCATAATCCTCATATTGGTGTCAATTTTGATACGTATTAATTGTCACTGTACGTGTAATAGTTGAGGTTGTGCTGTGGTGCCTATTTGGCTAAACATTTCAACATTAATTGGAGATACATAATACATATACACATACGCATACACATACACAATAGACATACACTTTGGTCGATCGACAAATGGAATCAGAAGTCTAAAGAACAATATCCACAATATAGTTAGGAATGCCCTATTCCTACTGGATGTGTTTAGACGAGCATTCCCCTCCTTAGGCTTTTTTGTCTGGTTTGTGTGGTTGATGTTAGAGGGAGGGAGTTATCATTGAGATAAATGTCATTCAAAGAGGAAAATAGCTAGATGCAAATGGATTAGTTTATTTATGTTAAAGTTGTTATTCCAAGGTGTCGACGGAGTAGATCGTGATTACGGTATTTGCAGAGTATAAGGATCGTTGGAACCAAGGTATTGTTAACGGTAGATTTTCGTAATCTACTCGGAGAGGAAAGAGAAAACCGATGCAGAGAAGAAGGGTTAAGTTGGAGTCGGACCAAGTCTTGTATCGGACTCGGCAAGCGTATCGGACTGGAACTTGTGTTAGCAGAAAGGGCGTATCGGCCGATACGGATTCAACGTGGTTGTTGGCCGATGGAGATAGAAAGTTAATAGAGTTAGCATGGGCTTGGTTTGCCCTCAAAATAAGCTTCAAGGAGGTTGCCAAATAGAGATAAGGCTCGGTTTTAGGCAATTGTATCTTGTAAATCAAGTAGGTTTAGATCTAATCTATGGCAAGAGTCTGCCGCAAAGACTTGTTTGTTAAGTTGTAGATAAGATCGTGTCCTATCTGGACAATGTTGTAATCTCAGGTATAAATATCCCGGTATTTTGTACATAGAAGAACTCTCTCACAATACAATACACAATCTTGTTCAACTTATTTTCGGCGCATCGCCAACCCTCGCAAGAGGTTAATTTCGACGAGTTCTTGCTTCCCCAGAGCAGAGGTAAGAACTCATGCCCGACGATCTACATCGTCAGGGCTAGCGTGTCGCTTTAGGCACGTTAAGCCTCGATGATGTGATCG
This sequence comes from Oryza officinalis, assembly GCA_008326285.1. Classification (NCBI taxonomy): domain Eukaryota; kingdom Viridiplantae; phylum Streptophyta; class Magnoliopsida; order Poales; family Poaceae; genus Oryza; species Oryza officinalis. Next base: position 15,589,049 of record BDMV01000004.1, read on the forward strand.
TCGTTTATCATGTTTTGGATGATTTTTATAAGTGTATTAATTATGCTTCGCCAGCGATCTACTCGTTTTAGGGTTTATTGCTGACGGTAGTTTAATTATTATGCTTAGTTAAATCTTTCAATGCATCTACCAACCCCAAAAACGATCGACGACTTGATTTTCTTTGTGTTAAATCTCAATTCACACTTTGAGTTGCTATCAACCTTAGTCCTGTTTTGAGATCTAACCCAAAGCCTGTTTTTGATTGTAATTAAGGATAGCGCCGGGGTTTCAGCCGGTCTTATCTAATACATGTAATTACCATAATGTTTTTATATGTATTTACCACTTGTATGAGTAGATTGACAAATATAAATGTGTTTATCATGGGTTACTTTTTAGGGTTTGTCTGTGATCGATATATTTATATAAGTCGATTGGTTCATACAAGTTTACATTAGAGTATTAGCTAGTGCACTTATCTCTTTTATCCCGCATCGGCCGATGCCACTAATTGACATTAACATGTTGACGAAGGTCGATGTGATTAGTTCTATATTTTGATCTTACTTTATCACAGTTACAAGTAAGCCGATATAGCTTTGCCCTACCGGCAAGGTCATGACAATGCGACATCGGCCTATCGGCCGATCGGCCATTGTTTACTAACATGGTTTGCTTGTTTATCTTGTTGATTACAGATCAAATCAACTGGCACGCCCTACACGCACCTAGGCAAGCCTTTGGAGCTGCACTGGAGCTAAGCAGATCTCCCAGGCCGCCGTGGAAACGTGGAACCCGTTTTGTTGTGAGGCGGGTCGAAATTCTCCGCCAACACGCTTTTGGAACACCCGATGGGACCTCAAGAATGCAAGCTTCACAACAATAAGAAGATCACTGCAGGATGTTGAAGCAGAATGAGATCTCAGAGAGGAACGTCGTCTCTGTGACCGCCGACCAACTCAATGCGGAGCAAAAAGCTGAGATGAACAAGCTGGTCGAGCAGTTTCAAAACATGTACCTGCAAACATACTCTAGGACTTGGCAAGGTACCCTGATTCAAAAGTCTAAGGTGATAATGCCGAGCCCTGGAGATGGAGCCAGCACATCGGCAGCGGCAGATGATCACGCTGTCAAGACGGAAGATAGCACCGCACCGACGCTGCAGGACCGCATTGACCCCGCGGTCCATTCTGCGTTGGTCAATCAATCAGGGATCCTGGTGAACACATTGACCAATACTGTGAAATCAATCCTAGACGGCTCCATTCACCAGTACAAGCCTCAAGGGCCGATTTTCTTGCCAAAAAACAAGTTCCCTGCTTATCGGACTTTGAGGACCGATCTGAGCACGGCTCCGCAGACGATGGTGCCGATTCCACCTCCATCGGCCCAACCAGCATCAACCATGCCGTTGGTCCTGACCAAGCAAGCGGGAGGAAGCCCCCAGCACATCACGGAGGAACAGTTCGTGCAGTGGACAAAAGGGAAGCAGCCGATGGTCGAGCCGATGTAGCAAGTCCCAGGCAATCCGTTATCGGTCGGTCAGCCTCAATTCTCCATGACGAGTAACCCTCCACAACCAGCTGCTTACAACGCGCCGCAGGGCTACCAGCAGTACACCGCAGGGCAGTACGATGCCCAGAACCTAAATCACCACTTCCAGCCGTACTCCCCGAGGCAATATCGGCTAGAAGGCTTTCAGCAGTCTTACCACTAGGAGCCTCCACATCAGCCCGCAGGATACTGGGCCGACATGATAGCCGAGGTGATGCGAGATCAATTCGGCTTGAAGCCCAAGGAGAGTTCTACAGTGTATCGGCACCCGTACCCCGAGGAGTTCGACAGAGTGCCACTGCTGAGCCGATACAAGATCCCGAACTTCTCCAAATTTTCGGGGCAAGATAACGTCTCTACATACGAGCACGTAAGCCGATTCCTAGCACAGTGTGGTGAGGCATCGGCCATAGAGGCGTTGAGGGTGAGATTTTTCCCTCTGTCATTGTTAGGGTCAGCATTTACATGGTTTTCTTCTCTACCCTGCAATTCCATCAGAGGATGGATAGATCTAGAGAAACAGTTTCATAGATACTTTTACAACGGCGTACAAGAGATGAAACTGTCTGATCTCATTGCCATCAGGCAACGGGTTGATGAATCGGTCCCAGAATACATCCAAAGATTCAGGGACATAAGGAATAGGTGTTACAGCCTTAGTCTGACCGATTCTCAACTGGCCGATTTGGCATTCCAAGGACTACTGGGGTCGATACGAGAAAGGTTCTGATCTCAAGAATTCGACAGCCTAGATCAGCTAGCACAATGAGTATCGACCCACGAACAAAGATTCCAGGAGGCGAAGAAGTTCGCAAAGAAGATCAATACAATCTATCAGTATGCCTCCGATGAAGACGATGAAGAAGATGTCGATGTCGATCTGGCCGAGTGGGCCCGGATGAAGAAGCCGACAACATGCCAGTGGACCAAGAAGGGTGACAAAGAAGATAAGTACGACTTCGACATCAACAAGGCCGATAAGATATTTGATCTACTCCTGCAAGAAAAGCAGATTCAGCTGCCAGTAGGTCATATACTGCCATCGGCTGTGGAAATCAAGAAGAGAAGATAGTACAAGTGGCACAACACATATTCCCATCACACCAATGAATGCAAGATCTTCCGACAACAGATTCAATCGGCCATCGAGCAAGGCAGGATCAAGATTGATGAAGCCAAGCGGCCGATAAAGATAGAAGGACACCCGTTCCCAGTCAACATGGTGCGGGCGGACAGGGCCGACGGCAATGGCCATCGGACCGGCAAGCGACCTCATCAGACCTCAGAAGGCCTGATTAGAAAATACCAGCGAAGACGGGAAGAACAAGCACAAGACTACACCGATCAAGACAACTCTTACGACCCTCATTGGGAGTGCGAGTTTTTCTGGTTCTGCTGGAACGAAGAGATGAGGTTGCCATCAATCCAAGAGTGCCCTGCATGTAATGATGTAGAAGACTTCCACCAGGGCAGCTCGAGCAAACAAGTGCATCGGCCGAACAAGCAGAGAAAGTCTGTACATGAAAGGCTGGGGCCGATGCACCATGATCCTCGGACTGAGGACGACGAGCAAATCCAGAACCCTCAATGGTGCCCAAGCGACGTGTTTAGCAAGACACAAAAACGACGGGTTCAGAGATTGAGGAGGAAGGAGCAGATCCAGGAGCAGCAGGCGACAATAGCCCATCGGCCCGCCAAGACCAAGAAAGAGTGGAGGATAAAATCTACAGTGGTCAAGGCTGATGAGGGCACCTCCAAATCAACTCAAGCTCCTGCGTCTGCAAAAGGTAAAGGCGTAGCATCGGCTTCTGTTAATAAGGTTTTCATATTGCCAGAAGAATACAGCGTACAGACGGCCGATGAAGCGGTAGCCGACGATGAGCAGTCCTCGGCTAAGCTACAGTTGTCACCAGATCAAGCCATGTTCGACAAGCCAGCCAACACCAGCTACAGGCACCTCCGGCCATTATACATCAAGGGATTCGTCAATGGGCGGCCGATGACGAAGATGCTGGTCGATGGCGGTGCGGCAGTAAACTTAATGCCGTATACCACCTTCAGGAAGCTTGGAAAAGTACCTGAAGACCTCATCAAGACCAACATGGTGCTAAAGGACTTTGGTGGCAACGCATCCGAGGCGAAGGGGGTGCTAAACGTGGAGCGCACCGTGGGCAACAAGACAATACCTACCACCTTTTTTGTCTTTGATGGAAAGGGTTCCTACAGCCTGTTGTTGGGACGAGATTGGATCCACGCAAATTGTTGCGTCCCTTCAACAATGCATTTGTGCCTCATACAATGGCAAGGGGACCAAGTCGAGATCGTGCAGGCCGATCGGTCAGTATACGTGGCCAATGCCGATCTTGCAGTTTGGGAGATGGAGGGAATCGATTGCCTGTCCAGACGAGTTTGGGAGGCCGATTTCCTCAAAGTAACTGATTGCGACATCGAGACGATAGAAGATCAAGACAAGCAGTTGCTTTAACGAAGATGTGCCATCCACTGCCCAAGATGAGCAAGCTAGTCCCTACACAGATGACGCGGTGGATGAGTTAGATGGAAAATTGGGACAAGGCTTTACGTCGGCCGATCAACTCGAAGAGGTTGATATAGGATTAGGTGATAGACCTTGGCCGACGTATGTAAGTGCTAACTTGTCAAAGGAATATAAGAATAATTTGATAAATCTTTTAAAAAAATTCATAGACTGTTTTGCATGGGAATATCATGAGATGCCCGGGTTAAGCCGATCGATCGTAGAACATCGGTTACCTATCAAACCAAGGTATCAGCCGTTTAAGCAAGCTCCTAGGAGGTTTAAGGCCGATATGCACGAAGCTATCAAAGCAGAGATCACAAGGCTCTACGATGCCAGTTTTATCAGACCCTGCCGGTACGCGGAGTGAGTTTCCAATATAGTCCTACTGTTGAAGAAAAACGGCAAGCTTAGGGTGTGTATCGACTTCAGAGACCTAAACAAAGCAACACCAAAAGATGAGTACCCTATGCCGTTGGCCAATTTGCTGGTTGATGCCGCATCTGGACACAAGATCATCAGCTTTATGGATGGGAACGCAGGCTACAACCAGATTTTCATGGCCGAAGAAGATATCCACAAGACAGCCTTTAGATATCCGGGGGCAATTGGCCTATACAAGTGGGTTGTTATGACTTTCGGTTTGAAAAACGTTGGAGCTACCTACACTACAAGAATCCTACTAATCTGTGATGAATTTTTTTTATCACGGATCATCAAAAAATCGTCGGCAAACAACATCCGTGATGATTTTAGATATCATCACGGATTGAGCGTCACCGATTGACCTCCGTGACGTTCTGTCACAAATCATCACGGATTAACAAAAACGGTGATGATCTTAAATCGTCACGGTAGAGCCCAAGGCCTAGTTAGCCCAGCCCAAGTCCATTTGTTGTGACGAAAAATAAACGTCACGAATGAATTGCCACGTCATTTTGAAGGCTTAAATGTATGCTTACATGGATGATGACGTGGACAGGTACCTCAGCCCATCTATTACTGGACCAAAATCTGAAATGGGCCAACTTTTAGCCCAATTTCAGCAATTTTCGTAGCTCTTTTTCTAGCCATTTTTATAGCCCATTTTCACAGCCCATTCAGCCATTTTGGCAGCCCAATTTCAACCATTTGGAAGCCCAGTTTCAGCATCAATTACAGCCCATTTAGAAACCAATTTCATCATCAATTACAGCCCATATACACAGCCCATTCTCACACATACACCACATATACATAGCCATAATAATGCTAATAATTATACAACACATAAAGCAAATAATATTATGCTTCCATCCAAACATAGCATATGAATTCATAGTTTTCATCCAACATCTCATCAACCTTACAGTTTACAACGAACACAAGTTCCAGGAAGTACATACTACTCTAGCAGCTTAATCCATGCAACTGTAGTTGCAAAAGGCATGCAAGCAACAGCAGCAACAAAATGCAAGCATCAGCGGCGGCAAAATGCAACCACCACCAGCAGCAAAAGATATACCATATATAGGTTAACTTGGTCGAAGTTGACTTGCCACAAGTTAACAGCAACAAAATGCATGAAGTTAGTAAGATATAGCACCATCCATGTCTTAACTCGGTCGAACTTGACTGAGCAAACGATCAAGTTTTGCTTCCATCTCAGCCTGAGCCCTCTTCATCTCCTCTCGATCCATAATCCTTGCCTGCTCAGATTCTTCTACTTTCTTTGTCAAATCAGCCACCTGTCCGCGAAGCTGACAATTTTCCCTTTTCTCCGCTTCCAATTCTGCCTTAGTTTTCTGCTCACTGGATCTAGGTTGGGCATTCTTGAACCCCACATTCTGCAAGAACTTATTATTCTTGGTGTTCTCAGCAATCACCTCACCAACAGCCTGAGCCACAGACTTGAGTTCTTCATCTTCTGTTGTTGTAGACAGCTTGTTTTCTATTTGCGTCTAGCAAGCAAGTAGAAAACATGGTTGGTGATGAGAGAATTAAAAAATAGCACCACAAGTCTGAAAGTTATCTTACAATAGCCTCCTGTACAGTAGGGGCATAGCATTTTTTTTCTTGCTGTAGTGGAACTCCTTGAACAAATCAAATGCATCAGGTTCTTCATCATTGTATTTGTCTCCCTAAAAACAATATTTATATGCATCAGGTCCAACATGAATCAGGGGTCACAAAAATCAGGACAGAATCATGCGTACAAATAGAGAATTAGGCATGCACATATAAGACAACTACTGTTTACATAAGAAAATAAGTAGCAGCAGCTCATGTTGAACTAAACAAAATCTATCATTTTTATCCATACAGAACTACAGAGACTTTTTTCTGTAAACACCAACAGAAGGGACAAGTTATGCCCCTGCCATAGATAACATTTTTTTATCCATATACTCTTTGTCAGAACCCACTTAGCCAGCCTAAAAATCAGAATTGCATTTACACAAGGATGGACATACTTATATTTAGGAAGTATAAGAACCCACTTAGCCAGCCTAAAAATCAGAACTGCAGCACAGATTTATACAACAACACAGATTTGCCATTTATATATGTGCAGCAACACAAATGGACATGGTTCACTTACCAAATTTTCAGCGTGAACCATGTAGGCACGGCAGCCAGTAGTATGATGGTACTTAACATTCCCTCAGTTGCCTTTGTTCTTTTGGCATGTCTCCTACACCAAAGACAAAATAAATGATAAGGTTGGTGACAGAATTGCATGTACAAGGCAACAATCTGTTTTTCAGAGAAAAACATACCATCTTTTTGGGATTCTTCCATGATTCTAAAAGTTGAATCCTCTGTTCATTAGTCATGCATTTGACCGGAGAAGTTCTTGTAACCAAATGTAGTGGAAAAGGATCAAAATATTCTTGCTTTAGCCTGTGTCTTTGTTGGCGAACTGCAGATTTCATCATCTCAATACAAGCTTTTTGAACTGTCTCATCCTCTATGTTTATGTCAAACTTGGCCTATTCGAATGGAAGAACATGTATAGAAAAGAATATCAATTCAGTAATTTATGGCATAAAACAACAAACAATGGTTCTTATATTGAGACTAAGTGTGGAAAGAACAGGAGAATGTTTGTACCTTTAGTTTTCCTAAGAATAGATCAACATACACAGATCCAGGTTCTTTTTCTTTTGGATCTTTCTCTATTGGTTCTTTCTCTTTTGAACTTGATGCAGGTTTTTTCTTGTATAGCTTCCAATGCGGGAGTATAGGCACATGGTTCCTAACTATGATGTTGCATTCACTTGCATACTTTGCAGCAACAAGAGGAACCACTGGCCTTATATTCCCTTCAGTTATGACAACTTGCAGCTTGCCACGGCGTGCTCGATTTAACCTTTGGAGACCAAGTCCCATATTATTTCCCCGGGCCCTTCTCTCATTTCCCCCTAGTTGTAAAAGTCCATTGAAATTAAAAGTAAGTAGGTGAAGCAAACATTGATCCAAGATGATTATGAATTTAAAGCTTTCCACACAAACATTGATCTGAGGCAATATGGAATATGGAAAACAGATGAACAAACTATCACCTTCGTTGGCAATCTGGTTGTCGTCACCATGTTGGGTAATGCCATTAGCTACGCCAGCCACAACGGTGTTGTCATCATGCTGGGCAAAGCCATCTAAGAAGGGCAGCCAGTAAGAATGCATTCATCAAACAAGAAACCATCACCTCCATCATCCATATGGCTATGCCGATTAGACCGGTCAATTGCATCAGCCCGAGTGGTCATGTGAGTGTTGTCAAGTAGAGCAGAGTTATCACCTAAAATTATTGGCAATAGTTAAGGGTGAGTTCAATAGTTCATCATAGTAAACAAGGCACACAAAGGAAAAGATTATCTGCTGTACAAATCTGGTGCCCAGGCAAATTCAGCAGCACATACATGTTGAAAATAGCACACTGCATAAATTACATCAGATTTGGATATATATAAAGCATCACACAAAAAGGACAAACAAAACAATCTTATACCCACTTAAACAAGTTCAGCCCACTTTTGACAAATACAGCAGCACATACATGTTGTAACTAGCATACTGCATATATTACATCACTTGGATATACAAACAAAACAAGCTTACACCCACTTAAATAGATTCAGTCCACTTTTGACAAATACAGCAGCACATACATGTTGTAACTAGCATACTGCATATATTACATCACTTGGATATACAAACAAAACAAGCTTACACCCACTTAAATAGATTCAGCCCACTTTTTTTAGTGCCAAATAACAGATTTTAAAATTTTCTAGCATTTAGCATGGTACCAGAAAACTGTAAAAAATGGTTTTATTATTTTTCGACACCTAACGCTCTAGTTAACATTTTCAAGAGCTAAACAAGCAATAAACTTAGATGTATTTGACTCATGGTAATGGAATTAAAAACCAAGTAATGTGGCAGTGGAACTGGCCTTCAAAAGCAGCCTGTGTGTGGTCATCTAAGTTGCCAACGAGTTCTCCAGCAGGGCTCTCATTAGCTTGTGATGTAGGCGGCACACAAATGTCACTTGGTGTGATATTTGCATCTTGCTGGGCAATCCTTGTCCTTGTAACTCTAGGTGTTTGGTCTGCAAAAACTCTCTTGCGAGACCGAAACTTGACTCCAAGGTAGATGCTTGAATGTTGGTTGTTAGTTTTCTTGCGAGTCTTCTCCTTGGAGCACTGCTGTAAATGAAAGCATGGATTAGTCAACATAGTATTAGAGAGTTATATTGAATCAGGAAGAAAAAACAAGTGACTCGACAAGATGGAGGAATTAGCACCTTAGCATTGCCATCATCTATCAAACCTTCTTTACCATTATCATCCTGTAAAGGATCATACTCAGACTCAGAGTCCCCACTTTGATACTTTTCAGAATGAACGTCTCCACTTCGATTCTTGTCAGGATGACCAGCAAAATCTTGTGCCCACGTCCGGTCATACTCATCAGTAGCAAATCCTAGTTCCTTCAGCCTTGCGCTGTTCTTCATGCATTCTCTCAGGCGCACCATTTGATATGGATTCACCTCCGGTGCTAAGATGACAAAAAAACATGACCAGCATATAATTAGATAGTTCATGACCAAAATAGCACTTTTAAAAATAGCTCATTACAATCTGTAAATAATTAGTGTGAATACTAATTAGTACATTAACATTTCTTTAAAAAAACCTTGGACTGAAGCCCCCTAAATGTTCGGAATGCCAATGATACATGCTGACATGCAAAATAAGAGCACAATCCATATATCAATCTGGAGTGCCATCTTGTAGTTCACAATTTTCAACAAAGATTATCCAGAAAAGCATCAGACATATATGGACAGATTAGCCATATATGGACAATTGGACAGATTAGCCTCGTATCTCCCTTAGTTCGGTTTGCTAATTATAGCCCCAGCTAGACACCGGACCCAACAGGCTACCAGCATATAGAACACACCAATCACCAGTAAACAGTTGCACAATAAACTATTTAGCATCCAACAGTGAACCAAACCATGACAGGGATCCAGTCAAGAGCGAGGTGAGATTAGGACTATACCTGCTGTAGGACGTCCTTTTGGTTTCTTCGGCACAACCTTCGGCGCCATAACAAGAAGTTCTTGGGGCTAGGGTTCTTGCGGCTGGAGGCTGGAAGGCCCCAGGCGAGCTGCAGGATGGGTGGCGGTGGATGGAGGCTGGAAGGTCGCCGGTGTTCTAGGGTTCCATCAACAAAGGCTCCATCCGAGGAGGACGGCGAGACGGAGGTTGGAGGGCGGCGGCTGGACTGGAGGATGGGTGGCGGCTTGGAGGGAGGATTTGTGGGAATTGGGGAATTTGGTTTTGATGCCTGGCGGGTGGGGAGAGGAATTGGAGTGCGGTTGGATAATACCCAAGGTGCCCCTGTAAGATTTCTGATGGAATTGTGTCTGTATTATTATTTTTTATGCACCTGAGGGTAGTGAGGTCAATTGCGACTGTGAAATATTTCGGGCTGGCGCTAGAAAGCGCGCCGAGCTGGTTGGGTGCGCGGGATTTTCCCTTTTGGTGGAATTGACCGCTCCAGTTTCATTTGGAACCCTTAGATAAGTATATATACATTATATATTATATACAAATGGTTATAATTTGAGATTTGCTACTATGTAATATTTATTCCCCTAGAATCTATCTCATTCCATCACTATTTGCCATATTCCATGAACTATTTTTTTATTAGAAATTAGGTCAAACAAGCACCATGTATGATGCATACACATAGTTCATCATGTCATGATCCCTTTATGTTGATAACAATTAATAAAACTATAGGTGTTAATTAACTCGTAAGTATTATAAAACAGTGCATGATACAAATTTGGGCCAAACAAGCACCATGTAAGTGCATACACATAGTTCATCATCCTGGGTGTCGAACTAAGTCCGTGAACGAATTGAGGAAAGGGAAAACTTACTCCTACATTCACCCAACAAAAGGAAACTAGAATCGCATTACATCACACCGGAGATGCTGGCGCGGTGGTAAGTTGTGCTGTTTTCAACCCACAGGTGTTGGGTTCGATACCCAGCGACGGCACTCCTTTTGCCTATTTTCTTTTTTACCAGATCCTGCGCGAACAAACTTGGACAAAAAACTATTAGAGTCACAATCTGTCACAGAAGGCCCCTTATCGCAGTGGTAAGACAGGCTGTTTTGAACACTAAGGTTCTGGATTCAAATCTCATGGGCTGCACATTTTTTCCCCTATTTACCAAAAGCTGGCCGAGGCCACGCCGTGGGCGGCCGTTAAATAAAAACATTTTTTTCCCTTATTTACCAAAAGCTGGGCCGAGGCCACGCCGTGGGCGGCTGTTAAATAAAAACATTTTTTTCCCTTATTTACCAAAAGCTGGGCCGAGGCCACGCCGTGGGCGGCCGTTAAAAAAAACATAGATGCTGGACAACTCGAGTGAATAACCCTGGCGGCCTACTATGATGCGGGGCTGGTAAATAAATAAAAATACTTAAGTGTTCTACGTCTTGTGTTCAAATCCAACATAGGTGCAGTTTTTTTCCCATCCACACTATATGGGGAATATTTTTAGTTTTGCTATATATATATATATGCTTGTAACAAAGTTGTCGCAAAAAAATATACATGTAATAAAGTAACAAAATTATTTTGTTCAAATAATTTAACAGATTGCCTTTTGTGTTTAATACTTTTTGCAATCACACTTTCTATTTTTCTTTACACTAAATATTGGTAGTGGGCCTATTGTTTTGGGCTAACTAGAGTATGACGAATTCAAAAATCATACACTGTGACGATTCTGATAAATTCGTCACAAGTTAGCGGGCTAGGAATATCCAGTGGGCTCATCCTTGACGAAAAAATGAATATCGTCACAGATTGCGGCTGCTAGTGGCTGCTGGTGACGATTTGTAAATCCGTCACCGAGAAATCGTCACGGATTAACAAGTTTCTTGTAGTGCTATCAGAGGTTTACATCGATGACGTCGTCATGAAGTCTAAAGAGTACGATATGCACTTGGCCGATTTACGCAAGGTACTAGAAAGAGCAAGGAAATATGGTTTAAAGATGAACCCTAACAAATGTGCCTTTGGCATATCGGCCGGTCAGTTTTTAGGTTTCTTGGTCTATGAAAGAGGAATTGAGATTACACAGAAGAACATTGACGCTATAAAAAATATCAAGACTCCAACCAACAAGACCAAGTTATAATCTCTGCTCGGCAAGATCAACTTTGTCTGGCGTTTTATATCAAACCTGTCAGGCAGGATAGAGCCGTTCACTCCATTGTTAAAGATAAAGGATGATCAAGAGTTCGTATGGGGTGAAAAACAACAAAAAGCGTTGGACGATATCAAGGAATAACTAAGTTCCCCTCCAGTTTTAATCCCTCCACAGAAAGGAGTTCCATTCAGGTTGTACTTATCGGCCGATGAGAGGTCCATCGGCTCGGTTTTGGTTCAAGACATTGATGGCAAAGAAAGAGCTATTTTCTACCTCAGTAGGAGGTTGTTGAATGCTGAAACAAGGTACACACCGGTGGAGAAATTATGTCTATGCTTATATTTTTCATATACTAAATTAAGGCATTACTTACTTTCCAATGAGTGCATTGTGGTAAGCAAGGCCGATGTGATGAAATACATGCTATCGGCCCCTGTTTTAAAAGGGAGAATTGGGAAGTGGATTTTTGCCTTAACAGAGTTTGACCTCAGATATGAATCGGCCAAAGCAATCAAAGGACAAGCCCTGGCCGATTTTATTGTTTAACACAGAGATGATTCAATTGCATATTTAGACATTGTGCCATGGACACTATATTTTGATGGATCCGTTTGCAGACATGGATGCGGTATCGGCCTGGTTATCATATCCCCTCGGGGGGCAAGCTTCGAGTTTGCATTAACTATCAGGCCTTATTACATCAACAACCAAGCAGAATACGAAGCTGTTCTCAAAGGCTTGCAATTATTACAAGAAGTCGAGGCCGATTCCGTGGAAATTATTGGCGATTCACAGTTAGTCATCAATCAACTTTCTGGGGAGTATGAATGTAGGAACGCATTCTCAGGGTTTATAATGAAGAGTGCAAGGAGTTGCTGCAGGCTTTCAAGATGGTGACAATGAAGCATATACCCAGGAAGCAAAATTTTGAGGCCAATGATCTAGCTCAAGGGGCATTAGGATACCGGCCGATGGCAAAATATGTTAAAATTCAGATTGCTGCCATGGATGCCGATGATTGGAGGTTTGCTATCATTGATTATTTGAGAAACCCTTCCCAATCGGCGTCACGAAAGATGAAATACAAAGTCTTACATTATGTCTTGTTAGATGATGACTTATACTATCGGACGGTTGATGGTGTCTTGCTTAAATGCTTGGGTCTAGAAGAGGCCAGAGTTGTTATGAGCGAGGTACATGAAGGGATTTGTGGAACCCATCAATCGGCCCAAAAAATGAGATGGCTTTTGAAGCGCGTTGGATATTTTTGGCCAACAATGTTTGAGGATTATTTCAAGTACTACAAAGGATGTCAAGATTGCCAAAAGTTTGGAGCAATTCAAAGAGCACCGGCATCGGCTATGCATCCAATCATAAAGCCATGGCCGTTTCGAGGATGGGGTATAGACATGATCGGACAAATCAATCCACTGCATGTCTGATTCTCCTTGGTTGAGCGGCATCGGCTTGGTCATCGGTCGGTGGAATCCTTGTGGTTGCGGCCAATGAGTTCTTAGTAGACTTGGCTGATGGCTCTTTAGCGGTTTTGGCCGATGGATCTTCTTCTTCAGGCAGATCGGCGGCTGCTGCATCGACTTCTTCCTCCATAACCTGGTCATTGAGGAATTCTTCCATGGAGGGGTCTAGCTCGTCCAGATCGGCCTGGTCATCAACCCTAGGTTTCTTGCCAATTTTTTGAATCTTTTCTTTTACTGGCGCCATCCTCTTGAGAGTTTCTTTGGCTATCGGCCCTTGGAGCAGTGATGATAGCTTCGGAGCGGTGAGGTCGATAGTTGATTCCATGACAGACTTGCCTGATGGAGCCAATACCAGAGCATAAGTTATCTTTTGCCCGCTGTTGCTGATTGATGGTATTGGAGCGTCAGGGACTTGAGGATTGATGTTATCAATGAGTTCTGTCAAGTAGAACCTGGTCGGTTGATGGAAGAGATGAGAAGTCCATTCTTGCCACCATGACTGGAAGGTGAGGTGGATGAAGGGACTCAGCCATAATCGGTCACAATCTCCCAGATTTGGAACCCTGGTTTCCAGAACCTTGCTCATAACCAAGGCCGATGGAACAGTACCCCTACTCTCTAGGAGCCGATGGAAGTGCAGGCCAATAGGAAGTTGACCAAGCCCGCATTGCCTCGCAGCTACCATGGGGTTGTAGAACTCGTAGGATAGACTGGTGCTTCTGCCTTGGAACACGCCTATTGGGAGCAAGCAGGGGGTGATGACGATCATGAAGAGTTCTCTTGCTACCATATCATCATTCAGTTCACCCAGAGTTAGATCGGCAGGGAGCTCAAAATCGGAATCCGAAGGATACACAAATGTGTCCATCTTGGCTGATGGAGGACTGGTGTAAAATCGGACGAACCAAGCAGATAATTCTTCGGCCAATTGGTCTGCTCCAGGGTATATGGAAGCTGCTTCTCCAAAGGACATGCATCTTCTGGATAAGGGATCTTCGTTATCGGTGTAGTCCGATGGGAAGGCAGACTCTGATAGCGGAGGCCGATCAGCCATGGTGTTGGTATAGATTGTCAACCAAAGTTGGACGAACCACCATGGACCCCCATGTGCCACTGTTCTTTTCAGCATCAGGTCTTGAGTGGCAGAATGGAGCAGCCGATAGACAGCCCCAAGGAGGTATCGGCCGAGAGGGAATTGTCTCTTTTCAACCAGGGCCTGAGCTAAGTGTTGGCAGTTCAGAGTAGGGCCGCAGGTTGATCCGCAAAAGACAAATCTTTCTAGCCACAGGGTTAGAAAAGCCACATGTTCTCTTTCTGAGACAGATCCTGTTTCCATGTGCTCAGTTACATATCTAGACCAACCTCCAATCTTCTTGGTTTTCAGCTTGTGGGTGCTATTGATAAGGAGGTTGAAGGGGTTGATCTCAGAATGTATATCCAATCCTGTCAGCATATTGATATCTACCAGCGTCGGGGTCATCGGACCTTGTCTAAATAGAAAAGCATTTAAGGTGCTGGACCAGAAGTACGTGGCTGCTGACATAAGGGGCTCAATTTTCTTGGTATCGGCCAGGGATAGAGTGATGTATTGACCGATTCCTATCTCATCCCAATGGACTTGCTTGGCCGCAGCAATTCTCTTGTACCAAGTTCTGAAGCCAGTGAGCTTTGACGGCCAAGACCTGAAGGTATGCTTCCATGAAGATACATTGGGTTTGACCTACTTGAATGGGATTCTGTTCGTCTCCGCACTGATTAGCCAAGTAGGGTTAGAATTGCCCATGGGGCCCAGCAGAAACCGGTGTGATTTGTCGTTGGTGGGGATTAGGATCTGGTTTTTGAAGACCTGTGGCGCATAAACAGTAATGGAAGATAAGACCCGGGGGGCAAGTGTAGAATCCCTAGTTTGAAAAACTCGGCGGAAAAATGAAAATGTGAGCTTGGAAAGGGTTGACTCACCATGGGGATCTCAGAGGTGTAGAACGGCAAGGAAGCCATTGATGTGGTCGAAGAGGTCGTTGGTGCGGGGGTCGATGCCTTGAGGACGCCGAGGAGTCGCCGGAGTTGAAAGGCGCAGGTGGTCGATGAAGAACGGCGCAAGTAAGTCGGCGGCGGGAGGTTGTGAATCTGGATCTGCGCGGTTTTCAGGTAAACCCTAGCGAAGAAGTCGATGGGTTCCTCAGAGCTAATTCTGCCACATTATATAATGAAGCGGAATTGGGGGGCATGTGTTAACGGCAGATTTTCATAATCTACTCGGAGAGGAAAGAGAAAACCGATGCAGATAAGAAGGGTTAAGTTGGAGTCGGATCAAGTCTTGTATCGGACTCGGCAAGCGTATCGGACTGGAACATGTGTTAGCAGAAAGGGCGTATCGGCCGATACGCATTCAACGTGGTTGTTGGCCGACAGAGATAGAAAGTTAATAGAGTTAGCATGGGCTTGGTTTGGGCTCAAGATAAGCTTCAAGGAGGTTGCCAAATAGAGATAAGGCTCGGTTTTAAGCAATTGTATCTTGTAAAATCAAGTAGGTTTAGATCTAATCTATGGCAAGAGTCTGCCGCAAAGACTTGTTTGTTAAGTTGTAGATAAGATCGTGTCCTATCTGGACAATGTTGTAATCTCAGGTATAAATATCCCGGTAGTTTGTACATAGAAGAACTCTCTCACAATACAATACACAATCTTGTTCAACTTATTTTTGGCGCATCGCCAACCCTCGCAAGAGGTTAATTTCGACGAGTTCTTGCTTCCCCAGAGCAGAGGTAAGAACTCATGCCCGACGATCTACATCGTCAGGGCTAGCGTGTCGCTTTAGGCACGTTAAGCCTCGATGATGTGATCGTCGTTTATCATGTTTTGGATGATTTTTATAAGTGTATTAATTATGCTTCGCCAGCGATCTACTCGTTTTAGGATTTATTGCTGATGGTAGTTTAATTATTATGCTTAGTTAAATCTTTCAATGCATCTACCATCCCCAAAAACGATCGACGACTTGATTTTCTTTGTGTTAAATCTCAATTAACACTTTGAGTTGCTATCGACCTTAGTCCTGTTTTGAGATCTAACCCAAAGCCTGTTTTTGATCGTAATTAAGGATAGCGCCGGGGTTTCAGCCGGTCTTATCTAATACATGTAATTACCATAATGTTTTTATATGTATTTACCACTTGTATGAGTAGATTGACAAATATAAATGTGTTTATCATGGGATACTCTTTAGGGTTTGTCTGTGATCGATATATTTATATAAGTCGATTGGTTCATACAAGTTTGCATTAGAGTATTAGCTAGTGCACTTATCTCTTTTATCCCTCATCGGCCGATGCCGCTAATTGACATTAACATGTTGACGAAAGTCGATGAGATTAGATCTATATTTTGATCTTACTTTATCACAGTTACAAGTAAGCCGATAAAGCTTTGCCCTATCGGCTAGGTCTTGACAATGCGACATCGGCCTATCGGCCGATCAGCCATTGTTTACTAACATGGTTTGCTTGTTTATCTTGTTGATTGCAGATCAAATCAACTGGCACGCCCTACACGCACCTAGGCAAGCCTTTGGAGCTGCACTGGAGCTAAGCAGATCTCCCAGGCCGCCGTGGAAACGTGGAACCCGTTTTGTTGTGAGGCGGGTTGAAATTCTACGCCAACAGGTATATACGAGACTGAGGTAAAAAAGACGGGAGATAGGAATTTTTATATAGATTCGGGCCCCTTAATTGATAGGTAATGACCTTACTCCTGTTAACCGAAACCAGTGTTGCTCTTATATATCAAATCACACGAGTACAATATTTGGAGAAACCTAATCTAGCCATCGTCGATTTGGCGGCATGGATCTCCAACATGTAATCGAGGGCAGGGCAGTTTTCTTCCTTGAATATAAACTCGGCGAGATTGGAGATAGCGCTAGATACCTCATGTTGGACTTTGTGGCTCCAGATTGAGTCTGTCTAGGATTGTCCCTCATGTTGGTGTGTCTTGGCCTCCCCCTCTCCTCCTAGAGGTCTTGTATTTATACCCACAGATGTCCCCTTGTACAAGTAGAACTATGAAGACAAATATGGATATGATCCGAGTAGTCCTTGTAGTTTCCAACTAGAACTGTACTTCTCTTTTCTTATCCGGAACACCTTCCATATATGAGACACGATTTCATATAAGACTTGGTATATGGTGGGCCCCGTCGAGCCCAACTCGAGATCATTGGGTATGCCTTATCCATAGTACTGACAGTAACCCCCAACTTCATTGCAAATGAACGAGTTGATGTTCTCGAACGAAGAACTTGAAACAACAGTTGTCGAACTCACCTAACCATTCTCGGACAACTGAGAAGGTGTGGAGTATGCAACTAATTTCCCTGTCCAGCCTTGATCAAGAATTTGAATTGAAGTCAAAAGCTTCCATTTTGGCGGGTACACCATCGCTTTATCAAGTAACCCTTGTCTTGATAAACCTTGAACTCCACTCAATACGCTCAGGGATCTGCTTGTCTCAATCTTTCGGTGATTTGATGATAACAACGATTTGGAAGAAACGTTGATGATCCGACTACAACCGTACAAGATGTTGTTGTGTTGCGCCTTACCGATCGATACACCTCTCCGTAGGTTGTTGATCTTGTCGGTGCAGATCAACCTTATTTCTACAAGCAAATCGAATAAACAAGTAAGAACAAGATAAAAGCAATCTGAATTGCAAATAGAAATTATAGCTCATGATAAGTTGGGGTTTCGAAAGCAAGTAATTAAGTGGCCTAGCCTACAAACGTAACAAGATAAAGTAGCAATGGCTAAAACTTTAATCTAACAAAATCCGAAAAACCCTAAAGAAGTAACTAGTTATTTAAGGAGATGGGAGGACGACCAAGGGATCCATAGGGTCGTGCACCACCAGATTGGGGCGCACCCCTCATGGGTCCCACCTAGGCAAGGGTCTCAGATGAAGTTACAAGCTCATAGGCCCATTACAGGTGATGCAACACTTTGTTTTTGTGATTGCGGATGACTAATAAGTAATTTGGAGATGAGGCTGGATCCGTTGGAATGAGGACTTCGAGAGCTTTCCATCAAGTACTCATGGGCCCAAAACGGATGTCGTATGCATATTTGGCAGCCGTCTGAAATCACATGAGTACTTGATGGAAAGCTCTCGGAGTCCTCTTTTCAACGGATCCAGCCTCATCTCCAAATTACTTCTTAGTCATTCACAATCACAAAAACATGGTGCTGCGTCATCTGTAATGGGTCTATGGGCTTGTAACTTCATCTGGGACCATGGCCCAGGTGGGGCCCATGTGGGGTGCGCCCTAATCTGGTGGAGCATGACCCTAGGGACCCCTTGGTCGTCCTCCCACCTCCTTAAATAGCTAGGTACCCTATAGGGTTTCTCGGATTTTGTTAGATTAAAGTTTTAGCTATTACTACTTTATCTTGTAGTTACGTGTGTCAGCTAGACCACCTAATTAGTTGTCTTCGGAACCCCAACTTGTCATGAGCTATAATTTCTATTTGCAATTCAGATTGCTTTTATATTGTTCTTGCTTGTTTCTTTGATTTGCTTTCAGGAATAAGGTTGATCTGTACCAGCAAGATCAACAACCCACGGATAGGTGTTTCGATCGCTAAGGTACAACACAACAATGTCTTGTACGGTTGTAGTCGGATCATCAACGTTTCTCCCAAATCATTGTTATCATCAACTCACCAAAAGATTGGGACAACCAGATTCCTGAGCGTATCGAGTGGAGTTCAGGATTTATCAAGTGGTATCAGAACTTTCGTTGCTCGGTGAGTTCCTATCTATCTATAACCAGAAAAAGCCAAAGAGAAAATTCATTCATACATTACCTAGCCATATTTGTGCCATGTATTGCTCTTTTCAATTTTTGCTTTGTTGTGTTTTGCATTACATCGTCGAGTTGTGTTGCTGGTCTTAGCGTCTAGTCCATTTAGAGTTTCGAGTTCTGGTCATGTTTGATACCACTGTCGTCACCGCCACCGTGTCTTCGTTGTCGTTGGGATCTTCAAAAATGGAATCGTGTCACCACTAGGATTCCGTTTTTCTCATTCCGGGCATTTTCTGTCGGTTGGTTTTGGAGTTGCGTCTAGGGTTTCTATTGTGTGGTTGTGTCGTTCGAGCTGTTGCCATGAGAAAGATGGAAGGAGGAGATTAGACTAGATTATATTGATTTTTGTTTTAAAAAAATTTGGTATTGGATTCGAGTTCCGTTTGCAAAAACGGAATCCATGCGAGGAGAGCATTCCATTCGAGTTCCGTTTGAAATTTTACATCTGAGTCCTTATAATTTCTATGTTTACAATTGAGTCCTTGTTATCTTGCATTCGGGTTCTTGAGTCGTTTTTGTTGAAAAAAATCAAAAAAAAGAAAAAAGGCAGAAATGTGCTTAAAAAAGGAAATAAAGCCTACACCATAAAAAAAAGAAAGGAAGAAAAGGAAAAGAAGAAAGAAACAAAGAAAGAAAAGAAAATTTCAACAGTTATCTTTCAGTTTGCTTTTGTATATCAGAGTTGTGCTTAAGTTGTTTCTAGTGCTATCTTGTGGTATCGTTTATGTCTAGACTCACGTCTCTAGTACGTTCTAGCCTAGGACCAGCACGGTACTGACTTTGAATAATTAGTCAACTTTGCATTATCTGATTTGAGCATTTGTTATTCATTTGCTACATATTTAACCCTACCCAGAGCTCCAAAGATTTGATTGCAACCGTACAGCAAGTGTTTGCCAATGCATCGATACATCCAACCTCCATTGGGGTGCTTGGTTGAGTCAGTGTATGTCACCATTCTGCTTGTATTAGTAAGATCTTGTAAAAGCTTGGTTAAAAGCTTGAGTGTGTCTTTTGATCCTTCACTATCCAGTAGTTAATAGGAACGTGCATATTTTTGTGTATGTTTCTTGTTTTCTACTAACAATGGTAGAGATACGCAAGACAATTGGGGATAACTATGCTCAACATCAATATCTTCATCAAGACATGAGGAGTGATCAACATGACATATATGAGATAGTAATGTTGTTTTAGCTAAAATCAAATCTGCACTACCTTATTTTGAAGGAAATTATGATCCTCATGCTTACATTAAATGAGAGCTAGCAGCTGATAGAGAATTTAAAAAGCATGGTTTGTCTGAGAAATATATAGTTATGTGTGCCGTTTGTATTCTAAATAAAAATACCAGAACTGTTATTGTATACTATCATGATATGTATACTTGTTTATTACGTTGTGGTTTAGATGAATACGAAGAAGCTACATAATTGAGGTTTTTACGTGGGCTTAACAAAGAAATTTCGGACATGCTTGCTTGTCAAAGTTATAGATCTCTTTCTCATTGTTACAACTTGCTTGCAATGCTGAAAGTCAAATAGAGGAGGACATGAAAAAGCAACAAGTTGTACACGTGCCTCCTATTAGTAATAATTTGCAGAAAGTAAACAATTGCCAAAAGGAGAAGAATGATGTACTTGAGAAGAAAGAGGAGAAGCTTGAAGCACCTACGATGTCTGAAAAAAGTTTGCAAGGTAATTTGATTGGTGCTGAGACAAATGAAGGTAAATATTCTCAAGTTGAGCTACAATTGTCCACATTTAATGCTATAATAGAGCAACCATTAGTGAAACCCATTGCTAAAATTCTTTTGTCACAAGTTTTTTTTTGTTGTTTCTTGTGATAAAGAAGAGTTGTGTGATAATGCTTCACTTATACCCATACCACAACTAATGAATGATCATTTTATTCTTATTGTTAATTCTTTATGTGTTGATTTTAAGCATGTTATTCACAATGCTAATGAAGTTGATGAACGTGAATTGCTATCTTCCTTAAGTATTTTGGGCTATATTATGTTTGATGTCTTTTGTAAGCTCGATAATTTGAAAGAGAAATTATTTGCTGCTAATTTGCCTTGTCCAACCAATACTATATTTGACATCTTTGGCAAATATAATGATAGAGAAGTATATTTGATACACAAAGTTTACATATGGTCAGTTTTCGAATCACCAGTAGACATAGATCAATATTGCAAGCTAGAGAGACATTTTATTGCTAATCATGCTACTTTGAGTTTCTCTAATTTTGATCGGAAGAAACGGGTTGTTTTAAATGTACTATGCGAAGAGAACCATATGGAAAAACCAAGAACGGTTTTCCGTGAAGAAGGGGAGGATGATGTGACCATGACTACCATTGATACAACCATTGCTCACATCATAGGACAATTGGAAGACATCGAGATTGAGCCACATAAGTTATAGAATCCAATTCGGCCAACTGCTACAGCGCTGACTTCAAACGACTGCCAAATATGCATATGAGATCCGTTTTGGGCCCATGAGTACTTGATGGAAAGCTCTAGGAGTCCTCTTTCCAAAGGATGTAACCTCATCTCTAAATTACTTCTTAGTCATCCGCAATCACAAAAACATGGTGTTGCGTCACCTGTAATGGGCCCATGAGCTTGTAACTTCATCTGGGACCCTGGCCCAGGTGGGGCCCATGTGGGGTGTGCCCCAATTTGGTGGTGCACGACTTAATGGAACCCTTGGTCGTCCTCCCACCTCCTTAAATAGCTAGGTACCCCTTTAGGGTTTTCCGGGTTTTGTTAGATTAAAGTTTTAGCCATTGCTACTTTATCTTATAGTTATGTGTATAGGCTAGACCATCTAATTACTTGTCTTTGGAACCCCAACTTATCGTGAACTATAATTTCTATTTGCAATTGAGATTGCTTTTATCTTATTCTTGCTTGTTTCTTTGATTTGCTTGCAGGAATAAGGTCGATCTGCACCAGCAAAATCAACAACCCACGAAGAGGTATATCAATCGCTAAGGCACAACACAACAACGTCTTGTACGGTTGTAGTTGGATCATCAACTTTTTTCCCAAATCGTTGTTATCATCAACTCACCGAAAGATCGAGACAACCAGATCCCTGAGCGTATCGAGTAGAGTTCAGGGTTTATCACTTGTCGAACCCAACCAACCATTTTCAAGCAGCCGAGTAAGTGCAGAGTATGCGACAAAGTCCTGCTATGTGATTTAACTGCTCTAATATTTAACTCTCCTGAAATCAATTACTCAGAACAAATTGTTAGATAAAAAAACTCACGAGCGAACGCTTGGGAGTAATATGATATAATATGAATTGTAAAATTGAAAATAAATTGAATCTATATATGATGATAAAAGAGTACTCTTACTAGAGCTACCCTCAGCAATCGGAGTATGGTACCCTTCCTAGCCCCCAGCTGTTTTTTTGGAAAATTCGTTTTTCACAAAGACAGTTTAAATCTTATAACAAACTATGCTGAAGCAGCGAATTTCTAGCCCCTAGCCATGAAGTTGGGGAAACCAATTCCCGATTACATGACTTGGTTAATACGTTCAAGTGGGTACTCTAACATGACTAGTTCTAACATGGTCGTTTGACCTTGTATGGCCCTACAAGCTTTCACAGTGCCAAGTGTCCCCTACCGAGGTCCATGAGACCCTGAAGCTTGTTAGACTAATGTAAAAGGACAGTTGGATCGACTTCGAGACGTAGCGATATATGAAAAGGGGATCAACGGACAAATATTGCACATTTGATATGTATAAACACTTATAGAGATTGATGCGCCAGATGATGAGGCCCTTACCACGCTGGTCGAAAACCAGTTGTGTAGTTGTACTCAACAAATCGCAGAGGTGAGGGAAGAATCTCTACAACCGCTGGTCGAGGACCAGGTGTAGACGTACTAAACCACACATAGAGGTCGTGGGAGAATCGCTACAACCGCTGGTCGAAGACCTAGTATGTAGACGTACTCAACCACTCGTAGAGGTGATGGGAGAATCGCTACAACCGCTGGTTGAGGACCAAGTATGTAGACGTACTCAATCACTCGTAGATGTGATGAGAGAATCGCTACAATCGCTGGTCGAGGACTAAATATGTAGACATACTCAACCACTCGTAGATGTGGTGGAAGAATCACTACAACCGCTGGTCGAGGACCAGGCATAGACATACCTCGACCACCTATAGATGTAGTGGGAGGAACGTTGGTCGAGGACCAACTATAGACATACCTCGACCACCCGTAGATATGGTGGGAGAATAGCTACAACCGCTAGTCGAGGACCAGACATAGACATACCTCGACCACCTATAGATGTGGTGGGAGGAATGCTACGACCGCTAGTCGAGGACCTGCTGTACACATACCTCGACCACCCGAAGGCAACTCAGAGGAAATGGTGAGAGGATGACTACTACCGCCGGCCGAGGACCAGGTGTAGTTATCCCTCGACCACTCGAAGGCAACTTGGAGAAAAGGTGAGAAGATGACTACCACCACAGGCCAAGGACCAAGTGTAGTTATCTCTCAACTACTCGAAGGCAACATGGGGAGTTGGGGGGGAAATCACTACAACCGCTGGTCGATGACCAGGTTTAGTCATTCCTCGACCACCCGAAGGAAACTTTGATAGGTGGTGAGAGATTGCTATAACGTTGGTTGAGGACCAGATGTAGTCATCTCTCGACCACCCAACGGCAACTGATAGGTGGTGAGAGATTATTACAACTTTGGTCAAGGACTAGGCGTAGTCATCTCTCGACTGTCCTAAAGAAACTGATAAGTGGTGGGAGATCGCTACAACGCTTGTCGAGCACTAGGTGTAGTCATCTCTCAACCAACCAAAGGCAACCTATAGGTGGTGTGAGATCGCTATAACGCTGGTCAAGGACCAGGCGTAGTCATATCTCGACCACCCGAAGGCAATTCTGATAGGTGGTAAGAGATCGCTACAACGCTGGTCTAGGACTAGACATGGTCATCTCTCGACCACCCGGTGACAACTCTGATAGGTGGTGAGAGATCGCTACAGCGCTGGTCGAGGATCAGGCGTAGACAACTCTTGACAACCCGAAGGCAACTGATAGGTGGTGAGAGATTGCTACAACGCTAGTCGAGGATCAGGCGTAGACAACTCTCGACCACCCAAAGGCAACTGATAGGTGGTGACAGATCGCTACAACACTGGTCGAGGACCAGACGTAGTCATCTCTGGACCACCCGAAGGCAACTCTCATAGGTGGTGAGAAATCGCTACAATGCTAGTTGAGGACCAGACGTAGTCATCCCTCAACCACCCGAAGGCAACTGATAGGTGGTGAGAGATGGCTACAATGCTAATCAAGGACCAGACATAGTTATCTCTCAATCTCCCGAAGGCAATTCTGATAGGTGGTGAGAGATTGCTACAACGCTGGTCGAGGACCAGGCGTAGTCATCTCTCGACCATCCGAAGGCAACTTTAATACGTGGTGAAAGATTATTACGACGCTAGTCAAGAACCAGGCATAGTCATCTCTCGACCACCCGAAGGTAACTCTAATAGGTGGTGAGAGATTATTACAACGCTGGTTGTGGACTTGGCATAGTCATCCCTTGATCCTCCTAAAGCAACGGATAGGTGGTGGGAGATCGCTACAACGTTGGTTGAGGACCAGGGGTAGTCATCTCTCAACCACCCGAAGGCAACTGATAGGTGGTGAGAGATCACTGCAACGCTGGTGGAGGACTAGGCGTAGTCATCTCTCGACCACCCGAAGGCAACTTTGATAGGTGGTGAGAGATCGCTACAACACTAGTCGAGGACCTGGCGTAGTCATCCCTCGACCATCCTAAGAAAACTGATAGGTGGTGAGAGATCGCTACAACACTACTCGAGGATCAGACGTAGTCATCTCTCGATCACCCGAAGGCAACTTTGATAGGTGGTGAGAGATTGCTACAACGTTGGTCGAGGACCAGGCGTAATTATCTCTCGACCACCCGAAGGCAACTGATAGGTGGTTAGAAATCGCTACAGCGCTGGTCGAGGACCAAACGTAGTTATCTCTCGACCACCCGAAGGCAACTGATAGGTGGTGAGAGATCGCTACAACGCTGGTCGAGGACCAGACGTAGTCATCTCTCGACCATCCGAAGGCAACTTTGATAGGTGGTGAGAGATCGTTACAACGCTGGTCGAGGACCAGGCATAGTAATCCATCGACCACCCGAAGGCAACAGATAGGTGGTGAGAAATCACTACAACGCTAGTCGAGGACCTGGCGTAGTGATCTCTCAACCACCTGAAGACAACTCTGATAGGTGGTGAGAGATCGTTATAATGCTGGTCGAGGACCAGGCGTAGTCATCTCTGACCACTTTTAGGGGCACTAGAGTTAGTTATTACATGTGCATCTTATGTGGCCAGCATGACTCACATACCCAACCTATAGCATATCGGGAGTCCGTTCGCAATCATGTCGGGTGATCTAGCCAACAACGTTCGCGAAGAGATTGTCCGCAATAGCCTTTTCACAAATAGTCCGGACATGATCGATGCTAGATGTGAGATAGGTCATCGGTCTTTGTTGGTAGGTTCGGTCCGACAACTTCGCATTTGTTCTCGACAATGGGGTGTACTCAACCGCTGCCTACTCGAGTGCTCAATTGTTCCTGAAAAGTGTTTTCTAGAAGGCAAGATATATAGCAGAGAATACCAAGGGCATACTCAGAAAACTGTATAAATCTTCTAGTATTATCAAAATATAATGAGCGGATTCAGATAAAATATCAGGTATTATGTAAACTGTAAACAAGCATGATTTCTATAAAAAATAGAGCGAGTCCCCAGTAATAGACCGTAGTGGCCGGATAGATATTGTATAAAAAACATGCTCTAGGTAAACATAATAAATTACGGATCTGATAATATTGTATGGATATGAAAATAGGTACGGTAAATTGCATGTAAAATATTGCATACCTGTTTAGATATATGCTGGATATATCTACGGAATTAGTAGATTAATTTTAAAAACTAATTTACTAAATACATTGATTAGCCATGCTAATCACCTGAATTGAACTTCGTGTGTGCTCGTAGTCATTGAATTGCCTCCGAATGTGTAGCTATCTGGGCATGTCGATCAACCATGTTGTCTGCTGTGCAAGAGTACATACTGGGTACAGTGAGCACATGGTGACGTGGTTGACTTAGTGGAAATTGATGTCGTGGTCGGTTTGGACTCAACCAGCCGATATGCTACACCGTTTGAATCCGTTGTCACCACGCCGTGTCTTCTATCTGTACGTTGATCTAGGTGACGGGGTGTAGCCGATCTCAAGCCGTATTGTGTGACTTGATCTCAGATACTGATAGCTAGTAGGGTTTTTGGCGGCGATGTCAGTTCAGGAGTAGTTGGCATGGATGAGAGCCTCGTGGCCGTCAATATTGAACTGATGTCCTCCGTGAGGACAATGTCTTGTAGCTTGGTCGATCTCGATAGATCGAATTGTTGGATGACGATGATTCTAATCCAGTCGGGTACGTACTCTAGTTGGGTCAGATCTTCCTGTGCCAAAGTTGTTAAAGTATCCCTCATCAAAAAATCCACAGCAGCGATGATTCGGCGAACCATGAGATGATGAGGGTCTCGATTTGTCGGGGAACACACTTCGGTTGGGTCATTTCTCCCTAAAGCTGAAGTCGTCGAGTAGTTTATCGTCGAAGAATTCGTCTCTTGAAACACATCTCGTCGAAACCTTTGGCACCAAATTTCCCTACCTGGCGCGCCATTGTTAATGGAGTAGATCGCGACTATGATATTTGCAGAGTATGGAGATCGTTCGAACCAAGGTATACACGAGACTAAGGTAAAAGAGACAGGAGACAAGGATTTTTATACAGGTTCGGACCCAATAACTGATAGGTAATAGCCCTACTCCTATTAGCCAAAGTCAGTGTTGCTCTTATATATCGAAATCACACGAGTATAATATTTGGGAGAACCTAATATAGCCATCGTTGACTTAGCGGTATGGATCTCCGACACGTAGTCGATGGTAGGGTAGTTTTCTTCCTCGAATATGAACTCAGCGAGATTGGGGGTAGCGCTAGATCCTTCATGTCAGCCTTTGTGGCTCTAGATTGGGTCTGTCTAGGCTTGTCCCTCACGTTGGTGTGTCTTGGCCTCCCCCTCTCCTCCTATGGGGTCTTGTATTTATAGCCACAGATGTCCTCTTGTCTAAGTAGAACTACAAAGACAAATATGGATACGATCCGAGTAGACTTATAATTTTCAACTAGAACTCTGCTTCTCTTTCCTTATCTGGAATACCTTCCATATATGAGGTATGATTTCGTATAAGACTTGGTATATGGTGAGCCTCACCGAGCCCAACCCAAGATCATTGGGTATGCCTTATCCATAACACTGACACAAGGGGTAGAGTTGTTTGTTAAATTAAGAGTTATTGATTGCTAGGATGATGCGTGCTTTGATACAATGTTCTATTAAAGTGTTTGTTAAATTGAGAGTTATTGATTGCTAGGATGATGCGTGCTTTGATACAATGTTCTATTAAAGTTCATCATTGGGAAAAATAGCAGAGATCCTATATAAATGTATCGATCTACCCTACTTACACCATCGATCACATCATGTCCTCTGGCAATCCATGGGTATGACAATTGATGTTAACTAGTAATCATTGGGAAAAATAGCAGAGATCCTATATAAATGTATCGATCTACCCTACTTACACCATCGATCACATCATGTCCTCTGGCAATCCATGGGTATGACAATTGATGTTAACTAGTATGCTGCACCATAGATAGAAACATATTAGAAATAGACAAATGGATGAAAATTTGAATACTCAACGAGCGCCTAGCACTACGAGCTGGAGCAGTACAGCATCTTTTAACCTTGAAATATCATGTATTTTCTCTTTTCAGGTTCTCTCTTGTATATCCTTGTTTGAACAGCTTGTCTAGAACTAGGAGGCGTCGGGAGTGGTGTAGCTCGATGGATCCGATATATCTGTTCAATATGGTCAAGCATGGATTGTTGGTGATATGCCCTAAAGGCAATCATAGAGATGATTGTATTATATACTATGTTTACATCTTTGTTATACGTTGTTCCTTGAAATAGTTAACTTATTATTGATCAATGAATATGTGATTCATTCATGAGATTATTTATGTTGTATGTTACTATTTCTAAAGGATCTCTGATCAAATATCATATATGGAACAAATATGGTTCAATGATCAGCGCATTCATTGATTGATGATCATGTCTCATTGATCATGGTATGGAGATACCAAATTAATAATGTGGACACATGTTGGGGAACATATTGTTAAATAGACTCAACATGAGACACTACAAGAGCTATATGTGATGTGTCATCAATGGTCTCATATTAGTGTAGGTGTAGAATCCTTAGACCTGAGATTATCATGGTTCCCAACATATGTAGTAGCTTGGTTAGGGGCTGCTAAACACTACTACATAACTGGGTAGTTATAAAAATAGTCTTCGGGCATGCTATAAAATATAGAGTGGGATATTGATAATCAAGATAGGATTTTCCCCTCCCTTGGAGAGATATCTCTGGGTCCCTCGATGTTATAGATTATGGAAGTGTATGGTCATGCCAAAAGTGATTGAGGAATCAATCGCAAGTTAAATAATCTATTACAGGATTAAGTGAATGATTGAGCTATTAAAGGATGACACATATCTAGTCTTGAGCTTAATCGATATCGTGAGACAAAGGGGTTCATACAAGTATACACTATAGGTTCAGCCGATATGATTTTTATGTATGCCCGGTGAGTCAATATGTTCTGCTAGGGGCCGCTGTTGACACGTAGACCGAAAATGAGTTTTTGGATTGTAGCTGAGTATACATGAACCTACAAGGTCGCACACTTAATGGACTGGAATAAAGGAATTGGATGAAGATCCAATATATACTCATTTCGGATAGAGATCTCAGTAGGACTCTTGTAGGCTTAAGAGGCTCAGTTATGGATCCTATATATATTCTTCAGGTGGTGAGGCTGGTCGTGAGAGAAAAACCCAAGCCATCACTCCCCTCCCGAGCAAAACCCTAGCCGCGCACGGGCGCTAGCACGTCCGTACGACGTGTTCTATCCCTGGACGTGTGGATACCGGTAGAGACGTCGTTGGTCTGCGGTGCTGATCGGTGTGAGAGCACGACGGGGCGTACACACGAGGAGAGGAAGATCGGGCTGCTGCGATCTACTACTTCCTCTACATCGACGTGTGCTACGTCGTCAACGTTCCTTCGGCTTCTTAACACTTACTTTCGTTACATAGCGTGTCGAGTGGTAACAATTTATGATCTCATACTTACATGGTTCCTAATTTAGGCAATAGAAAAATTTTGATTTATGCTTAGGCTATGTGTATCCAAACAAGGATCACCTGTAAAATGGCCAAGTCTACAACTCTTGCAAATCACTGAACATGATCATGCCAACACAGAGGACGCTGCCATGCTTGTTCATGGAAATCTAGCTAAGACGACATGCCATTTCGAATGGTAGGCCAACTGGTGACAGAATTGGTACCTGACGTGACGCGACTCATGCTATGTGCTTCGTTGCCTACTCGTAACTATACCCAATTGAGCGTTGCAATCCTACTTGCGGATATACGTAGACATCAATGTCGTGATAGCTCAGTAATGGTTGACGTAGCTCCTAGCTGAATTAATATAGGGGTTTATTGTTAGACACATATGTGAAGAACCATCGAATTATACACGACAGTCCACCTATATCATTTTCGGGGGTTATTGTGAAAAGCTTCGTGTATATCATTGAGTCACACATGGTAGTTAAACACAGGCGGGCTATTAATAAAGAGCAAGCTACCTTTATAACATTTACAGTAGAATGTACTCTAGTTAGTAATCTTAGGCTAATCTTAGGCTGTGTAGTTTTTTAGAATGAGTTTTCAACTCATCTCCCACGTGTTTCGTACATACACTTTTCAAATTGTTAAACGGTATGTTTTTTTAAAAAAATTTCTATACAAAAGTTGTTTTAAAAAATCATATTGATTCATTTTTGAAAAAAAAATTAGCTAATACTTAATTAATCACGTGCTAATAGACCGTTCTGTTTTTCGTGTGTAGAAGTTGTGTTCCCAATACATAACAAAAAAACAGAGTCTCAGTGAGGAAATGAACAACTATTATGACCATACATGACTCCAAAGGAAGGTCGGAAATGACAGTCCTTTTGTGTCTTATGTTA
This sequence comes from Oryza officinalis, assembly GCA_008326285.1. NCBI lineage: Eukaryota > Viridiplantae > Streptophyta > Magnoliopsida > Poales > Poaceae > Oryza > Oryza officinalis. Next base: position 15,619,488 of record BDMV01000004.1, read on the forward strand.
TTGTACTGTTTCAATCCGTAGTACACATTAGAAGCACTGATATATGGATTGCAAGCTAAAAATGCTATATAAGTTGTTGTTTATCCATGTTGTTTGTTGTTGTAATATAACATTGCCTCCTAAGAATAGCATTAGAAAAAATTATGAAATATTTTAAAAATTATGATTATATTCGTACTTCAAAATACTGTTGCACTTTAACATTTCCAGTAATGGAATATGGGGAGGTCTCCTCCCTTTTTTTTAAAGGAAATGAAACTATTGTATTAGGAACGAGAAGCGTATTATTGAATTCCGTTGAGTCATGATTTTTTTAAAAGAAAAAATCCTAATTATTTCTCTAAACTATTGCGATAGTACGAATTATCATCATAACCATAAAATTAGACATCCTTCATCCTTAACTTTTCATACAGTATGAATTACCTCCTGACTCGTTCTAGAGTGGTTTTGGTCCTACGTAGCGCACACATCACAGTCCAGTCAACATAAAAAATTTTAAAAAGTAACGGGCCCACATGTCATACATGGGTAACAGAGGATGGAGGAAGATATGACATGTGGGTCCCGCAGCTTTTAAAATTTTTATGTTGATTGGACTGTCACGTGTGCGTCACGTAGGACCAAAACTGCTCTAGAGCGAGTAGGGGGATAATTCGTCCGGTATAAAAAGGTGAGGATGAATGATGTCTGGTTTTATGATTCATAGAGGTAATTTGTACTGTCGCAATAGTTTAGGAGGTAATTTGGACTCTTTTTCTTTTTAAAAAATGGTTTCTCATTATTTTTTGCTCGCTTTGCTCGTTTGCTAGGCAGAGATCAGAAACCATCTTTGGTACGGCTTCATAGTACTGTAAGAATGAACGCAGTGACGTTAGATATGGTTGTGTGTTTACCATCAACATACATACTGTGCAATTAATCTGGATGGCGCTGATTGAACGATTGCATATACTAAACCAGTACAGTTTATTATACAATTGATATACTTTTTTCGTCACAAAATAAACCAACCATGTACATACAGGATGTGACACATCCTAATACAATATATCTGAATGCACTTACGATGACTCTAAATGCAAATTAAAATGTATCACATCTCGTACAATGTTGATTTATTTTGGGACAGAGAGAATACACAGCACCTCAAAGATTTGATCGAGATGGACAATACACACACTCTAGCTAATTAATACTTCGACCTACCCAAGCAATATAGAGAGAGCGACTTCAGCGAAGGGTTCCGATCAATATAAACAACAAATGGAGAAGTTAATTTATAGAATATTACCCAGAACGTACTAGCCTTGGAGTGCTCTACTCCTATCAAATGCTGTATCAATCCTGAGTCCTGACTACTAGTGTTAGACCATTAATTTGAGAAAAGTTGGATTTAAATTTCTCCACATATTCCTAAGGGCCGGCTTTGTTTAACTTCTACTCCCTGGTCCTACATAGAAATGCCATGAACAACATGCATACATGCATCCTCTTTGTCTCCTTTCACCCTTCAACAGTTTCTTGGCAGGTGCTCGGAAAAAAAAAGAGAAGGAAGGAACATGTTTAGGATTGCGAGGCATTGGGATTCCTGGTTTAGCTACAGCCTGGGCAGCGGCTGGTGGTGGTATTGTAGCTCTTGACGAGATATATGATTTAGTGCTGCACTATCAGAGTCAGCGGATTCGGGTTTGATGCCATGCTCCATGAAGCCAGATCCATGGTTCGCGGTTGTTCTGGTTCCTCGTCCCAATCGATGGTTGGTTCATGAACCATACCACCGTCCCTTTGGTTGCTATAAAACAAATATATATATATATAAAATAAAGATGTGGATTAATGAAACATACGTGGGTTGGGATGGTTGAAAGCCCACTTAGTATCGTTTCTTGGATTTGTTTTTTCTTTCCTTTTCTTTCCTATGTACTTTATAGTATAATATTTCACATATAATTTACATAAAATTGTCTATAAATTGGGTAATTTTATTTCTAGATATTTTGACCATAAAATTTTTGGACAAAATAAAAATCAGTCTAACATTTACGTATATCTTTTTTTTTGTCAGGAAAGCAACAGGAGAGTCTCCTGCTGCGAATATATTTTGAAAATAGAGGGTAATTACAAGATACTATAAGGGGGCATAATTACAAATTTTCAATTCATGATTGCTAGTTTTGTCGATCTTGAATCTTTACCCTATGCAAAAATAGATTAAAATCATCCCTAAAGAGTTGTTTCCAATGGTTGAAAGAAGGTTGAATGTTGTTGAAAATTACTTCAATAAAGAAAGGGTAGCCAAAGTTTTGCTTTGCTGTAACCATTATATTCACGAATTTCAAATTTGTTGACCACTGAATTCCAATGAAATTCCAGCATTGATTTGCGAAAGAGCGAGTGAAGAAAAGGTGCAAGACATCTTCTGAGTGAGTGGAATTACAGATTTCACAATTCGTTCCAGAGTTGACATGGAGGATTGTCCTCTCTAGTAGATCTCTACTATTTAGATGGTCCACCAAAAGTACCAAGAGGAAGTCCTTCAATTTCATTGTACATTTGCTCTTCCTAATATATATTAGTGCTATATCTGGTTGTACATGGGAAAAGCAGAGAGAGTAAACTTTTTTTGTTTGATAGGTTGCACTGTTCCATTGCGAAACCCACTGATCATGAGAGTTGCTTACTGTTGTGTTTTGGAGAATGTGCTGTGGATCATACCATTGATGGGCTGCTTGGAGTGAAAGAGGTAGGTGGAACAACTCGGGTATTGAGAGAGCTGAAGACTGACAAATCTTCATCTCTTGAGAATGTGAAAAGAATTTGAAATTGTTCTTGCAGAGTGCGTCCATTCCATTTGTCCTTCCAAAAAAGAGTTGTATCTCCACTTTGAATTTGTATAACTGAGATTGCTGTTAAGAGGGGTGTTAGCCTGAAAATGTCTTTCCACCAAAAAGATCATTTTTCTTTGAAAGCTTGTGGAGGTAGGTTTGCATTGTGGTAACATTTGCTCCAGATTAGATTCACCCATGGAAGGTCACGTTTGTTGTATAACTTATCAAGCTTTTTCATAAGGAGGGATATGTTTTGATAGTTCAGGTTCATTATGCCAACCCCACCTTTTTCTTAGGCTCACATACCATCTCCCAAGCTGCTATTGAGTGAGTTTTTACTGTGACATCATTTGTTTTCCTCCAAAGACAGTGTGTTCTTGCTCTATCAATGTGTGTGATAATCTTTTTTGGTAATTTCAAAGTGCACATATAATATGTGGGTAAGGTAGACAAAACCGAATTTACCAGGTCAAACGTTGATCGAAATTGAGGAAGCCTATTATTGGTGATAGTCTTTCCACCCAGTCGATCAGTGGGGTATAATCAATGATTATTGGCTTGTTATTTCCCATGGGCAACCCCAAGTAAGTGAAAGGCATATAGCCTTTTTTACAACCTAGTGTCTCTGGTAGTATTTTCATGTTGTCCTTATCGACATTAATAGGAATCAAACATGATTTAAGAAAATTAATCTTTAAACCAGTAGTTTGAGCATAAGTTTGTAAAAGGGCTTCTAGGCAGAAATTGACCAGAATTATGTGGAATTGCTTTCATGATTATGAGGGTATCATCAGCATATTGTATTACGGGAAATTGACCAAAATTGTACTGAATTGGCATAGATATCAGATTTTTGTCTGTGGGCTTTGTTAACGGTGGATTGTAGTAGTGCAACAGCTAGCACAAACAAAAGTGGAGAGAGAGGGTCTTGTGGTCTGACTCCCGTTTAGCACTTGAAAGATTTTCTAGGGACTCCATTGAGTAGGACTGAAGTACTGGATGTATGCAGAATATCCTGAAACCATCCTCTCCATTTTTTATCAAACCCCTTATATTTCATAATTTCCAGTATAAAGTTATGTTCCACTGTATCAAAAGCTTTCTCAAAATCTATCTTGATGATAACAATCTCTCTTTTGCTCGGATGGTATTGATGAATATATATTGTAAACCCCTGCATCCAACCTCCCATAGCCTGCCCTGCCTTCCCCAAACGATGGCGGTGAGGGTCTCCACGTTGAGCCAGCTCCCTCCCCCCACCTCCCACCTACGGCCTCATTGCTCCTGAACTCCCCGGCTTCCGCCCTTCCTGCCTTGCCGCCACCGAGTGTCTAGGCTTCCTTGGACTCCTGGTAAGACGCTGACCACAATTTGGTAGAACAGTATGATTAATGATGGCAATGGTTGTTCTGTTGTGCGATTAAAGTTGTGGTTAACTTTATGCAGACATGAAAATTTATTGTAAGCTTGTTACATTAGGAAAAAGAGGCAAGATTAGTAGATTATGTTTGCAATCTGCATGATTTGCATAAGAACACTAGGGAAAAAACTGGTGAGGGATAAAACCACATAATAGTGTAAATAGATTTGATCTGTTCACAGCAATTAAGGGGATTATCTCATACATTTTTCGATCGATCAGTTTCTAAGTTTCTGAAGCCCTAACACATACCAAGTCCTTAATTCATTAAACTTAAGAAAGAACTTTGAATTTTATTGGTACATGCAAGTGAAAATAAACCAGTGAACAAATTTATTAATGGATTGACAGTAGAGGGACATAATTTCACCTGGTTAGTTGCTCTTTTGTATATATCAAGTGCCCTAACAACATCTCTTCTTTGCATCTGAAAGAACAGTAATAGAGAATAATTCGTAGGTTGGATGAGAAAAGTAGACAAATCTAGCTAGTGAATAGCAGATTTTACAAACTTATCTGGAATGGCTACAATTACTAGGCTGACATTGATGCAACTAGAATTGCATTAAACATATCTGTTTTGCCAGATGAATGAGCTATGTCAAATTAATGTCACAGTACTGCAAATTGTGTTACTTAAAATTGGTTAAAATTAAAGTATTATCCATATATGTCATAACACTAGTTCCATTGAATGTTTATATTGCAGGCTGTCATAAATTGTTTGTTTTCACATTTGCCAACAGTCCATCAAGCCTTTATTTCTTTGTAGGATGTTTTTCACAAAATAATATTAATTTTATCATTATTCTTACATTCATTTTCTATTTGTGATGTGATCTGTGTGACACAACTCATCTTTGTAACCACTTGATTTATGTGAAGACTTACAATTTTTATAGGTTTTTGTAAGTGATGTATGAAATGCAATATATTAATTATATTTTAATCTATGCTGATATGTTTCCTCTCTCTGTCTATGATTACTGTGTATTGACAGTGGTACGCAATGGCTGAGAACGAAGTTAGCTTGGAGGAGATGGACGAATATAACATGGTTGCTAGTAAGCTTTTTAGAAGCGAGAAAGATGGTTATATGTTTTACAATGAATATGCAAGGTGTAAAGGTTTTAGCATTAGAAGGGACAAAGTAAAGCAAAATAGTGGTACCGAGCTTGTTTTTTGGAGGCGATTTTGTTGCTCATGTGAAGTGTATAGGACGCTCAAAAACTTTGAGAGAACCAATCGGAAAAGGGTGCCATGGGCCTTGACCCGCTCTGGGTGTAAGGCCATGCTTGAAATTGAGGTGAATGGAGAGACCGAAATGTGGTATGTAACAGGTTTTGAAGGTACACATTTGCATAGACTTGCTAACCCTAACTAGGTTGCTTTCTTACGATCTCATCATGAGGTAAATGATGTTCAAAAAGCTGTGGCCGTTGAGCTTGGAGTTGGCGGGCTTCGAACAGATCAAATAATGAAAGTAATGGAGAAGAATCATGGTGGGTATGATAAGGTTGGGTTCGTAATGTGAGACCTATACAATTTTTTCACCTGGTACAAGAAGAAGAGAATTAAAGGGAGGGACGCTAATCTCGTGATGAGCCATCTGATGGCTCAGCAAGAAGAAGACCCTGAATTTTTCTTTAGATACAGCATAGACGAAAAGGGTCGTCTAAGGAATTTATTTTGGGCCGATAGTCAATCGCAGCTTGACTATGAAGCATTTGGTGATGTGTTAATCTTTCATAGTACATACCGTGTGAACTGGTACAATCTTCCATTTGTACCATTTGTTGGAGCTAACCATCATCGCAGCACAATTATTTTTGGGTGTGGTATTTTGTCAAATGATGTTTCTTCGTATATTTGGCTGCTACAAACTCTTTTGGAGGCAATGCACCATAAACATCCGAAGTCATTGATCACTGATCGGGATGCATCAATGGCGAAGGCAATTATGTAGGTTTTTCCCAATACTGATCATAGATTGTGTAGTTTGCACATTGAGGAGAACCTGAAACATCACCTCCGTCAGCAAAAGCTTGCTGACTTCAAGAAATTCCTTTATGATGATATGGATGTTGATGAGTTTGAGCGAAGTTGGGTTGAGTATAAGAACAAGTATGGATTCAATGAAAATGACTTATGGATCTGCATGATGTACGAACTAAGGAAGAAGTGGTCCACTGCATATATGAAAGGGAAACACTTCCTTGGAATGCGGAGCAACCAATGGAGCGAGTCTTTGAACTCAAGGCTGCATAGGCATCTGGATCGAAAGATGTCACTGGTCGATTTGGTTGAGCACTATGAGTTTTTCTTATCACATATTCGTAGGAATGAGGCCGAGCTGGATGCGAGAGCCTTGCAGTCTGTCCCATTCACTACAATATGTGCTGACCCATTAGAGAAAAGTGCGGCACGTATTTATACGCTGGCCATATTTAAGAAGGTTCGGGCAGAGATAAGGAAGCTATATGAGTGGAAAGTTGTCAATGTTGCGTGGCAAGATGATGCGGGTATGTTTACCGTTGCATCAAAAGACAACAATGCGGTGCAGGTTCATGTGAGGTGTACGTTGAGGAGCAATCGATGAGTAGTGCCTGCCAATGCCAAAAGATGGAGTGTGACAGCATCTTGTGCTGTCATGTTTTTATTGTTCTTAAATTTTTTGGTTTCAGCACCATTCCCCGTTGTTGTGTTATGGTCAGGTGGACAATGGAAGCGAAAGCGGCATTTGAGTCAGATAGAAGTGCCAACACTCATGTGTGGTCTGAGTAGATGGATTGTTACCGTGACCTGAGAAACATGAGTAGTCTTGCTTTATTTATAGCATTTAGATCAACTGAGCAGTCAGAAAAGGTAAGAGAGTTCTTTCGTAGTATTATGGTTGAAGACTCGGTGAACACTGATAAAGAGTGGCCGTTCGGTCCTCTGCCAGCACACATTTCAGCGTGTAACCAACCACACTGGAAGAGAGTCCTTGATCCTGAAGTGATTACTTCTAAAGGTGCCCCCTCAAAGAAGAGATTGATTTCTCTTTCATTTCCCATCAGTTGTATATACCTGGGATGATGGTGGCAAAGTAAGCATTTCAAGCACACTAAATTAATTCTGTTGAAGTTTCTCTTTTTTCTGCAGTCCTCGAGTGTCCTGCTGCGAGAGGACAAAAGTGAAGGCGCCCTTCGTATCAGAGTCTGAAAGCGTGGAAGAAAAATCTAAAGACTTATCACAATAGTTTGTGCATTTAAAAAGAGAGCGAGAGAGGCTATTGGTCAGAATGCCTGGCATATGATTTGGTTTTTTTTAACGAACAGCTGCTGGAATTTGTGATAAACAGGGAATATGTGATAAACAGAGAGAACAGCGGAGACCTATTTACACATGTTTTTTTTCCCTTGGATGTAAAAACATTAGCACTGTTAAGTTATGACATGCAGAGCCATGATCCTTGAATTTGATAGATGAATCTGCAGGCACTGTTATATTTTGTGAGAAATGGTGCTTTTTGGTCATAATGCATTGTTAGTTCAGTAATGAAAAGTAACGAATTTAGGAACCATATCATCTCATCATAATAGCTGAGATAGCCATTTAATTTCGCCAGACATATCCAGTTAGTTCTCAGTATATAACATGTTGATTAATTGGGCAGCCACCAGATTTCAATCAACAGTAGAGGGATAATATATACGCTTCTTTTACACATTTCATTCCTCCCTAATCTATATGCATGGATTTACATTGTAAAATTTTTTTCTACCACCATGTTCTTCAGTTCATCAGAAAATGCTTTAGGAACACTGATCTAAAATACATGGTGGTGGCCGTGGTGATGAGCTGGCTGAAAAATTCGTTGGCCCTGTCCATCCTTGCTGCAGTGGTGGCCGGCGCATCGAGCGTCGCCGTTTAGCACATGCCGACCCATACAGGATGCTGCTCACCTTGGTTGCGCACCAGCGCTGCTACTATATTTACACATATATTGAAGAAAAAGATGAATAATGTGGGAAAGACTAATTGAATGCCTGTTGAATAACCCGATAGAGTATCATTAAATAAATAATTAAGAACTACCATATACTAAATGGACAGCTGAGCATACTAAATTAAAATCACAATATTGTAACATCTGAATGATAAATGAACATCTTAGAAATTTTTAAAAAGATATCCTCGTAGTGCACTAAGTAGACATATCCCAATTGTAATAAAGAGTTGAACATCTTAGATTTCTTTGGAGACGGCTTCTATATGGTCCCGAATACTGTTGGATGGAGAGTTGTAAAAAATAGTTGCTAGCCTTTTCCTATATTCATCTATGTCTTCCTGCATAGTTCGCAACGATATGTTATCTCACGAGAAAAAACAAACATTTCACGTATTCAACGCCAAGTGTTACCTGGAAAAAAAATTTAATTAGACAGACTTGATTCCAGTACTCCATGAACTTTATTATGAATAGTCCACTTGAGGTCCTACATAGAATATTTACACATTAGTTAGTCACCAAGTAATTATGTAGACGAAACTTCAAATGCTATGCGTACCTATCCTTCTTTCTGGTCAAGTATCGTATGCTAATATCCCAATTTGTGACATTTAAATCAGTCCACGAATAAGGGAAATGAATTTCAACATCCTGCAACTATATTAAATTAAGATTTAATACGATTGTCCACTTATTTCATATTTTTTATATATATACATATATATATACACACATATATATATACATATATATATATATATACACACACACACACACACACACACACACACACATATATATATATATATATATATATATATATATATATATATATATATATATATATATATATATATATATATATATATATATATATAAGATCATAAATCAACATGTAAGAAGACTTACAACAAGCTTAAGTTCACTATGGTCCTTTACAGTGGTCTCCATTGATTCTAGTACATGGACTTGCTGTTTGGTGACATCAACGACTGCTACATACCATTGCTTTACTGATGTACATATTGAAAGGAAGATTTGCATCGAAATAATAGCTGAAGTTAGAGAACCATGATGTTTAAAGAAAAAACAAGATAAGCACATATTAATTACCATGTCATGGCGTAAATATCTTCGACCAGCTGATTCGTCACTACTACAAAAACAATTTTTCTGGACGAGGCCTCCGATAGATTCCAGACGGGCCATAAGTGGCCGCGCCTGGAAAAACCGATGCGGCATTATCCTGTGCGGTCCACTTAAGCGACCGCACGGTAAAATTCATATTTCCGTGCGGTCCCTTAAGTGGACCGCACGGGATAATACTGCACTATTCCATGCGGCCCACTTAAGGGACCGCACGGAAATATGAATTTTCCCGTGCAGTCCACTTAAGGCGCCCGCACGGAAAGGGCCCGCTACTGTTGGACAATGTGACATTTTCAGGATTTTTCTTACTTATAATACTATAATTTATTTTGTGGGCTAGATAAAATAAAGTGGATTTTTGTGGAGATATATAAAAACACCTAGTTTCCATTTTCCTTGGTTTCACACAAAAATTCCTTATATTTTATTCTCAGCAAAATAAAGAAAATCGGCCTGTCTGAAATTAGATTGAATTTTTAGGGGGTCAAAACTAATAAAATAAATTATGGAAAAATTATATTAATTCATTATAAATAAGATAGTATTTTAATAAATTATGTTCCTTATACACTTTCATATAATTTAATATATTTTTGGATGAGGTACGAGTTTTGTCGATTAGGGTTTAGGGTTTAGGGTTTTGACCAATTTAATTGGAGATCTAGATGTAAAGATAAAATCATGCCAAAATTCAAGTGAGTCTAACCTATTGAGTAGCATCCACATGAATTTTTCCATGATTTTATCTTACACCAATTAGTTTTAACAATTCACTAAGCATGTCTTTGAGTCTGTCATCAAACAGTCATGACTCGAGTGTCCTTCGATAAAACAACCATATCTTTTTCATACGGATTCGAAATCAGACATATAATATATCGACGGACATCTACAGAAAAAGTTACATCGGTTCGGCGAAATCAAAATCTCGAAATTCCGCTTGCAAGATTGTGTTTTTGAGGTGAGAAGCTTCGGGACCCTTTTCGATAGAACTTTGAAAAATTCTACGGACCACATATTTCGTCCGTTCGAGCTTAAATTTTCTGTGGCTGGTTCATGCGTGCTCCTGTGTGTGAAAAAAATATTAGAAAAATAAAATAAAAATAAAAAAGTTGTTTTCTCTCTCCTCTACACTAGAGAGAGAAATCCAGAGAGAAAATAATCGAGAAAAATAATCTTTCCGTGCGGGCCTCTTAAGCCGTCCGCACGGAAAGATAATCTTTCCGTGCGGGCCGCTTAAGAGGCCCGCACGGAAAGATTATCTTTCCGTGCGGGCTGTTAAGCTGCCCGCACGCGATGATCATCACCGCCTATATAGGTGCGCGCGGGCTCCGAAATTTTCTAACACCCGACGAAATTCAGATCCCGTCTCTACCGTCAAGGGCTCTCCTCCTCCGCCGGTAGCCTCCGCCTCCGCCTCCCCGCCGCCGGTCTCCTCCGCCGCCTCCGGTCTCCACCGCCGCCTCCTCGCCGCCGGCCTCTTCCGCCGCCGGCCTCCACCGTCGTCTCCACCACCGCCGCCGCCGTCGGGTGTGCCGGCGCATCCGCCTCCATCGACGGCCGTCTCCACCGACTGCCACCTCCACCACCACCGCCTCCTCCACGGCCGCCGCCGCCGCCTCCACCGACTGCCACCTACCGCCACCGACGACGACGACGACGACCACAATTTATTCGTAAATTTAATTGTACAAAAAAAATTAGTTGGGAAGTATATATGTGAAATTAATTTTGTGTTATTTGTGATGTGAAATTAATTTTGTGTTATTTGGGAAGTATATACGACGGCCGGATCCGCGCCGCCGCCGGGATAGCTATGGTTTTTATTTTTTTTTGAATTTTTTTTTCCGTGCGGTCGACTTAACGCGACCGCACGGGTAAATCGATTATCCCGTGCGGTTGGGCCGCCCGCACGCGAAAATGGTCTTTTTCCAGACCTTCTCGCGCGTGCGGGCAGGCCTTCCGCACGGAAAGATGCCTTTCGGCCCGCACGGAATAACCGTTTCTGTAGTAGTGCGTGTCTCATATTTTCATAACGATTGATCTCCATCCCATCATAGAAAGCGGATGTCATAAGCATAGACACGACTGATGCCTTCTCTATGTACGCATTTTCATTCATAACAGGTTTTGTATGCCCGTTGTGTTTTACAAATGCATCAATGATCTACACAATGGTTATAATATATATTATTAGTAACTAACACGACGAAAATAATGATCATAATGAGAATTACACACCTCTGGGCTGATGGATTTTCTGTCATCATCGTAAGAATATGTTTTGGTGAGACACTCCAAATTTGCTCCTGTAAGCACAACATCGTCAATGTGGACTAAGGTGTTCTTGCGTTCTGAAAATACTATGTCCAGTACACTAAGTTGCTCAACAAAGGTCGACTCGAAATCATAGTCTGGCATATCATCTACAAATGACCTTCTGTCATAATCAAACCTTTTGTTCGCTACGAGAGCTCTACCATCCAGTCCACGTACCAGCTTTGCGATGGAGTCAGCGGGGTCAACAGAGATTTGTTTCTTGCAAGGATGTCGTGTAACGCCATGAGTTAGATCCTAAATCAAGCAATACATGGTACTTATTTATATAAAATTATGTTATACATTATGCAAAAAAAAAGAATGTAGGTAAATCAACAGAACGTACCGCAATCTGCTGCATTTGGAGTTGTTGGACCATTAATATGTTGTTAAACCCTCTCCTCATTTCAGTAACTTCATTTGCTACCTGCTTAACTTTTTGTAAAACCTCCATAGGTAAATCAAATTGAGTATTGTTTAGATGTCCTGAAACCTAGAAATTTAATATTTAAAAAATTAGCACAGACACATGTTTCATAATTTTCATGTGTAAAAGTGGCGGATCCATAATTTCATGATGGGATGTGGACTTAACATATTAGTGCTAAATTCTAAATGGGTAAAAATAAATAATTAGTTGTTCTTATTACATGAAGAGGTTAGCACAAAAGTCAATTATTCAGAAAACTGAAAAGGTACTAGTGGCCATCTAGTTCACCGTAGTACCTTAGATTGCATCTTCCCTGTAGAAAGCACATTAGACTGTCCTCGTCGTCATTTGTTACTGTAGTTCGGCCAGTTCGTGGAGAGTCCTGCCGCGCGCGATTGACGAACGGATTAATCAATCTAATGTAATTTATGGAGAGTTAACTAATATATAGAAGGCACCTAAAAACTTACATCAGGATTGTTGGTCGTCGTCGTCAACGGGTGGCTTGCCGGAGTTGGGGGAGTCGTCGCCGAGGATCCATTTCCGCGTGCCATCTTCCGGTGGGGGAGCAGATGCATATGCCGTGTGTAGATTTGGGCTTTTATATGGGGGACAATTCGATGAACAGATAGCGGAGATTTGGGAGCGAAAAAAAAGAGGTTACACGTCCTAATTGCACGGTGAGCCAGATCACGCTCGCCTGGAGGCTGAAGCCGATCAATCGGTGTCCACCAAACATATGTCCTATTTTTTTATTTTTTTAAGAGAAAAACCTGTGTCCTACTAGTAGTAGTATTGTGACTGTTCAAACAAAAGTAGTAGTACCGTGACATCCCGTGGTAAATGGAAAAAAAACAATGATGAACTTTTGGAAAAGCTGAGAAATTTTAATTATTTATAATTTGTATTCATAACTAATATTTTTATTTTTATGTTTTAGAATTATTTTAATTATTATAATACAGATTATACTTGTCATTTCGTTTACTCACCACCTACTCACCATCTACCCTCCCTTCGTTCACCGATATTAGGCTTAACAAGATGACGTACATGGATGACATGTGTACGTCATTTGGCATTCTGCGGACTCGCCATCTACTCTCTGTCCACCGATATTACGCTTGACAAGACGAGCGATAGAGGTTGCAAGATGATGTACATGGATGACATGTGTACGCCACTTGGCATTCCACGAACTTGCCATCTGCCCTCCGTCCACCGATATTAGCCTTTACAAGACCGGCAATACAGGTTACAAGATGACTTACCTAGGATGACATGTGTACGTCACTTGGCATTCTGTGGACTCGTCATCTACCCTCTGTCCACCAATATTAGTGTTATCAAGGATGTTTCTATTAGAAAAAAATTATATAGTTAAATTCTTAAAATGTAATTGTATAGTTCAATATTTAAGAAGGGAATGTATAACTAACAATTGTCATTAATCGTGTTAAAAACCTGACAAATGTATTTATTTACACTATAGTGTCATTATAGTATAACTGATAAGAAGGATGTAAGTTCTGAATATTTACACATAGTAGTGTAATTATAGACTTGTTTTTAATTCAACAGGTTGCATTTTTGATTCCTCATAGCTGTATTTTTTTTTCCATTTTTCTACATGTCAAAATAGGGATTTTTTCCCGATTTCCGCGTGACACACATGATTGAAACTGTTTTTGCTGCACGCTGAGATATGGATTGTTTTTTTCGTTTTCCCGCCAATATTTCTGGGTGCCGATAAGGCTATATTTGCTTGATTAATCCAGATGCAGATTCTCCCTTCTGTTTGCATGTCAAGATATAACCACCATTATCACATGGCCAAACGAACAATAATCCAGCCCAACATTGGGCTCTCTACTATATATAGCTTTACGTTTGCTCTTGCAAATTCGTTGCAACTTAGTTCACGATGTTTCGTCCGCTGGCTACAAGACAAAGGTTAGTTCTCAGATGATGTTCTTGCTTTAGTTAATGTTATGCTATGTTGTTTGATTTAAGCAAAGTATTATGTTTTTCATAATACTGATTGATTTGCATACACGGATTGCTAATTTACTGCATGCTGCACATGAAACTAATGACAATGGATGAAACTACATCCATCTACGAACCAAAGGTGGTTATCAAACATAATAAACCGAAAAAACAGGTACATATCCATCCACACCTTCTTGAGTATGATGTGACAAGTAATTTCAGAATTTATATTGTTGTTTTCATTCAACCAGAGCACCTAGATATGCTCTTTCTATGCCCTTTATGATATCATTGCAACCTTCAATATTCGTCAACGGGAAGCTGTAGAAAAATGTGGCTTCAGAGGATTGATCAAGATACATAGGTTAAATGTACGCCGCATTTTGTGCATGTGGATTGCAAACTAATACGATACAAAGGCTGAAGCATTCAACATCCAAGGCAGCTTTCTGAGTCTAACCAATAGAGACGTCCAGCATTTGCTTGACCTGCCATCACAAGGAGAAGAATTATTTGAACCACCAAAGACGAAGAAGAGTGAGTTGTTTGATGAGCTCAAGACAACAACTAAGCAAGGAGCACATATAAAATTATCATCTTTGCAAGAGTATTTTCAAACAAACAAAGGTAAATACGATGACAACTTCATTCGTTGTTTTGTGCCCTTTGTGATCGGTGTTTTCCTATGCCCAACTACTCAAAGATGCCAATGCAATCAGGACTATTACTGGACGAGTCTGACTTTAAACCACTTCATGAAAAGCATTAAAAAATTTATCAATAAAGGAGTCAATCTTGAAGGAAACCTACCGCTTTTGCAGGTAATGCAACTATACAATTACTATTTTTTACGTACAAAATGCAAATTGTTTTTATTCAATTGTATTTGTTGCAGATATGGTACTGGGAAAAGCTACGAGCTGACAATTTGGATCCAAGCATAGATTATACTATGCACGACAAACCACTTATTCAATACTTGTACAAGCACAAGGCTATAAAAAGATATAATATCGATACTACATATAACTATGGTAAAGGGAAGGTAATATGTAATCATTTTTTTCCACTTAAGATATGCTAACTTTATGTCAAACTACCTAAGCATATTTTTTAACCAGCAAACTTCAATTTGTTATTCTGTCCTAGATTGTTGATGACATCACACTAGCTATAGAATACCTTAAAAAGCCTAGCAACTATGAACATATCAATCAATCGGAAACATGTGCCAAAAACTCACAAATCCCTACTGATAAGGTAATCATTTTATTCATCTCTACATACCTTTCAGTTATACATCTCAACACATGGATTAATATCCATATGTCCTTTCATCATAGAATGTTCACGACATAACAAGTGACACCGAGGAGAGCAAACAATCAGAACCATGCATCCATACTGATAAGGTAATCATTTCATTCATCTCTACGTACTTTCAATATACATCATAACACATGGATTAATATCCATTAAATATGCCCTTTAATCATAGAATGTTCATGACATAACAAGTGACAGTGAGGAGAGAAAAAGATCAGAACAATGCATGCACAACAGAACACATACCACTCCAGACAAGGTAGTCAAGTCACTTATATTTTGTTCCTCATTAGTTTAGCATTACAACAACATGTGTCTCATAAGTTAACATATGCATATTATTATTATGCAGGATAGCCCAGAAACTTTGTCATTGACCCAAAAACTAATCATGCTGATAGAACAACAAGGAAAGGAGATGAAGGAGATGCAACAAAATCAACAGTCTATGCATAACCAAATTCAATCACTCACCAATATCATTGGTGCATTCAAAGAGAAAATGACGATACC
Source organism: Oryza officinalis (assembly GCA_008326285.1). NCBI lineage: Eukaryota > Viridiplantae > Streptophyta > Magnoliopsida > Poales > Poaceae > Oryza > Oryza officinalis. Next base: position 15,635,462 of record BDMV01000004.1, read on the forward strand.
AACTTCCAAGAACACTAAGCCAAAAGTTTGCAAAATTTCAAACAAATCCATGGATATGTTTAAAAAACAAGTAAGGTACCATTTTACTTTTTCCTCTTCTGTCAAGTATAATACTAATTATTTGTAACATGCCAATTGAATAGCAGAAACCAAACCCATCAACTCAAAGGCCTGTCATTGCCAAGTCACTTTCACGACTAACACGAAGATTGCGTAAATAAACATTTCAAGCAAATTCTGATTTTGTGTATAATTTAGGGGCTAAAAAGAAGAAACCAAAGAATGCGCAAACACAAAATGTAATATCCAATGGTAAGTGCCCTATAATAATCATCACATCATTTTCTGCTTAATTTTTTTTGTTGCAGTTCATTTACAGATTTAACTTCAATGCTAGAGTACAAGTGCACCGCAGAAGATGAGGAAACAATTAAAAGTATAATGAGTGCACCAGAATCACAAGTAGTGGTGCATATCGATGATGTCTCAAATTCCCAAAAAATAATGCAAATTCTAACTAATCCAGTGACTGAATCCAGAGCGAGTTACTTGGATGATGTAGTAAATTTATCAACCTGTGCACTTATTCTCTGATGAAAATACTAGCACATACATATCCTGACATTTTTGTCCGCTTTTATATCATCGATGCATACATTGCTTGTCTACGGCAGAAAGATAGGAAAGAAGGTACGGTGTTCCTAGAGAAACCGTTAATAACAAGCTTCCTACAAAGAGATGGTGAACACTATGTTTCCAAAGACATCATTGATCGGGCAATGGCTAATTCAACTGCAAATAGATATCTAAAGCACAATATGGTAGCACATATGCCACAATACTATGAAATTTTGAACATCTTTTTACTACTCAAATATCCTAACAATGATTACTTTGTAAAGATTTTCCTCTCCATGAACATACAAGAAAAACATTGGTACCTGGCAGTCATACACGCCAAACGCCGCATTATCCAAGTGCTTCACTCCATGGCGAATCCATCCACAGAACACAAGGAACTATCAAAAGTTGTAAGTATTCAACTTAGAATTAAACCAATAATGACATGAAAATTCCACACTAATCACACTTTCTCACATAACAGCTAGAAGGAATAGAGCAATATTTTCAATTGTTGGAACAAGAAGAACAGCATATAGCAACTCAATGGCCTGACAAAAAAATTACATCCTGGAAGTCACGGTCGAACAAAATTTGCCATTACAAGGAGATCTATATGTTATACAGCTGTTATAAGAATGATTTTTTTCACTACCTACATGTATATTATCACTTCCCTAATATAATTAAATTCATCCAGCGTCTCATGTGGTCTCTTTGTATTAAAATACATGGAGCACTGGCAAGGCAATAGGTTGTCCAACGAATTCACGCATGTAAGTTCCACTACATATTTCTACATCATCTCTACTTTATCAACTTGTTTGTTCATATCTAACAAATACCTAAATACATTATGCAGGAAGATATAAAAAATTTTAGAAGGAAGTTAGCTGCAATCTTGGGGGATGCTCACAATAACAAGGATAAAAGGAGGATCTAAAGCATGTTACACATTCCAAAATACTATCCGAAATCAATGTCTTTGTCTTCCTTTTATACAAGGAGTTAGTATTACAAAAAAAATTATATTGTTCCATGCCAAAACAAGAATTTTAGCAAGTATTTTCGATTGTTTGCTCACAACATTAGTGTGTGTACTGTTTTGTGCAATATACTATATTAACAGGTTGTCGATCATACCATCACGGTATTACACAAACAACTACACAAATGTAATTTCAAAAACAAATTTATACTCTTTGAATTTGGAATGTTCTGCAATTCTCACAAATATGTACCTCTTTGTGATGCCAAGAACTTTCTCTTCCCCTTATTATCCATTTGCTGCTTGTTGCCTGCCGGATGCCCTTGGCCTACTCCTACCCTGCCCTCCTCCTACTGCTTGTCTTGCCTCTGGCTGTGCCCTGGCCACTGCCCTGCCCTGCTGCTGCTGCCTGCCGTAGCCCAGCTGCCCTTGCGGCTGCCAACAGCCGTAGCTGCGCGCCTATGGCCCGGGCCTCTAGCGGCCGGCGCACTTGTGCAGCTCCGCTTGCCTGCCGCCTCCCACGCACCCGAGCCGTCAATGGAGGAGTTGGGGAATTCTGGAAGACCTAGGGTTTTGGCGGGCGGGAATGACACAAGAGGAAAGGAGGACGGTAAATCGATTCGATTCCCAATGGCGGCGGCGTGGGCTGGCTGTGAGCGGTGGTGCAGGGTGGCTGTGGGCGGCGCGCTCGCGCTGGCGGTCGGCAGCGATGGGCGCCCATGGCCGGCTTCGAAGAAAAACGACACCGACTGGATTTGCTCAACCGGGATCTGACTAATTAAGAAAACATGAAATTACAAATATACCCCCCACACAAACAATAAGAAAAGACAATTTTACCTTATTCAATTTATATTGCAAATTAATTGGATGGAAAAAGAGATAAATTTACACCGTTAGATTAAATATACTGCCAGTATATATTTGTAGTATAATGTACCGTAAAAGTTCTCTAAATAAAAGCAGACAGGTTTTGATCCACAAAGAAGAAAATAATTAAGTTGATTAGGACACAACCTACAACAGCTAGTCATAGAGTGCCCTACTCCCACATCAATATATACTCGTCCTAACCTAATAGTGTTGTTGGACCATTGAAATATGGTCTTATTTTCTCCCTAACTCCAAGGGCCCTTCTAATAATTAGCCAGAAACATCATGCATGAGCCGCATGATGCATGCTCCATGTGTCTCCTTTAATCACCTTTCAACGTGTTCATGGTTGGTGCTTGCCTCAACAAGAAGAAGGGACTATTTTTTAGGGATTGTGAGGCTTTGGGAATCCTGGTCTAGCTCCTGCAAATAAGGATTGCAGTTCCAATGATGTATCTGGCTGGTATAGATAGCAACCCATCAATACTACTGCCATCCGTCGAGAACTCGAGATGCGTATTCACTGGTCTTACTTCATTAATATCCCTTTCTGTGTGTTTCATGCAAAGGGGGAGTAGTTGTTAGGGCAGAGATAATTGTCACTTTCAGAGGAGATACATGCAAAAAGATGAGTTTATGTATGTTAAGCTTGTTATGCTAATGTAATATATAACGCCTTAGACATCCATGTAGCTGGAGTCTACCAAAATACTTTTCAAATTCTTGTTAAATCCAAAATTTATTAAAAAAAACTTGTGTATACCATATCCCCACATTGCTGCGATTGATATTTTATTTTATGAAAAAGATCACAAAGCATTTTGATTAGTTGAAGAAAAATCAGCTACCTGAAAATTTAGCAAAAAAGTGTTCTGGTTAATGCCATATCATGAATTAATTCCGTGCTACGCGTTGTCCGGCCCATTTGTAACCAGGAATGCCATGAATTATATATGTGCATATCCGTATGTCGAGCTTAGAAATGTCTCAGCTTGTTTAGCTGCTTAAAACTAATCTAGCTAGTTCCACGGTCATGGCAGGAGGATTTGTTGAAATTTTTAACAAATTCTAAGTTCCTATTAAAGCATGCCTATGTTCCAACCGCTTGTTCGGCTGCTATGCTACTTTAATTCCCCGTTTGGTTAATATTAGTAAGCAGATTATTGTCGCAGATTATCTGTTTAAATAAACTATATGAATAAATGAAACATTTTGAAAAATAAACTTAGCAAATAGCATAAAATAAATGGTCTAAACAATGCGTTAGAAGAATTTTTTTTTAGCAAACGGATATTTTGGAGCATATAGCAAATAATTTGAAAAGAACAGGGTTGTTAACAATACAGCTATCCCCTATAGTAGGTTATGATATTGCTAGCCATCAATGAACAGATGATATATAGTAGATTGTGATGTGCCTGGCCAGTGGAAGGAGAATATATAGTGCGTGGCATTTTCATAGGCACCCGCTGGCTTGAGGAGCTGACTATTAAAATTGTACCACAGGCGGCTACTTAAGCTGATCGTTTGTAAAAACGTATGATGAAATATGTGATTAGATATTGATATCATTTATCGATGTATCAATATAATTTATGGCAAAATTTTGGGTACTAATGTATACGAAAATATGTAATTCTTGGATATGTGTTCAAATATAAATATAGACGGATACTTAGGATGACCGCCTGTCTTGTTCAGGTCGTTCACTTATTTAGATTGCCCGTGAAAAGTAATTTTTATAGGGATTAACTTAAGTGAGTTCTCTTAGCAATGTTACCCGTGAAAAAATATTTCCGAGGGCGGTTATCTTAAGTGAACCTCCCATGAAAATGTTTCTGCACAGGCAGCAAACTTTCTGCCTCTGTAAATAGCTGGGTTCCACTGTCCGTTCATTGCATGCAGCTGATGAAACACAAATATAAATAGGTTATGTGCTGTCAGGATAAATATTTTCCGTACAATTGGGCTCCATTGGACTGGAGGATTTTTCCAGGGAACATGAAGAATTTAAACTATAAGGATTTTCCTCCCTAGGGAGGTTATTTGGTTTCAGGGATTCGGACTTGAATGTTTTATTTGAAATACATTCCTTTGTCTCAATTCCAGAGGATTTGAAACGTGACCTCCAACCACATAGTTTTCTTCCCTTTGAGAATTCCCATGCAATCTCTCTTTCCCTGTCTACTCCAACACAATCTAAGTAATATATAATCTTAAAATTGCTATTTTTTTCATGTGAACCATCCAAACACGTGTTGTGTAAAATCTGCAGCTTTATTTTCTAGGGGATTCAACATGCCTTGGCATTCAAATCTCTACAGTTTCCCTAAGTGGAAACCTTCCTGAGTTACATATAGATTTTCCTCTCCTATATATTGGATCTGAAATAGTACACAAATAACAAATTTCAAATGCTCAAGGGCCATTCACTACATAGACTCTGCTCTTGCTAAGAAACTTATAAAACTTAGAGGCATCCTCTTTTGTATTATATTTTATTCATCAGACATCTTACCTAGATTTGGATTGCGAGGACTCTAAAATGTTGGCATAGCTTCAAACGCAAAACTACAGAAAATGCATATCATCAGCCGTCCGACAGGAAAGAAAAAATCAGACGCCTCAATCCAAGGGAGCAGCAATGCAGATGCATGGCAAGGTAGTTAGTCAGGTGTCAAGGAGCATGCATGCAAGCATTTTTTTAAATTAATTTTTTTCTCTTAAACTATTTATCCGAACTTTAAACTAACTATATTGTTGGATTCATTGTAATTAAATCTTTATAAAAAGATACCACATAACTATATTTCGATGACTTTTTTTGACTTTTTAAATGTTGCACACAATGTTAATGTAATGTTTCAACAAGTATTTATTGATGTTTCACTAATGCATTTGCAGTGTCCACGTTATCTTTTTATATGTTTCAGCAGATATTTTTTTATGTTTCAACAATTACAATTCAATGTTTCGAGCTAAATATAATTTTTTTAAAAAATAAAATATTTGAAAATGCTTATAGTCATGTGTTTGATGCAATCACAAAAATCGGACGCCTCTACTCCATGCTACTAGTATATGCTTAGATGCACATAGCCTCCACCAGTACGATAATGTATATGCTTATAACAAGCAATTTCGTTTTTAAACTTTAAATGATGTTTTCTTCTATTTTACTTATCAACGATCTTATCATACCATTGCATTCGTTGTAATTAAATGTTTACCATAAGATCTCACTTAATTATATTCTGATTATTTTTTTATAACATACCTTTTTCATGCCGCGCATAGTTTTATTTAGGTGTTTCAATAAGCATTTTCTTAACGTTTCAATATTTTATTTATAAATGTTGCACACAATATTTTTTAATGTTTCATACTATCTACAAATGCTTTAGCAAAATTAATTATTCTTGTGAATATTTTCTATGTTTCACATGTCTTTCTTAAATGTTTCACTAGTTAGGACTAAATGTTTTATGTATGTAGTGGTTATTGATGTTGCAGTTAGTATTTTCCAAGTGTTTTGTTTCTTTGAAACATGGATGATCAAATGATGAAACAATTATTGTATAAGCGGTGAAACAACGCTTGACTTTTCTGTCAAAATATAACCATATGAGATCTTATTGAAAATATTTAATGAATACAACAGTATAATTATATCGTAAATCGAAGAAATAATTTATTAGATAAAATCATTTATTGTTTAGAAAATAAGTAGATATGTATGCATGCAACAAGTGGTAAGTAGTAGAGAGGCATCCGATTTTCGGACATCCGTCGGACGTCCAATGCGTAGGTGTCTCCAAAAACTGCAGGACACCATGACTAGGTTGCTGCATATGCTAGGACAGCTAAAGACGTATAGCTATCAAGACTTAATAAGAATGCTGGTGTAGTGGTTTGTGTTGGGATACTTGTGGTGTCCCACATGGTGGCTATGCATCGGTTTTCTGCTAGGACCTTCAATGATTATGTATAGTGCCACCAGGTATATATCTTAAATGGGATATTTTTCGGTCCATTAAAGATGAGACATCTTGACAAGTCGTGTTGACCCATCACTAATGACCTGCCATGCATGCCCATATCTATAGTAGTGTATCGACCTCTGTCAGTCCTTACATAACGTAAAACGGATGGCTTAAACATTAGGTACTTAGGTACTGGTAACTCTGCCAAGATGGTATTAATAGTGTATGAACGGTTTCCAATTGGTCCAAAGCATGAATATTTCTTCCTTTATCTTAAGAAGTTACCAATAGCTCATGCAAAATTGCAACAATTTTCTGCCTGGCACGTACAAAAAATTATTGCCACAAGCCAATGTCAGATAATGATATCCGTTTCATGTGCTAATTAAGTTATTGTGCCAACCAGATCCATTGTACTTTAGAAGCACAAGCTAGCTAGGATGCATTTACTATGAAAGGATGTATAAATAGACGCTTATATTTGTTGTTGGGGAGTGCTCAACATATGGAATAATTGCCAATACTAAACTAGGTATTGCAAAATTCAAGTCTTTGAATGAAACTCTTATATCGTTTTGACAACTCACTCAGCTTATAGGACTGAGAGGTGTCGTGAAAACATTCAAATGTGGCTCAATCAACTGCTGAATCTGAATATATAGTTGTTCACAAATTCTTTGTCTTTGTTTCGACTTTGAAACATTATGGCCATGCTTTTGATTAAGTTACTCTCCTTTGTGACAACACAAGTGCAATTAACATTGCCTAACATCCGATGGAACATTGATGTGCTAAGCACATTGATATTCACTTCTATTTTCTAAAACATCATGTTGAAAAGGTGATGTTGAGCATTAATTTCTGTTGATATGAACTTTCGTTGTTCACACGAAGGCCTGAGAGATTTGCTTAGCATTAGTGCAGGACCTATCAATCGGGTTCAGGGCGTGCCAGTTAGTTAAATCTTGCTACTAACAAGATAGATAGATTGATGATCAAGGAACTGATCAGCCAATAAGCCGATGTGATGTAAGTTAGCCGATGTCGATAAGGTTTTGATCAATCGGCTATAGATTCAGTAATCAGATCAACAATGAGATTTATTTTATCATCGACTAGAACTAAACCATGCATAATCATCAATAAACCGTTCTTTATCAAAAGCAATCTCGATAGATCAGACTAAACCGAGACAGTATAAGATTAAAATTGATAAAGATAAATTTAACTAAAGATTATACAAGTTTGAGTATGTGCCGATGAAACTCAGAAATAGCAATGAGACAATATAATATGAATCAATCGGTCAAAACTGATATAGTGTAATAAACTAAAGTGTATATCGACTAACTAACTGATACATCTGATAACTAAAGCCCAAAATAATGATCACATTGGCTAACACTCCGATGATCGTTGCAAAAAGACCTATCGGTTTGCTAGAATTAAACTTATTAGCAACAATATAGTAGATTGGACTTAACCGAGACATTATGAGATTGGAGCTAATAAGAAAAGCCTACTTAACTGATAGATCTATACAAACGTGAGAAATATAACAAGTCTATCTAGAATAACAATGCGATTAGAGAAATATCAACTAAGTCAGAATATCAGACCTAACTGAGAAAATGCTAAGTTGATACAACTCTAAATAGTAATACAGTTAAAGATAAAATTAATATATCAGATAGGCAACACTTGTGTCAACCTTGGTCGAATATCAGACTTAACCGAGAAAGTTTTAGCCACACTGATACAAGCGAAGTTGATGGAACATATTTCCTCGCTAAAGATCAAACTCAACCAATGCAGCTCAACTTGAAATTAAGAACTCGCCGAAATAAATGGTTGGCGATGCGTCAAAAGTAATTGTATTGATCTATAGAGATGATTTATAAAGAGCCTGGATGTATATATTTATACCATCGAATTGATACTAGTTCTGATCAGACACTAGATATAACTTCCTAAAGATAAAAAAATTACTAAATCTTGCCTAATTAATAAATAAAATTAAATTGCCATATCGCGGTCTTCACGATTTATTCTTAAACTCGGTCTCTTCTTAATAAACTTCCATCGACTAGTTGACCTCTTTTCTTAACCGAATCCACTAAAGAAGTTTATTAATTTTTGGTGTTAGCAATTTTGTGATACAAAGTAGTAATTGACGGATATTTTGTGGAATCCTTTGGATTATTTTTCTCATATTGCATTTCTTCGGGGAGAAATTAGGAGTTGTTCATTCATTGGTATGTTTAAAGGAGGAGTTCTTTTGATTTCATTAAATGGGATATGGTTCGGTGTGAGAGTTGATCGAAAAGGTGGTTGGGGTAATATGGGAAGAAAATTCTAAGAGCATGACACCCTCCTATAAAATGAAATATGTTTAGCACAATGCCTCTTTTCTTAAATCCGTGCCAACCATTCTAAGGGCTCGGCTCTCCACTAGTACTAAAAGCCAATAGAACGAGAAAATCAGAGAGATCCTATTTAAATGAACTTGAATGTGCTCATCTACTGTACATGATTCATCATATCATGTAAAACTTGTCAATCCATATACATGCAGATCGATTTTAAATAGTGCTACACCAGAGGTAGACGCTTAACGAAATAGAAAAAAAGGCCAAAAAAAATGAATACTCGAGTGCTTGTCATTCGAAGCTAAATATCAGGTATTTTGTTAGCTCTCCGGTTCATATTGACGTTCGGATAATTTTTGTAGAATTAGGAGGCATCGGGAGTGGTGTATCCCCATGGATCTGAATGATCTGTTCAATAGTCAGGCATGGATCGGCTGCGAAATGCCACAACACGGCCAACTATTCGGAAGCTTGCAAACAAGCCTTGTCATCCCATCAGAAAGTAAACTGCCTAGCTTGCGGGCAACGGAAGATGCGCCAAGACAACGAAACGTTTCAAACGGTACCGAGCTGGTGGCTAGGTTGTTGAGGCACCCGTGGTGCCTCACTGCTTGCTCGTACGTGTCCTCAACCATGCGCTGCCAGCCAGCTAGAGTCTTCATATTGGTGGATCTGTAGGTGTAGGAGTCATCACACTTCGCTATAACGGTGAGGAAGCGCCTAGCTAGGTTAATTTTTGTGATCTTATTGTTGTTAAACGTGCTGTGTGTAAAAAATTGAATTATATAGGTGATCAAACAATTGGTATGTCCTTAGAGCAAGTCTAATAGTATAGCCATATAATAGTTACCTATAAAAATATACCACACTATTAATATCCGGTAACACCTCTTATACACACACAACCCCTTGAAGTCCTACGGTTGATCCAAATCTATAGCCCGTTTTCCTTTTCTCTCCTTTTTTATTTTCTCTATATGTGCTTAAAGTTGGTTTAAACCCTGTTATTGTACTCGCTCTTAAATTGTAAGCTACGATATCTGTAACATTATTGTGACTTTGGACTCGATGGAATTGACGAGCAAATTAACTACTACTGCTAGTCTCTCTTGATCCTTACCCTTTCGGTTGAGATACTTTATGAAATACTGCAAAAATTGAGGCGTCTCTACAGAGAAAAAAAATCCCATATCCTCCCGGCCTCTTCCCTTCCTTCTCTGGCGACTCTCTGGTCGCCGGCGTGAGGAGAGGGGGCGGGGTTGCCGTCCACCATTAGCCTATTAGCTTAGGTCTAGATAAAAAGCTCTACTCGTAATCGTGTCTTTCCGTAGTCGGGTTCTTCCCGTCCGTGCCTGTTGATTGATTGCCAGAGTTCAGCGTCATCGTCCCGACAACAAAGAGTCGTTTTTAGTCGCCAATAATCCTATTTGGAATCACATAAGAGGAGATGAAATGGGGAGAAAACAAATTGGGAAATGTTTTTTCAACCTGGCAGATCTAGTGGAAGTTTGCTGGCGGCGCATCCTAAGCACCTCCCTTGTCTCCAGTCGTCGTGCGGCGGTGGTTGGGGTGCTGGCTGGCTCATCCCCATAATCCATGTCATTTCGGTAGCTTGCGCCGTCACCGTTGATGCATATGACCAACTTCTTCCACCTCCACTTGAAGGTGAAGGGGAAGGGAAAGGCGGTGGCCGTCACCACGCCCATTGCGTGTGGTGAGTTGGGGCTATAACGGTGTTCGATGTTGGGGTGGCAAGCTTTATGGGCAGCATGCAAGGATATATTTGGCGACCTGTGTTTCTGGAAGGCCAGTATTGTGGTGATGCTGGCTGCATTGGTGCTTAATTTCTCCTCGGGATCAGGATCTGCAGAGGGATGGGCTGGTCACGACTGTTGGTCATCAAGGAGATGCAGCTGGTCACCAGGTTAATTTCTCCTCTTCCTCCTCTGCTGAGTTCCATTGATGTAGCAAGACAGAAGTGTTGTCGCTGCTACACTAGTCCTCTCTTGATTAATGTTGACTGGAGTTTGGGGACCTTTTTCTTGATGTTTCTATTCAGCCGTAACCATGCTGGGTTTACCGTTCAAGTTGAGCATAGACCATTTGTGCAAATTTGTTTCACAGGATTCCAGCTAGTGCTCCTCATTCATATTCAATGGTGAACTCCGTGAAAATTTATTAATGTTGTGTCCAGTGAAGCTTACACCAAAATATACAATGAATCAACAAACCTCTGACTTTTGTCGTTTCCATGGAGGCAACAGAAGAAGATTACATGTTTGTCAAACGGTGTACTCATGGAGACCCATGGATGTAGTCATCGCGGCAACGCCGCTGCTCCGTGTCGATCCCATCCTTCACCGTTATTTGGTTCTATCTGGAATTTGTTTTGCTTCACCGAATCTTTCGTTCAGGAAGGATGGTTGTGTGTTACATGATCAATCGTTGTGGCGATGTACCGGTGATTATTTCCTTAAACTTTGTCTTTGCTATATAATAAAATTATGAGTCTTAAAAAAAGCTGGACAAATTATTGTATCAGGACTAGTTTCAGAGAGTTCTTGTACGTCTAGAAAGGGTGTGTTTGATCGATTTAATTGCTTTCTGTCCTTGCTTGTTATGTAGGAAGAGAAAAACCAGCTTTGGTCTAGCTCGTTAACTTGGGCATATGAAGTCCTGCCATCCAGCTGCACAGTCCTGAGAGCTAGAATGTAGCCGTAATGATTCTGAACTGTTCATGGTCATCCTGTCATCCACATGCACACAATGCGTCAATGCTCACGCTTTGATTGAACAGTAGCTTACATCTTGGTTGTGCTAAATCACTGAAGTTCATCGTATATCAGTTTTTTTAACATAGTACAAACGCATGCGTTCACAACATGTATACCTTCATTTTTATGAACACACGCATATCCTATCCCTATGAATATCTCAGAAAGACTAGCTAGACTAGCATATCTTGAGATTGATAAAATCACCACAGATGTCTCGCTGTTAAGAGATACGTCATCAATAAAAAATAATAATTAGCCATAAATATGACCATTCGTATCAAATTTAAAACTTGAACTCGGGTGAATAAATTTCACTATACGAAACATAACTACGATACTTAACATAACTAGTACACTCAACCTCGCATTGATTGTATGATATATAATACCTCTGTCTTTAATAAATAACGTTAAATCCAACATAATGTAGTATTAATGATTGGAGGGAGTACTTGCACATGCTAGTGTACTGGACGAGATCAACCTTGTCGTGTCGTCGCTGTCAATCCATCATCCATATACTTCCTCTGTTGCAAAATATAAAGAGATTTTTATTGTATGGAAAACAATTGTTTAGATTTGTAGTATTAAGAAGAGATTTTAGTTGTATGAAAAACACTTGTTTAGATTCGTAGTATTAAGATACGTTCTAGCCAATCAATTTTAGGACAGAGGGGGTACTATATAGGAAAACAATTTTACACTGAAAAAACTAGCTTGTTTGGACAAATGGCACGTGTCACCCTCCTCCCCTCGTGTGTGCCGTCACTCCTGCCACAGCATCTGTCAGTGGGGAGGAGGCCGGCCGGGAGGATCATGGTTTTTTACATAATCTACAATGAATTTTTCAATGGTGACCATGCCGACCGGGGCTTTGACAATAGAATGGCAATGGTGAATATTTTGAATTTTATGTAATGGTTAGTTAATGCTTATGCAAACTCCTCTTTGAGTTTCAAATTTTAGCATTCATCTCCATCATTAATCCTGGCATTACCCAGGCAAGTCTAAGTCTAATCCTTAAGAGGATCCAATGTGGAGTGGATTGGGTGGTGAGGTGGGGATAATCCCTCCTAGGTGCCATGGGGGAATTCCTCCCGTGGTGCCGAAGAAAACCTATTTGGGTGCAACAAAACATGTTTTTGTCAAGTATGACAATTTTCTCGATGACCCATGGATCAATTTCTTGGTGCTTCGTGCCACCTTGGGTGGACCATGTCATCTTCATCTGCCTTACCTGGTGAACTATCAGTGCAATTCAGTAATGATTGTAAAAGAAGAACACCTTCATCGTTTCCTATTAAAACTGGCTGGGAAAATAAGCACAAAAAATCAAAATTCGAAGAAAGCAAACCAAGGATGACCGAAATGGTATTGAAAATTAGAAGAAAGCAAACTCATAGTACACACACTTTTAACTTTTGAGTGATATTAAAGTGTATGTACTATCAGTTATTATGGTATAAATCTAAACTATCAAAGAACTGATTTTTCGATTATTTTTCCATCCAATCCTCTTTCTACTAGCTCTGCTAGCTTGTCCGTTAATGTTGTGCTATGGACTACTGTAACACATGCATGTAGTGATACTGATATATTAGTTCATCTTGTTCATTTGACACGAATACATGTCATATCCAATTTGATGTACGGAATTGCACCATGTGTTTGGATTTAGAATTTTTTATGAATTTCTTGGGGGTGGGTTGGTAATTAACTATTCAGATATGTTCGGATTTAAAACCTTGCCGGTGGTTACTAGTTTCTGCCTTCCGGTCTAGGAGATCATTATTTCATACCCTGGGTTTATCTTTGATTAGGGGCCAGCGACAGAGTTGCATGTGCTAGGCGTACTATACAGCATCGATCATATTATGTCGTAATGCGCAGTCCTCGTCACTACTACAAAAACCTCCATAGGTACCGGCCACATAGGAGCCGGATTTGCTAGAACCGGTACCTAAAAGACAAATAGACCCAATTTTTCCACGAACCGGCACCTATAAGATCTTATAGGTGCCGGTTGAATGGGAGAAGCCTATAGGTGCCGGTTTGCAATAAAAACCGGTACCTATGAGCCCAAAAAAGGTGCCGGTTTTATTTACGAACCGGCACCTATCACATAGGTGCCGGTTCGTAATAAGAACCGGCACCTATGTTACGGCCACATAGGTGCCGCTTTAACCTAATAAACCGGCACCTATCACATAGGTGCCGGTTCTTATTAAAAACCGGCACCTATGTGGTGGCTTCCTTCGGAAGGAAACTAAATAGGTGTCGGTTCATAACATTAACCGACACCTATATCCCCCAAGTCTATATATACCCCTTGTTCACTGCATTCTCATGATTTTGTGGCTTCTCTTCAGCTCATCCAAACGGGGGGAGGAGGTTTTGCCCAAAAATTTAAAAAATATCGAGAGGTCTATGTGTTTGCGTGCGTAAAGGTTAGTACATGTTGATTCGATATGTAATTCGCACTAATATTTGTCAAGTTAATTTTTTTTTGCAATTTGTTTTGTTGAATGAGAAGCATGAGAAAGTATGATGACTTATTATTTTGGAGTAATTTAGAGATTAATCATCAATGAGTAATGTAACTGTTATTAACATATATCAGAATTTCAATAGATATAGAGAATGATATACGTATGTTAGTGGTTAATTTAAGAATTTTCGTAGGAGCGATGGATGAAGGAGGGATGAACATTCCG
>BDMV01000004.1:15649886-15660820 GCA_008326285.1 Oryza officinalis
TTAGATCTTCCTTGTATCCTTGTTATTGTGAGCATCCCCCAAGATTGCAGCTAACTTCCTTCTAAAATTTTTTATATCTTCCTGCATAATTTATTTAGATATTTGTTAGATACGAACAAACAAGTTGAGAAAGTAGAAATGATGCAGAAATATGTAGTGGAACTTATATGCATGAATTCATTGGACAACCTGTTGCCTTGCCAGTGCTCCATGTATTTTAATACAAAGAGACCACATGAGACGCTGGAAGAATTTAATTATATTAGAGAAGTGATAATATACATGTAGGTAGTGAAAAAAATCATTCTTGTAGCAGCTGCATAACATACAGATCTCCTTGCAATGGCAAATTTTGTTCAACCGTGAGTTTCCAAGATGTAATTTTTTTGTCAGGCCATTGAGTTGCTATATGCGGTTCTTCTTGTTCCAACAATTGAAAATATTGCTCTATTCCTTCTAGCTGTTATGTGAGAAAGTGTGATTAGTGTGGTATTTTCATGTCATTATTGGTTTAATTCTAAGTTGAATACTTACAACTTTTGATAGTTCCTTGCGTGCTGTGGATGGATTCGCCATGGAGTCAAGCACTTGGATGATGCGGCGTTTGGCGTGTATGACTGCCAGGTACCAATGTTTTTCTTGTATGTTCATGGGGAGGAAAATCTTTACAAAGTAATCATTGTTAGGATATTTGAGTAGTAAAAAGATGTTCAAAATTTCATAGTATTGTGGCATAAGTGTTACCATATCGTGCTTTAGATATCTATTCGCTGTTGCTTTAGCCATTGCCCGATCAATGATGTCTTTGGAAACGTAGTGTTCGCCATCTCTTTGTAGCAACCTTGTTATTAATGGTTTCTCTAGGAATGCCGTTCTTTCTGCCGTAGACAAGCAATGTATGCATCGATGATCTAAAAGCGAACAAAAATGTCAGGATATGTATGTGCTAGTATTTTCATCAGAGAATAAGTGCACAGGTTGATAAACTTACTACATCATCCAAGTAACTCGCACTGGATTCAGTCACCAGATTAGTCAGAATTTGCATTATTTTTTGGGAAATTGAGACATCATCGATATGCAGCACTACTTGTGATTCTGGTGCACTCATTATACTTTTAATGGTTTCCTCATCTTGTGCAGTGCACTTGTACTCTGGCATTGAAGTTAAATCTGTAAGTGAACTGCAACCAAAAAAAAATTAATTTGGTGTGCTTGAAATGCTTACTTTGCCACCATCATCCTAGGTATATACAACTGATGGGAAATGAAAGCGAAATCAATTGCTAACTTTACAAACACATTATCTGGTGATTATGGGCATATGGGCATTCTAAATTACATAGAAGTTATTTATGTTCATATGGGGATTATGTACACCAAGCATAAGTAATTTAGACATCGATTCGCATGGAAATCTGGAAAAAAAACATAGCAGGACATAAGGACCAGTTATACTTAGCACCCGTAGTTCGCTTATAGTGTCTTTAATGGTTTCTTCTATTCCAAGAATCACTGATTGGCCTCAATCTCTTCTTTGAGGGGGCACCTTTAGAAGTAATCACTTCAGGATCAAGGACTCTCTTCCTGTGTGGTTGGTTACAAGCTGAAAAGTGCGCTGGCAGAGGACCGAACGGCCACTCTTTATTAGTGTTCACCGAGTCTTCAACCATAATACTACGAAAGAACTCTCTTACCTTTTCTGACTGCTCAGTTGATCTAGAGGCAATAAATAAAGCAAGACTACTCATGTTTCTCAGGTCACGGTAACAATCCATCTGCTCAGACCACACGAGTGTTGGTACTTCTATCTGACTCAAATGCCGCTTTCGCTTCCATTGTCCACCTGACCATAACACAACAACGGGGAATGGTGCCAAAACCAAGAAATTTAAGAATAGTAAAAACATGAGAGCACAAGATGCTGTCACACTCCATCTTTTGGCATTGGCAATTGGCACTACTCATCTATTGCTCCTCAAAAGTACACCTCACATGAACCTACACTGCATTGTTGTCTTTTGATGCAACGGTAAACATACCCCCATCATCTTGCCGTGCCACATTGACAACTTCCCACTCATATAGCTTCCTTATCCCTGCCCGAACCTTCTTGAACATGGCCGGCGTGTAAATACGTGCCGCACTTTTCTCTAATGGGTCAGCACATATTGTAGTGTACGGGACAAACTGTGAGGCTCTCGCATCCAGCTCGGCCTCATTCCTACGAATACGTGATAAGCAAAACTCATAGTGTTCAACCAAATCGACCAGTGACATCTTTCGATCAAGATGCCTATGCAGTCTTTTGAGTTCAAAGACTCACTCCGTTGGTTGCTCCGCATTCCAAAGAAGTGTTTCCCTTTCATATATGCAGCGGACCACTTCTTCCTTAGTTCGTACATCATGCAGATCCATAAGTCATTTTCATTGATTCCAACTTGTCCTTATACTCAATCCAATTTCGCTCAAACTCATCAACATCCATTTCATCATAAAGGAATTTCTTGAAGTCGGCAAGCTTTTGCCGACGGAGGTGACGTTTCATGTTCTCCTCAATGTGCCAACTACACAATCTATGATCAGTATTGGGCAAAACCTTCATAATTGCCTTCGCCATTGATGCATCCCCATCAGTGATCAATGACTTTGGATGTTTATGGTGCATTGCCTCCAAAAGAGTTTGTAGCAGCCAAACATACGAAGAAACAGTCTCATTTGACAAAATACCACACCCAAAAATAACTGTGTTGCGATGATGGTTAGTTCCAACAAATGGTACAAATGGAAGATTGTACTGGTTCACACGGTATGTACTATCAAAGATTAACACGTCACCAAATGCTTCATAGTCAAGCTGCGATTGACTGTCGGCCCAAAATAAATTCCTTAGACGACCCTTTTCGTCTATGCTGTATCTAAAGAAAAAATCAGGGTCTTCTTCTTGCTGAGGCATCAGATGGTTCACCACAAGATCAGCGTCCCTCCCTTTAATTCTCTTCTTCTTGTATCGGACAAAAAAATTGTATAGGTCTCGCATTACGAACCCGACCTTATCATACCCACCATGATTCTTCTCCATTACTTCCATTATTTGACATGTTCGAAGCCCGCCAACTCCAAGCTCAACGGCCTCAGCTTTTTGAACATCATTTACCTCACGATGAGATCGTAAGAAAGCAACCAGGTCAGGGTTAGCAAGTCTATGCGAATGTTTACCTTCAAAACATGTTACATACCACGTTCCGGTCTCTCCATTCAGCTCAATTTCAAGCATAGCCTTACACCCGCAGCGGGTCAAGGCTCGTGGCTCCCTTTTCCGATTGGTTCTCTCAAAGTTTTTGAGCGTCCTGTACCCTTCACATGAGCAACAAAATCGCCTCCAAAAAACAATCTCAGTACCACTATTTCGTTTCACTTTGTCCCTTCTAATGCTAAAACCTTTACACCTTGCATATTCATTGTAAAACTTATAACCATCTTCCTCGCTTCTAAAAAGCTTACTAGCAACCATGTTATATTTCTTCATCTCCTCCAAGCTAACTTCGTTCTTAGCCATTGTGTACCACTGTCAATACACAGTAATCATAGACAGATAGAGGAAACATATCAGCATAGATTAAAATATAATTAATATATTGCATTTCATACATCACTTTTAAAAACCTATAAAAAGTTGTAAGTCTTCACATAAATCAAGTGGTTACAAAGACGAGCTGTGTCACACACAGATCACATCACAAATATAAAATGCATGTAAGAATAATGATAAAATTAATATTATTTTGTGAAAAACATCCTACAAAGAAATAAAGGCGGCAAATGTGAAAACAAACGATTTATGACAGCTTGCAATATAAATATTCAATGGAACTAGTGTTATGACATATATGGATAATACTTTAATTTTAACCAATTTTAAGTAGCACAATTTGCAGTACTGTCACATTAATTTGACATAGCTCACTCATCTGGCAAAACAGCTATGTTTATTGCAATTCTAGTTGCATCAAAGTCAGCCTAGTAATTGTAGCCATTCCAGATAAGTTTGTAAAATCTGCTATTCACTAGCTATATTTGTTTACTTTTCTCATCCAACCTACGAATTATTCTCTATTACTGTTCTTTGAGATGCAAAAAAGAGATGTTGTTAGGGCACTTGATATATACAAAACAGCAACTAACCAGGTGAAATTATGTCCCTCTACTGTCAATCCATTAATAAATTTGTTCACTGGTTTATTTTCACTTGCATGTAGCAATAAAATTACNTCTAGTAAAGGAAAAGAGATAGTTTTGGCTTCAACAGGCATAATTACCTCTTCTCAAGCTATTAATTCAGAAAAATGGACCTATCTAGGAGTTTGTTTAGAAGAATAGCAAGCAGAGACGATAAATCTTTAAGTTGTATTGATAAACAAAAAGGTAAAAATGAAGACATAGATGAGCTTGAAGATATTGCAGAAGTAGACAAACAGCTCGAAAGATATCAAAGAGATACTCTGAGGGCAATAAGACCTCAACAAATATATTGCATGAGATTTTTTGAGAATAAAAATGGGTTATACAGAATATCTAGAGAAGTAGAGTTAAGCGTTTTAACAAAGCCAGTTGAGTTAAAAATTGTAGCCAAGGAATTTGAAAATGGATTAAAGTATTCAGGGTATAAATATATTCACCAAGGTATGTATAAATAGGAATCAAAGGTATGACAAGAAAGAAATTAGGAGCTAAAGTTTTAATAACTCTGTTAGATAAAAGGTGGGACACAATAGATAAAGCAGCATTAGGATTTTTAGAAGGTGATATGAATGAGAATATGTTGATAACATATATAGCCTCAGATCTAATGATGCCTATAAAAGAATTTATAGATAAAATGAGTTTTGGTTTTCAAACAAAGAGATACGAAGAATTTAAAGGAACAAATTTGCTAGTAAGCATAGAATTTATAGGAAGATTAACTAATAGAGGTGCCTCCAAATACAAAATAAATGTAAATGACGTGATTGAAAATATGCACTCTAAGGGAATAACTTTCATGAGCCCTTTAAAAATAAGTTCTGAAGAAAGGGCAGGAGAAGAATGGAAAATTAGTGATTTAATTCAAAGCAAAATTTTGAGTCAGCCTGAAAATTATATAAGTTATCAAAACAGTAAAGGGAATACTAGCATTAGATTTTTAAATTACAAACCCAGAACCACAGATGACTTAGAAACAGAAGCATCTGATAGAAATATAATAGATAATAGAAGACATAGTGTTTCAGAGTTTATGGAAAAATTAGATCAAGAAAGTGAGATAAAATATTACGAAAATAAATTAAAGGAAATAAATGAAGAATATAATAACTCTATGAAGAGTGAGTGGCCTAAAATAAGAGATAAAGAACTTTATTTCTATAGAGAATTAGCTAGAGTAAAGAAAGTAAAGAAGAACGAAGATATGGCAATAGAAATTTCAAAAAACCAAGAAACCAAGATAGAACAGATAAAGAAGAAAGAGCAAGATAAGCATGGCAAAGAAGAGC
Organism: Oryza officinalis; assembly: GCA_008326285.1. Classification (NCBI taxonomy): domain Eukaryota; kingdom Viridiplantae; phylum Streptophyta; class Magnoliopsida; order Poales; family Poaceae; genus Oryza; species Oryza officinalis. Next base: position 15,655,418 of record BDMV01000004.1, read on the forward strand.
AAAATCTTGGTAAAATTTTAAGTGAAGAAGAGCAATGGGCAGAGAATGAAAAATTATTTCTTGAAAGTTATGAAGAAGAAATTAATCTAATAAATGAGATGGAGAATATAGAAAATGAAATAGACAATGCAGAACAATATAATGATTTTATAAACACATTAGATGAAGTAGGGTTACATAATCTTGATAATGCAATGGAAGCTATGGAAGTGGATTTAGGAACAGGAAAGAGAAAAAGATATGGAGAAGGTACTGTGAAAAACGAGGGAGAAAGAGAAAGACCAGCTAGGGCAGCAGGAAAATGGCCCCCTGATAGAGAGGAATTTTCATATAACTATATACCAGGACAATATAGGCACATGGGTACTAAGAGAAGAGATTTTGAGAAGCCTGTTAAATTTCAAAACCAAAGGAGTGATGGTGCTATATTAAATTTAGCCGCACATGACCCTATTGATTGGCCTAATATTATTAGCATTTGGAAAGGTTTAATAGTTCAAAAATATATACAAAACCAGCACAATATAGGAAGTAAAGTTGAAGATATGATAACCTACTTAGAAACATNTCCAACAAATGGTACAAATGGAAGATTGTACCGGTTCACACGGTATGTACTATCAAAGATTAACACGTCACCAAATGCTTCATAGTCAAGCTGCGATTGACTGTCGGCCCAAAATAAATTCCTTAGACGACCCTTTTCGTCTATGCTGTATCTAAAGAAAAAAATCAGGGTCTTCTTCTTGTGGAGCCATCAGATGGTTCACCACGAGATCAGCGTCCCTCCCTTTAATTCTCTTCTTCTTGTATCAGGCAAAAAAATTGTATAGGTCTTGCATTACGAACCCGACCTTATCATACCCACCATGATTCTTCTCCATTACTTCCATTATTTGACATGTTCGAAGTCCGCCAACTCCAAGCTCAACGGCCTCAGCTTTTTGAACATCATTTACCTCACGATGAGATCGTAAGAAAGCAACCAGGTCAGGGTTAGCAAGTCTATGCGAATGTTTACCTTCAAAACATGTTACATACCACATTCCGGTCTCTCCATTCAGCTCAATTTCAAGCATAGCCTTACACCCGCAGCGGGTCAACGCTCGTGGCTCCCTTTTCCGATTGGTTCTCTCAAAGTTTTTGAGCGTCCTGTACCCTTCACATGAGCAACAAAATCACCTCCAAAAAACAATCTCGGTACCACTATTTCATTTCACTTTGTCCCTTCTAATGCTAAAACCTTTACACCTTGCATATTCATTGTAAAACTTATAACCATCTTCCTCGCTTCTAAAAAGCTTACTAGCAACCATGTTATATTCCTCCATCTCCTCCAAGCTAACTTCGTTCTCAGCCATTGTGTACCACTGTCAATACACAGTAATCATAGACAGATAGAGGAAACATATCAGCATAGATTAAAATATAATTAATATATTGCATTTCATACATCATTTTCAAAAACCTATAAAAAGTTGCAAGTCTTCACATAAATCAAGTGGTTACAAAGACTAGTTGTGTCACACACAGATCACATCACAAATATAAAATGCATGTAAGAATAATGATAAAATTAATATTATTTTGTGAAAACATCCTACAAAGAAATAAAGGCTTGATGGACCGTTGGCAAATGTGAAAACAAACGATTTATGACAGCCTGCAATATAAATATTCAATGGAACTAGTGTTATGACATATATGGATAATACTTTAATTTTAACCAATTTTAAGTAGCACAATTTGCAGTACTGTGACATTAATTTGACATAGCTCACTCATCTGGCAAAACAGCTATGTTTACTGCAATTCTAGTTGCATCAAAGTCAGCCTAGTAATTGTAGCCATTCCAGATAAGTTTGTAAAATCTGCTATTCACTAGCTATATTTGTTTACTTTTCTCATCCAACCTACGAATTATTCTCTATTACTGTTCTTTGAGATGCAAAAAAGAGATGTTGTTAGGGCACTTGATATATACAAAACAGCAACTAACCAGGTGAAATTATGTCCCTCTACTGTCAATCCATTAATAAATTTGTTCACTGGTTTATTTTCACTTGCATGTAGCAATAAAATCACAGTTCTTTCTTAAGTTTAATGAATTAAGGACTTGGTATGTGTTAGGGCTTCAGAAACTTAGAAACTGATCGATCGAAAAATGTATGAGATAATCCCCTTAATTGCTGTGAACAGATCAAATCTATTTACACTATTATGTGGTTTTATCCCTCACCAGTTTTTTCCCTAGTGTTCTTATGCAAATCATGCCCATTGCAAACTTAATCTACTAGATTAAATCTTGCCTCTTTTTCCTAATGTAACAAGCTNGGCAAAAAAAAACTTCCAAAAAAATATCCAAAACCCTAGCTAGAAGCGAATGCAGCTCCCGTGCCCAGCGACCACCACTGCCACCGCTCCCTATCCAGCAACCGTCGTCCTCATCATCGCCAATGCCCTCCTTGGCCTCCCCGCCTCCCATCGCCGGTGTGGAGGGGGCGTCGGGTCTGTCGCTGTCGAGCTCCCCACCGCCGGATTCATCACCGTCGAGCTGACCATTGCCAGATCTACTGCCGCTGGATCCTACAGTCGTCGACCGCTCCCGCTCAAGCCCGCCGCTGGATCCCGTAGTAGCCGAAGCTTGCCGCTCCCACCCGTCGCTCTTGCTCCTGCCTGTCGTTGGATCCCGTAGTCGTCGGCCGCTCCCGAGCTCGCCACTCCTGCCCGTCGCCGGATCCTGCAGTCGCCGGCCGCTCCCGAGTTTGTCGCTCCTGCCCACCGCCGGAGGAAGTGAAGGATAGGAGGTAGAGAGGAGAGGAGAGGAGGTGAAGGAGAGGAGAGGTGGAGTACGGAGATGATAAGGATGAGGAGAGAGAGGGGAGAGAGGTTAGGAAGATATTTTAAGGAAAAGGGGAGTGAGCGCCAGTGTGGTGGGCTGGTGATAGACGACCCTTTTAGCAGGCACGCCTATAAAAAATAGGTTTATTGTTTTAGGCAGACCTGTTAAGAGGACCCATCTGCGAAAATTATTTTTTTTGCATGCGGCTCTTTTTTGGGGATCAATACTATCATAGGCAAACGATATTATAGTATTCCCATTCCATCGCATTCGACTCTTTCCCTCACAATCTATCCTGCTAGGGTTTGGTGTACTACCACCTCACCTCTCTCTTCTTCCTTGGCACCCTCACTCCCTCTTTTCCGGCCGTTGACTAACCACTAACCATGCTCTCTTTCTCTCTTTGCTAACTTTTTTGTCCTTTTTTTCTTATTGGTTGGATTCAATGTTGTGAGATCGCGGTAAACGAATCTAAGGCATCGGAATAGGGGAGTGAAGTGGAAACATGTAGCGAACATATGTTACACCACTAGACTTATTTTAGTAGGATGTGAACACATTTTTTCTACAAGATCTTATTTGATGTTAAAGCTGGTGAACAAGAAAAAATGAACAAGTTAATTAGCTCAAGTTGTTCCTAAAAAACATAGTTATTTTGAACAAGTTAACTGGCAAGCATATGTGAAGAACATTGAGTCTTGAAGAACTCAGATCATAGAAAGTTGGACTCTACTTAGAGCATCTCCAACAGTTTGCTAAATGAGGTTGCCATCCTTAAAAATTTGGCAAAACAAAAAAATTTGCTCTCCAATAGTTTGCCAAATGAGGTTGCCATCTTTAGCAAGCTGCCATCGAACCCCTCCGCGCGCGTATCTTTACGCGCGCGCATCCCAGTCCGCATTGCGCCCGCGCGTCGGCTCCGTGCTTTCCCGCGCGCGCGTGGAAGGTTCCGCGATGGATTCCCGCGCGCGTCAAGCCAGGCCGCCATATATCGCGATCGTTCCCGCAGTTCCTGCCCGTCCTTCGTCACGTCGATCGATCCTGCGGATCAGTTCCTGCCCGTCCTTCCGTCGCGTCGAGGAGACCCCGTGCGAAGGCCGTCGCGTGACGAGGAAGGCCGTCCGCGCCAAGTCCGTCGCGCCGCGCAATCAGGTTCGTACTCGCGCGATCTGTTTTCGTCGATCTGCTGTAGGTACCGATACTCTAGGTAGGGTTCCTTGCTCGCGATCAGTTGCTGCCGTCGATTAGGGTGGTGATAGGCTAGCTAGGTTTCCTTGCTCCTGATCTGGTTCTAGTTCGTGATCAGTTGCTGCCGTAGATTATGGTCGTTCCTTGCTGATTGATCATAGTTTCTAGGTGCACAAGAAATTTAGCCTCGGTCTTGTTGTTCAATGTTCCTTGCTGATGATCGATGATAGTGTTTCTTGATGATTGATGATACTGTATCTTGCTTATCAATGTTCCCCAATGCATTCTCTCAATTTATTTTTTTTCTTTTTTTAGACTCATGGAGATGGAAGGAGATACGTTCTTGTCGGACATTCTTCTGAATGGACAAGATGGTCATGTTGCTGGTTTGGACGACCTCACCATTCCAATCACTAAAGATACTCAGACTAATCAAGATCTCGATGTGGAAGTTGTGGCAAGTCGTGGTACAAAGGGAACTAGGCGGACCAAAAATTTTCATTGGAGGGAAGACGAAGTTGTTTGCTCAGGATGGTTGAACGCTAGCAAAGATCCCATCAACGGGGCCAACCAAAATCGTACCACGTTTTGGGGTAGAGTTCATGCTTTCTTTGAGAAGCACAAGAAAACTCCAGCTGTGAGGACAGAGAGTTCCATTATGCATAGGTGGCTCACAATTCAGGCTCAAGTCAACAAGTTTTGTTCATGCTATGAGGCGATTGAACGTAGGAATCAAAGTGGACAAACTATCCAAGACAAGGTATGTAAATATGTGTTTAATCTTTTACTTCAATTTGGTTCATTTGAGATAGATATATATATTGACACATTCCTTGTACAGATTTCAGAAGCAACCAAGTTGTACACGGAACTAGACAAGGACAAAAAGACATTCACTCTTATGCCTTGTTGGAACATACTGAAGGGGGAAGACAAGTGGAAAGCCAAGATGGTAGAACTTGCGGAGCTGGAGAAACAAGCAGCAAGCAAGAAGAAACAGAAGGCCGCAAAGGTGTCCAGGCCAAGGGATGAAGAAACCACCATCAACGAACAAGCCACAGATGTTGTTGCTCAAGAAACGGGAGCAAGGAAAAGGCCGGAGGGGATAAAGAAGGCAAAAGAAAATCTTAGGCGAGGAGGTGCTGAAGCTTGCATAGAGGCGTTGGACAAGATGTTGGCAAAGAAGGAGGATTTCAACAAGGAAAAAGAGAAGGCAAAACAAGAGAGGTTCATGGCTTCACTAGAACTAGATAAAGAATCACTAGAGTTAGAGAAGAAGCGAGTGTCAATTGACGAAAAGAAAGCTGAAGCGGACAAAAACAAGCTGAAGCGAACTTGATAAAAGAGGAAAAAGAAATTATGTTCGCGGACAT
>BDMV01000004.1:15668587-15705170 GCA_008326285.1 Oryza officinalis
TAAAATCTTAGGCATGATAGGTACATGAGGGAACGCTAAATAGATAGAGAAAATACTCTCCCAATCGAGGTGGCGACGACCGTCTTCCTTGCGGCCGGCGAGAAAGAGGGCGTGGAATCCGGTGCCGCCGAGGTGTTCTCTCTCTTTCTTACTATAGAACGCGATGAGGACGGAGTGAATAGAATGGACGATGTTTTCTCCGCGGTGGACGGATGGCAGCGCTAGGCCGGTGCTGACGCTGCCATGTGGGGTCAGCTATGTGTATTACGTGGCTATGAGGCTGGAAAGTGGGCCTGGGAATACATGGATATGTTGTGTATATCTGTGCCAAAAGACAAAGCTAGGCATGCCATGGTTTTACCACGGTAAAAAAATTAATGGGACTAATCAACAATGTTTAACTCTAGTTAGTGGCTGAATTGGGTTTTGGGGAAACCCACATGGTTAAGTTAGATAAATGTCCTTGTTGATTTGATCTCAGGCTTAGTATATGAGACTTTGGTCTTACTTTAGGCTGAAGTACATTATTAAAGAAGGTTAAGGGTAATTTTTGGTTAGGTGATAAAGACAGCTAAATGCTAATATAAGCTTAAATTCAGTTCCTAGAGACCAAGTCTGAAACGGTTATTGTATAAGGGTCTTACATGCATAATAAGGTGATGTTAACTTATAAATTTTCTTTCACTAAGCCTATTGTTTGTAGATGAAGTATTCATATACCTATTGGACAAAATGGATTTTCATTAAAAGCATTTATTTAATTTTGGTAATAGAGTAAAGTTTGTCATAGTTTATAGTTAACCTCTAGAACTTGTTTTAGGGGATTTTTATTGAGATACTCATTTAAGTGATAAATCCAAAACAAAAATATTGTAATCTAAGTATGTGATATATTGTAATTGAGAGTATTTCCAAGATTTTAGATTGTACCATTTACTTTTAGCATTTTTCTATTAGCCATCTTAATGCATATATGAACTCTATTATGCAAATGCATTTGTCCTATGCAAGAAAATACAAAAACACTTAAAGTGACCCAAAACACACAAGAACAATCATGCATTTCATCCCATACCATGTTTATGCTTTTCTAAAGATTATTTTCTATTTGATATGGCGGGGTTTAATTTCGTAAAGGGCATATGCATTTTGTTCAAAATAAAATGGATTTACCAAGTTGACATGTGTAACCAAAGGCTTTTAGTTTGGGAACATGAGACCATCAGATGTATTTAGATAATTTGTTATATCGACGTTATTAATGGATTGGCGACAGATGGTGAGAGTTTGCATATGAAAATTCAAAGTATTGTTAGGGTTAATTTAGCCATAACATTTGGGGTTGCTAAATATATAGATGTGATCAAGTGTCTTATTGGACAGAATCGTAGTAATGCGTTTTATCAAAAGATTATATACAGGACTTTTCCTATAAGCATGGAGTTAGGAGTTGGATGGATGGTACTAACTTCTCACTAGTGGAGAAGGGGTTTTTAACCCCGGTTCGTAACCCCATGTAATCCCGGTTATGCAACCAGAACTACGAATCCGGGACTAAAGATGCCCATCTTTAGTCCCGGGTGAAATAACCGGGACTAAAGATGGCTGCGCCACGTAGCTGGCTCAGCCATCTTTAGTCCCGGTTGGTGTTACCAACCGGGACTAATGATATTTTTTTTAAAAAAAAACATTTGCTGGTTCTGCCAGCTGCTTGTTTATATATTATGCATATATCTGTATAAATACATATATATGCATAATATATATGTATATATAATATGCATATATATATGTATATATATATATATATATATATATATATATATATATATCCTACATATAAGCACTCAAGTAAATATATACTTATATTACCGAAATATACTCACACACATAAGTACATGAATGCACATCTGAATATGTACATATATTACAATCTTTCGTTAATTATAATGTTCTATTGTATATTACGAAGAAAGCTAAGACATATTATCCATGGGGAGGATGATCAATAGCTCTTCCATCGTAGTAGAATTCTCCCGCGGGATCAATTATTTGTTCATTGATAAATCCCATCAGTTGTTCTTGAACAGCCTTGATAAATTCTTCGCTGGATAGGTTTTCCCTCATGTAAATAATCTATCATTTGAAAAAAAATTGAGATATAAGTATATGAAGTCAATAAGAAATCGGGACATAATGTATGAATAATTTTTACGTACTTCCAGATCCCTGTCACTGTTGATTTGCTGTACAAGTGCGTGAGTATATTCGCAGACGTAGTAGCCGCACAAGTTATTCCCCTTCTCCTGTTTTGCACACTTAAGGAGAAACGACGAGAGATTTAATGTACTAATTTTTTCTAGAAGCAATGAATGATTAAATATGTTTTGGAGCATGTACTCACCGGAAAATTAAATCTCCTACCAAGTTTTTCTTTCCAAACCCCGCGGACCAATGTACGGAACTTTGCCCATGCCCTATGTACAGTTGGAAGCTATGATTAAATACCGGAGATCTGCATAGTACCAATAGCAGTGTTCATAATTAATGACAGTTGAATAGATGGCATTACCTGTCTATCACTTCAAAAACCTTGGTGAAAGTAGACTCTGGTTTATCCATTGAGTCATAGACATGGACTTTGCAAAGTTCAAGGTCGAAGAGGAAAAGGACCCAGTGAAATCTGCAAATTGCGTCAGACGATATATATGTGACGGTATGAGTACGGGGAGGAAGTTGGTACAAATTTGAAAGACAGTTAAAACTCACTCTGTGTTGTAGGGCAATAGTATGTAGGTCTTGTAATGCTGTTGCACCAGGAAATGAACAATATTGTCTTCTGTATCTTTCTCAAAGTCCCGTATCATTACGTCATTGACTTTGCGGGGGTCCATGAATCCAATATTGAAAATCCCCTGCCTACGGCACGATTGAATCTCCATTCTACAAAAGATAAAGGAATTTGCATCAGTCTTATCGTCACATTCTAACCAGGGAATGGTACATAGAAGAAGCTAAGGAACAAAATAAAGTTTGCTAAAACGATACTTACAAAACCCAGCAGCTGAGAATGGAGACGTCGAGAGCGTCTAGTTGGTATACATCGAACACATTCTCGAAGTTGATCCACAGAACATCATCTCCTTGGTAGTAGTCTGTGTTTCTTATCCTCGCTCCAAACATTATTCTACCTCTGGATGAACGTTCCATATACCATTGATGGAATCGATGCATTTGTGTTGAGAGAGTGTTCACCTCACCAGGCTTGACAAGCGGTTCACCGACTTTAAATTTGTATTTCAAGTCGGCTTCTGTCGCCATGGTTATCGGTGTGTCTCCCACCAGTTGCGCCCTGCTCAGACCCGTCTCTTTCATCCATTGCCTCAGCTCCTCTTCACCGGGTGGTAGCAACGGCTCAACCGATTGTTTCCGCTGCTTTCCGAGCTGAGGCACTTCTTTGGCCTTTGCTCTTTGTTTCTTGTACGACTTCGTCACCGACCGGTCATAATCGGAAAGTACAGCCCTCTTGACCGGTTCGCTCATCTTCTGGAAGAACTTCTTAGCAGCCGGATCTATTGGAATCTTCTTTGGTGGTTTCCGTGCCTCGAAGAACGCCTTCACTTCTGCTCGTACGACCTCCTCATTCTCCTCGAGAGTGCGGTCGTACGCCCTTTTCTTGAGAGCGGGGAGTTTTGGCTCGTCAAGTCTTGGCTTCTTTCTTGGTGGTGTGGACTTTGACGGCGCGGGACGAAGTGGGCACGACTTTTTAGGCCGTGAAGGCGGAGCAGACGGTGACGGTGCAGGCGGAGGAGCCGGTGCAGGCGAAGAAGAGGTTGCAGGCGGAGGAGACTGCGGTGGAGGAGCCGGTGCAGGCGACGGAGAGGTTGCAGGCGGAGGAGACTGCGGTGGAGGAGCCGGTGCAGGCGGAGGAGAAGGTGCAGGCGGAGGAGAGGGTGCAGGCGGAGGAGACGGAGGAGAAGACGCCGCTGCTCGCCCGGGAAACACGATGTGCCGCTTGCACCATAGTATAATGGCGTGGGCTGTGTCTCCTAGTTTCGTCTCCCCGTCTCCTCCGGGGATGTCCAGCTCGAGATCGTCGAACCCTCGTTCCACCAATTCAACCTCGACCTTTGAGTACCCAGGTGGAATCGGTCTGCAATGATATGTCCCCGAAGGGTCGACTGGTATGGCCATGCCCGACGCCACCTTCACGAGAGTCAAGATTACTTAGTAATTAACAGATGCATGCACCACCGGTTATGCAATTTACAAGACATATATCATAAAACTAAGAGCATACCTTGAGTGATATGTTCTTGAAGGGAATGTGCAGCTCACAAGGTGTCCGCCGCGTGATTTCATCTACGGGGTACGATGGGTTGTCCTGAGCTTGCCCTGCTGCACCTTCCATGCCCTGTTCTCCTGCCTGCCCTGTAGAAGCACAGCTGCTGCGATTGCCCGAGGGGCTCACCATGATTGGAGGGGCATACAGCTGCACCGTCTGCTCGCTCTGTCGTTCCGCAAGGCGTTGGTCCACCCGTCGTTCGACCTCCTCTTGCATCCGTATTTCCTGCAGGGCGACCCTCTCCTCGAGATATCTTAATTTGTCCTCGGTATCCCTCTTGCTCCTCATCCGACTCTTGTAAGTGTGGCTGTCCTCTTGAAATCCGTATTTCCATGCAACCACGCCTTTTCCCCCGTGTTCGTCCTAGATGCTCGGGATTCTGTAGTGCGAGCGTAAGCTCGTCCTTCTCTCTGTCAGGATGGAATGTTCCCTGAGCAGACGCCTCCACTGCTTCCGTGAGTCGGCTAGCTGCTTCGCGGATCGCATCGCCGAATACAAGGGAGCCATCAGTGGGATCGAGCTTTCCACCATGAGCATAGTACCAATTTCTTGAACGTTCAGGCCAGTTCGTTGTGGCCGGCTCAATACCCTTTCCAATCAACCCGGCTTCCAGTTCATCCCACTTGGGGATTGCCTTCTTATAGCCACCTGACCCTAGCCGGTGATGGTACTGCTTCTTAGCGGCATTGGCTTTGTTCTTTGCTATTTGCGTTTGCCCGTGCTCGGAAGTCCTGTATGCAACAAACGCATCCCAATGATCCCTCAGCTTCGTTAACTTGTCGAAATCAGGTGTCAGACCCTTCACGACGTATTTCTTGTATAGAGCTGACTTGTACTTCTGGAACTGTTCAGCCATTTTCTTCATCGTCCATTCTTTCAGTCTTGGCTGATCTGCCTCAGGGACCGTGAAGGTCTCGAGCATGGTGGTCCACAGCATTGCTTTCTCCGTATCTGGCAGATAACTTTCATCATCCTCTGCTGTTCTTGTTTGACGCCAGTGCACTATGCTAATGGGCACGTGATCCCTCACGACCCAACCACTGTGTCCCACAAACTTACGTAGTATACCGGCCGGGGCAACTGGTTCGCCGTCTGGGGCCACTTCAGTAATAATATGCCTGCCCTCTAGCTTCCTTGCGGCACCCCGTTGTCCGCGTGCCCTCTTCTCTCCAACGGCCGGTTCCCTTTCACTTTCCTGTTGGTTTGTGCCCTCGTTTCCCTCCTCGTTGAGGTATTGGTTGGGGTCCTCTGGCTCCTCATCCGCCCAATATTGGCTGCTGCCCTCTGCGATCTCGTCCATGAGGATCTGTTCATCATCGCGATCTGCCATCTGTTTGTAACATTACGAGGTACACATCAACTAACAGTATATTGTTTTACATATAATGACATTGTTGAGAAATACGTACAATGACCAGTTAATTCATTGTTATACATGCAACCTACGTGCATATGTCATATATATATATACACACACATGAAGGAATTCATGAAACTTGCCTTAGTTTTGCTTGGAGTTATTGGGGCCACTTAAGCTTGAGCGACGACGGGGGTCAGCACCTATTAGAAAAAAAATTAGACAAAAAATTAAAACACTATTAGAAAATGTACAAAGATGTGCAATATTATATTCAAATTCGCAAACATAACTATTTTAATCATATAGAAAAGACAAAATTTTTTTTAATTTTAATCATTATTAAATATATACTTTTAGAGGTAATCGTTCCATACATACATATGAATGAATAAAGACAGAGATAGTGATTCAAGATATTGAGTGAACACAACACCTCGCTTTTTCATGGCTACAAACGGATAATTTTCATAACAAATTTTGTCTTGACTCCACATGCATAGGAGTCAAGCCAAAATTTGTTTTGAAAATTCTCCGTTTCTGTTTAGTCATGAAAGACCGAGTGCTTGTGTTCAGCCAGTATCTTGAACCAGTACCTCCTTGGAACGAGTGAACTTCGAGCGAACCAGTACCATCGTTCGTTCGTTTGTTCGTTCGGTCGCTCGTTCTTTCGTTCGGTCCCTCGTTCGTTCCTTCGGTCGCTCGTTCGTTTGTGCATAGGTTCGTTCGCTCGTTCGTTCGTTCGTTCGTTTGTTCGGTCGTTCGCTCGTTCAGTCGTTCGTTCGCTCGTTTGCTCGTTCGTGCATAGGTTCGTTCGCTCGTTCGTTCGTTCGTTCGGTCGTTCGCTCATTCGTTCGCTCGTTCAGTCATTCGTTCGTTCGTTCGCTCTTCGCTAGTTCGTTCGCTCATTTGCTCGTTCGTTCGTTCGTTTGGTCGGTCGTTCGCTCGTTCGGTCTGCATGTCGTTCGTTCGTTCACGTCCGTTCACGTTCGTTCTATCGTTTGGTCGTTCGTGGCGCGGCAGTGGTGGTGGGGCGGCCGTGGTGGTGGTGGCGGCGGCCGTGGTGGCGCGGCCGTGTTGTGGCGGCGGCCGTGTTGTGGTGGCGCGGTCGGTGGCACGGGTACGTGGCATTCATGGCGATGGCGGCCGTGGTGGCGTGGGCCGGCGGCGGCTGCGGCGGCGCGGGTACGTGCCATTCATGGCGACGGCGGTGCGGTACGTGGCATTCTTGAAAACGGACGGAAGAAAAGATGGAGATCGGTGCAAACCTCGGCCGGGAGGCGCGGTGCGGACGGCGACGACGTACGGCGGCGGAGACGACGAAGACGACGGCGGCGGTAAAGACGGAGGACGTGCACGCTGAGAGTTGAGAGAGAATGAGAAACGACTAAGTGTGGATCCAGAGAAGACGATGCGCCCAATCCCGGTTGGTGGCAGTAACTGGGACTAAAGATATCTTTAGTCCCGGGTGGTGATTTAAACCGGGACTAAAGATGTTATCTTTAGTCCCAGTTGTTCCCGCTGCGGCCAAATTATCTTTTTGTCTCGGCTATGTTTAACAACCGGGACTAAAGATTGAAACAGTGCACATATAAATAACATATGACCTATTTTAATAGTTTCAATTTGATATTACATTGCAATAATGATATATAATTAAAATTTGACCAATTTAAATACTATTTGAATAGTATTAAAATATCTAATACCATATTACCTATTTAAATAGTTTTAAATTATTATTAAATATAAATAATCACATATAAATAACATATGACCTATTTTAATAGTTTCAATTTGATATTACATTCCGATAATGATATATAATTAAAATTTGACCAATTTAAATACTATTTGAATAGTATTAAAATATCTAATACCATATTATCTATTTAAATAGTTTTAAATTATTATTAAATATAAATAATCACATATAGACCAATTTAAATACTATTTGAATAGTATTAAAATATCTAATACCATATTACCTTTTTAAATAGTTTTAAATTATTATTAAATATAAATAATCACATATAAATAACATATGACGTTTCAATTTGATATTACATTCCAATAATTGATATTACTATCTAATACTATATTACCTATTTAAATAGTTCAAAATTGATATTACATATATAATTTTAGTACTAAAAAACACAAACATTACATGGCCTTCAATATATTATAAATAATTTGCATCGTCCATACAACAACCTATGTCACAGTTTTCCTTACATAATTGTAGTAATAAAAAACACAAACATTACATGGCCTTCAATACATTATAAATAATTTGCATTGTCCATACAACAACCTATGTCACAGTTTTTCTCACGTACTTTCTCCTCACTAATGTTCCTTCGCTATGATCGTTGCGTGAGTAAGGGGTGTCCTCCTTTGAAAGGAGGAAGCTCGGGTCAACCGTCACCGCGAACGGAGGTTGCCCGTCGAACTGATCGTAATCTTCGTCAGTCTTATCCTCGACTCCGACGATTTTCCTTTTGCCTAGAAGAACCACATGGCGCTTTGGCTCGTTGGGTCCTTTACCCTCCTTTGGTTTGCTAGACATGTTCTTCACGTAGAAAAACTGTGTGACATCATTGGCTAGGACGAAAGGTTCGTCTGAGTATCCAACCTTGCTTAGGTCAATCATTGTCATCCCACTGTCATCAATCGTTACGCCACCACCGATAAGCCTAACCCATTGGCATCGAAACAGAGGTACCTTCAGGGGTCCGTAGTCTAGTTCCCATATGTCATCGATGACACCGTAATACGTGCTAGTTGCACCACGGTCATTATTGCTTTTCTTCCAAGAGTCCCCTTTCCCCGTAGTCTCCCCTCATGGCTTGATTCGGGTACCCCGATTGGACGAAGGTCTTCAATATATTGTACGCAGAACTCAATGACCTCCTCTGTTCCATAACCCTTGGCGATGCTTGCTTCCAGACGAGAACGGTTACGAACGTATTTCTTTAGAACGCCCATGTACCTCTCGAAAGGAAACATGTTGTGTAGGTACACAGGACCGAGAATACTGATCTCTTTCACAAGGTGACATAGAAGATGCGTCATTATATTGAAGAATGACGGTGGAAAGATCATCTCAAAGCCGACGAGACATTGGACCACGTTCTCTTGAAGGGTTGTTAAACTATCTGGATCTATGATCTTTTGTGAAATTGCGTTCATGAAAGCACATAGCTTTGTTATTGTTCCCCGGACATTATCACGAAGGATACCACGAATTATAACAGGAAATAGTTGTGTCATCAACATGTGACAGTCATGAGACTTTAGGTTTGTGAATTTCTTTTTCTTCATGCTTATTATTCTCTTTATGTTCGAGGAGTATCCAGACGGTACCTTGATGCTTTCCAGGCATTCAAATATACTTTCCTTCTCTTCCTTGCTCAGGGTGTAGCTTGTAGTACTCAAGTAATGGCTTCCTTTATCCTTCGGTTCCGGGTGAAGGTCCTCGCGTTGTTGCATATGCTTGAGATCATTACGTGCTTCAAATGTATCTTTCGACTTCCCATATACACCTAGGAAGCCTAACAGGTTGACGCAAAGGTTCTTAGTGAGGTGCATCATGTCGATCGCGTGCCGGACGTCTAAGACTTCCCAATAGGGTAACTCCCAAAAAATAGACTTCTTCTTCCACATCGCTGCGTGACCATCTTCGCTCTCTATAGGTTGGCTGCCAGGTCCCTTTCCAAATACTACTTTCAGATCTTTCACCATAGCAAACATGGTTTTTCCGTTGTGATGTTTAGGCTTAGTACGACGGTCTGCCTTCTGTTCGAAATGCTTGCCTTTTTTCGGTACAGGATGGGTTGCAACAAGGAATCGACGATGGCCCATGTAAACAACCTTTCTGCAGTGTTTTAGATATGTACTTTCAGTTTTATCCATGCAATGGGTGCAAGCCTTGTACCCCTTGTTTGACTGTCCGGATAGGTTGCTAAGCGCAGGCCAATCGTTAATGGTCACGAACAACAACGCTCGCAGGTTAAATTGCTCCTGTTTGTCCTCGTCCC
Organism: Oryza officinalis; assembly: GCA_008326285.1. NCBI lineage: Eukaryota > Viridiplantae > Streptophyta > Magnoliopsida > Poales > Poaceae > Oryza > Oryza officinalis. The sequence goes on from BDMV01000004.1 coordinate 15,678,333, forward strand.
ACACAGAGACACCTTCTTTGTTCCACAGCAGAAGCAGATCCTCAACTAATGGTCTTAGGTACACATCAATGTCGTTACCAGGTTGCTTTGGGCCTTGAATGATAATTGGCATCATGATGTACTTTCGCTTCATGCATAGCCAAGGGGGAAGGTTGTAGATACACATGGTAACAGGCCAAGTGCTATGGCCGCTGCTCATCTCTCCAAATGGATTCATGCCATCTGTACTTAAACCGAACCTTACGTTTCGGGCATCCTCTCCAAAGTCTGGAAATGTTCTGTCGATGTTTCGCCACTGCGACCCGTCGGCGGGGTGTCTCAGCATCCCGTCTTGTTGACGTTCTTCTGCGTGCTAGCGCATCATGCTAGCATGCTCTTTGTTCCTGAACAAACGCTTGAGCCCTGGTATTATAGGGAAATACCACATCACCTTAGCGGGAACTCTCTTCTTCGAAGGCTGTCCGTCAACATCACCTGGATCATCTCGTCTAATCTTGTATCGTAGTGTTTTACAAACCGGGCATGCTTCTAGGTTCTCGTACTCCTCACCGCGATAGAGGATACAATCGTTCGGACATGCGTGTATCTTATGTACTTCTAGTCCTAGATGGCATACCACCTTCTTAGCTTCGTACGTTGTTTCGGGCAACTCGTTTCACTCCGGAAGAATGTTCTTGACGAGTTTCAATAACTCGCTAAATGCCTTGTCACTCACACCATTTTTTGCCTTCCATTGCAAGAATTCTAGCGTCATACCCAATTTTTTGTGCCCCTGTTCGCAACATGGGTACAACGAAGTGTTGTGGTCCGCTAACATACGGCCCAATTTTTGGACCTCCTCACTTTCGCAGCCGTCCTTTACGTCCCGCAACATTTGACCAAGATCATCTACAACGTCGTTATCTTGAACAGCTCCGTCCGCCTCGCCTTCCGGATTTTCTTCAAATCCACTGTATTGATGAGCACAGTCCGGAATATTCTCGTCTTCTATTTCATCTTCTTCCATTGTAACCCCTAGCTCTCCGTGCGAGGTCCAACAATTATATCCAGGCATGAATCCAGACTCAAACAAGTGCACATGAATAGTTCTTAATGATGAATACTCCTTTCGGTTACTGCACTTTTTGCATGGACAATACATGAAACTCTTGTACTTGTTAGCATTGGCCACCTTCAAAAAATAATGCACACCTTCAATAAACTCTTTCGACCGTCGGTCCGCGGTGTACAAACATTGTCGATCCATCTAGATATCAAATAGTCCAATGTTACTAACGAAATCCACATTCTCGAAACTAATTAAATAATCATACAAAAATTTAAAACATCATTATTCAAAGTGAAACTAATTTCTAGAAAAGAGAATGGAGAAAATATTCTAATTTTGCCTAACATCATTATCCAAATTTTCTAATTTCAAAATCAACCTAATTTTGCCTAACATATTTTCTCTCTCATCATTTTGCATAAACCTTTATGAAGAAAATATTTTATAGAAACAAAGCTATAAATGCAATATGCTAAGCATACATTATTAGAGAATGGATTTGCTAACCATTTCGATCGCTCCGATTTGTATATTATCACCAAAACAAATTTATCAAAAATTTTGGCAGCACTTCCCTTCTTCCTCCTCCTCTTGGCAGCAATGGCTCGGGCTGGAGGAGGAAGAAGAAGTATAAAAAGGTAGATCACTATGGTCCCGGTTAATAACACTAACCGGGACTATAGATCTAAATTATCTTTAGTCCCGGTCTGTGTTACTAACCGGGACTAAAGTGAGGATCTTTAGTCCCGGTTGATTACATCAACCGGGACTAAAGATCCCCGTCTCCCTGACATCGGCCTGACAGGGCCGGTGGGTGTGTGAACCGGGACTAAAGATGATCTTTAGTCCCGGTTGGTGTTACCTACCGGGACTAAAGATCATGGTGACTAAAGTTGATCTTTAGCCCCGATTTATATTCGAACCGGAATTATTTCGGTTTTTCTGATTCCGACAAAAGATCAGTTCTCCAGTAACGAGAGAACCATCTGTTTTACTTCACTTCATCCATGGAGCTCTCTGTATCCAAAATCAGGTTCCATAAATGAATGGTTGGTGAACTCGACTTCTTTAAAACACACAGAGAAATTACGGTTGGTAAGTATAGCAGCCTAGCAGGCACCTGTTTGAGCGAGCTAAACACGGCAAAAGTTCACAGATCAGGGCCATCCACAAGCATGTGCGAGATGGACGACCGAACGGGGTCTCAAAAATTAGAAATTAGGGGCCTTAAATTTTTTATATTTTAATTCGTGTTTATGCGCTCCAACATGTTTAAAGACCATTTGTTTCATTTTAAAAAGCTTTGCTCTTTGTCCTTTACTGATCTGGGGCTAGAACAGATTTCTTTTCTTCGGCTCCAGTGTTCGATATCATGACCATTTTAAAGAACTATGCTTCATGATGACGATGCGGACATACGTTCTAGATGTTAAAAGTTTCCATTCTTTCCACTCAATAGAAATTAAATCACTGCATCTTAGGCATCGTTCTTTTTGGCGTTAGTTGTAAACGTGAGTCTAGCTTGGTATATTATGCAACTTTGATGAATATATATTAGCTCAAGTAAAATTTACTCTTCTATTTTTAGGCATTTTTCTAACGTTTAGGTCTTATTTTATATTTTACACCGGGACCCCAAATTCCAGGTACGGCCCTGTTCACAAACCGCATAGCCAATGCTGTCCCACTTATGACCGTAGTATTTATCAAGACTAAATGGAAAAACAAGACCATTTGGGCAAACAGTCACTATGGAATTTACCATATCGAATTGAAAATGTGGTCGCGAAGAAAAATGGTGCTGATTGGAATGGAAGACATCCGAGAGACCGGTTGCACCTATACTGACCTTTCTTGAATATTTTGCATATGGATGGTCCACCTGTATGAACATTCTGCGCCACCAACAGAACAGAAAGAACCAGTTTGTTTATCCACGGACGGTCCTTTAGCCAAAGGAGATTAACAGAGGGCGCCAGCTTCTTGGAGTATCTGAAGGCTACTGAGCGTGTTCAGCATAGGCTGCATGCCAATCTTTTCAGAGTCTGGCCACACTGGAAAAATAATTTTCACAGATGAGACCCATATCACTACGTAGGCGGACCGTATTTTCAGCCACAAATGCCTGCATGCAAAGTCGCAGGCAGGGGGTGCGATGGACGTCTGCTTGCGAAAATATATATTCGCAGGTAGACAGCTTAAGGCAGCGCCGTCTGAGAAAACATATCTCCGAAGATATATTATCTTCGTTGACGGACATCTTAAGACGTCCACATGTGAAGATATATTTTCACAAACGACACCTTAAGCCGTTTGCCTGCGATAATTCCTCCTCCGACCCTGTTCACTTTGCCCGAGGTTTCTCTCTTTCGAAACAAACAAAATATGGTAGGGGAGGAGGTTTTGAACTTGAAATTTTCGGTAGATTTTTGTAGTGATTAGATCATACACTCTCACACTTCTTGTGAAGTTCTTTTACTTTTTTTTCTGATGGATCTATGTATGTTAAATCGTGAGAGCTCTAGGTATATATATACTTTTTGCTTCATTATGCTTTAATTGTGATGGGTCTTTGTACACCATGTTATGTCATGTTGCCTACTCATGTTAGTGCTTCAACGTGGTGCTTTTGTATGGAAAAATAGGTATTTTGCCCACTTCAAATTTGTAGATCTACACAGGAGAGAGAAAAGAATATGTATTTTGCCCATGTCAAATTAGTAGGAAAGAGAAAAATATCATATATTGCCGATTTATTTTTATTCCTCATTCCCTAGTTATTTATATTCCTCTTCCGCTAATGAGCAACTTTGATCTTTTATACAAAAATAGGTATTTTTGTGCAATTTAAATATGTAGAGATTAATTTGTTAATTTAATTAGTGATGAAATATTTACAGAAACATGGACCGACAATGGGTGTTCATACGCCAAGATATATGCCGTTATATATGGATGAAATATCTTTTTTTATATATTGCCAAGGTGCACGCTTCGAGTAAGAATACAATGGAAATACATTGTCCATGTGCTGACTGCAAAAATGAAAAAGTATGGCACGTACATCTAAAATCAGAGGCCATTGAGTGAGGCGTGGATTCGTGAACAACTACATGATATGGTCCTATCATGACGAGCAAGATGATGTATCAGAAAGAAACGAATAGCAAGTGGATGGTCACGATAAAGAAGATCAGAAGGATGTTGATTATATGGATGTCGCTGATGGTAATAGTTGTGGTGATAATAATATTGAATTATAGGATATGCTATGTCATACAGAACCTTGGGTCGATTAGAGGTTTAGATAATTTTGAGACCTTATAGAAGGAAGTGAAGGAGTTTCTGTACGAAGAGTCAAAGAGGTGTGATAGGGAGTTCTCAGTATTACATTTAGTGCTTGAACTTCTAAGGCTAAAGGCCAGATATGATTGGTTTGATAGTAGTTTCGATAGCTTGTTGGAGCTTTTAACTCATCACCAACCAGCACATATTAAGAAGAAACTAGTCTGCCCCTTTCTCTTGGTGTGCAAAAGATTTATGCATGCATGAACCATTGCATCCTATACAGGAAAGTGTATGCTTCATTGGATAAATGCTTAACATGCGGTACTAGCAGGTACAAATCAGCTAACAAAACTTCCGCGTACGTTGATGTTGTTGACAAGGAAGAGACTGACTCATGCTTGGACAAAAAGAAAAAAAATCCCTTAACTAAAGATGTGGTACCTTCTTGTTAAAAATTGTGTGAAGTGTTTGTACTCAAACCCTCAGGATGCGAAACTAATGCATCGACATCGAGAAGAGCACAAGAAAGATGGGATGCTTCGACACCCAGCGAATGCTTGTCAGTGAAAAAACTTTGGTGCATCATACCTAGATTTGCTGAAGATCCAAGAAATATTAGGTTTGTAGTGAGTATTGATGGAGTAAATACTTTTGGAGACTCTAGCATCTCACGTAGCACTTGGCTAGTGCTTCTAACCATGTATAATATTTCTACATGGTTTTTTCATAAACGAAAGTACATTTTACTCAATATCCTTTCTACAAGGCCCGTCGCAGCCTGTTATGATATGGATGTATTTTTTGAATCATTGTTGGAAGATATGTTAGATTTAAGAAAGACTGGGATGAAGATGTGAGACAAGTATTTAAGACAATACTTCATATTGAAAGCCATCATGTTCACTACCATTACAATTACCCTACCATGTTTTCTGTTTTGGGGCAGATTAAAGGGAAAACAAGATGTTGACATGCTTGAATAGAACCTACTACGCGTATCTCCTAGGTTCCAACAAGCTGGTGTACATGAGCTCAAATGTAGGGATAGCACCCCTTTTGTAACTCGTGGAATATCAAACAACTAAATCATGTATTTCCTCCTTTATATGATGTTCTCATATGAGTAAAATTTTCTTTTTCCTCTGCCTCACTACATCAATTAGTTTCCTTTGAGTAGTAAGTTAGGGGCTACACATGTTATGTCATGTTGTTGCAAACTTTTTATAATGCTTATCTTGATTAATTGCGAATGAATCTGAGTAGAAAAAATGCCGAGTAGTGAAGCTCTATTAGCAGATGCCTACTGATTTATATGTGTGCATAGGATAAGTTCTACAAGCCAATGGCAAGCACTCGGGGGCTAATTGGATATATTGTATAACGCAAGGTACTAAGTAATAATCGGAGAAAATCAAAAGCATGTTGTATGCTTTGTTTTCTACTATTAATGATTGGAATAGTACCTGAGTAGCATGAATTTTGATCTGTGAAGCTTTGCTACATGAAAGACGAACTCAAGTTACTCAAATGCGTGTCTGGGAAGTGCCACGAACCGACTGTCAGTGCTCGGGGGCTATGACTAGTCGGGAATAGTGTTTAAACACAAGGAGTAAACTACTCGTGGGAATTACAATCATAAAGAGCAGGAACACATATTTACTTAGATTTTACCTGAGTAATTGTTTTGTCTATTAGATACTACCCATCCTATATGTTTATATTGTAGGGTCTAGATCCGAATGCTCGAAATAGACATTCATAGTCATGAGCCTATCTCCTATGCTCGAGAAATGGATCTATCGATATGGCACATGAGGGCCACCACCTTTACGTCAGTCAGGCCCCATAAGGAACAAACCACTTGGATGAGGTGCATTTGGTCTACATCACTCGGCATATTTGTCACTCGGGAGCTGAAGACTGGAAGATTTATACAAGACCATGCTGTGTGTAATGGGCTTACAGCCTTTATGTTTGGTACTGTGCTAAACTAAAGTAGGGCGTCAGTAAACTTAGCTTGTCCATTGGGCCGACCGCTGGTTACATTAAAAACATAATACATGTGTTGTTTTCACCAAACCCTACAATTACATAAACTATGATGCACCTAATGTTGTTATAAAATAGTTGAAACTAGGCATAATACTTTTCGTGGGTATCAACAACATGCTCTTAAAAAGAACAGGCACCTGCTCACCTATAAACTTGGGATGAAGATGTTGTTTGAGGACACCGAATCTATGATGCATTGGGTTTCGAGCTATACATACTATTCAGTTTAGAGGAGATATGTGACAGGTATAGCACATGGGAAGACAGTTCTCATGATCATGGTACGGGCAAAGGCACTATGGTGGTCGGTACTGAGCATATCGCACTCAAGCGATGGCTAATCGGTGACAAAAAGTTATCTATCTTGACTTTATGTTTAGTTGTTTCCAATTAAGCACTGAGTCGGGGGCTACACATATTCGATGCATCTAATAATTCATTTTCCTGATATAGTCATACTTGACCTTACATTTAGTCGTTTTTCATCTAAGTATAGAGTCGGAGCTACACCTAATAGGTATATCTATTCGATGCACTTAGTCATCTATTGATAGAGTCCTTCATAACCGTTTAAAATGAAGAACTCAAGAGGAAACACTCAGGAAAAATTTACAGGGAGGCTGAACGCTCGGATAAGAAAACCAAAGCCATATCTGGCTAGGTTTCCTATCTTGTAACCTTGCCCTCATAACCAATATAAGACAGGGGAGCCCCCTTAGGGCATATCGACACAGATCAATATAGAAGCTATTTTTGCACTGTTATAGATAACTCTCTCGAATAAATCAATACGAGAGTTATCTTTTAACTAGCAATACTGGGTTATAGAAATTTACAGGTGTTTTGGTAGTACAATGGGAAAAGAATTAGATGTTCCCAATCAGGTTAGTTATTTTGGAATGGGAGTAGAGTTTGGATTTTTTTTTCTTTGTGGGAGTAGAGTTTGGAGTTTGAAATATCGGTCTAGGCTTTGGTAGGTTCAGAATGTCGGAATAGTCCTCAACTACATCATTCACAAAGATGGTTTGAAAACGGACAAAGAGTCACACAATTTAATTTGAAAGAAGGGCAATGTTCCCAAGCAGGCCCGAAAATGTATTTGAACTTGTACTAGCAGTACAAAAACAAACCATATCAACTACAAAAAATGTATTGGTGCAAAAGCAGCGAGAGAAAAGAATGATTTCTGCTTCAGTTGACAGACACATGGTCAGGCCATCCCATGCTTTCCTGCAACAGCTCTGCCATCATTTCTCCTTTGTCTAATAATTGCGCCTGTTGTGTATGCCTCCTTGATGACAATTTCGTGAATTTCACCTTCAATTCTTCATTGTTGGAAGGATTTATCCATCAAAATTTATATCACCACGTACGACCATTGCTTGCCCATGCATTAATCTTGACCTTTTCGATTGTTTATGATTAATGGAGTTAATTGAGGTAAATATAATGACACAAAACCATGTGTCCGCTGGCAACTAACAGTGTAGCACTATAGGGTGGCCCAATTTAATACACAAGGGGAGGAAATGAGCAGTGCTGCGGCAATCATTTGACACCTTAGTGAACTGCATTTAAATAGTACCCACTTATTTCAGGTGCCAAAAGATTTAATATAAAAATAAACAACCTGAACCATGATGGCGTAAACGTAAACCAAATGTTTACTCTCAAAAACAAATTTAAGTAAACTAGACATGCAAGATTGGAACATAGTACAAACGAGCATATCTATCTCATTTGCATGTAGCAAAAAACATAAGAGAAGAAGTACATATGGTGATACAACCACAGTTGCGATAGTAGTGGAAGCAAAAACGTTGTCGCTCTTGGCACCAACCCTGATGAAGAGGATGTACTCGACATAGTTGTTCACCTCCTCCACAGCAGGAAACCAGCCGCACGCCCTCAGACAGCCAACACGTCTGACCATGTCCCGTGCCCACGCTGCTTGCTATCGGACACGGCCGTTCGCCACGCTAATCTTCCGCCTGCACGTTGAATCCATGCGTGCCAAACACTAGATCAAAAAGTTATTCTTGTCTTAAACATGAAAAAAAACAGCCGTCAAGTTCCATGTTTGTGTTTTTCTGTAAAATTATAAAAACAACAGACACCAAACACTCAATTAATCATACCTAAGATTAGCACCTTCGGTGAAAGATCAGGGAGGCGGAGGTTCCGTAGGCCTTTGCCTCCTAGCGCGTGTGCATGCACACGCTGGGATGGGATCATCGAAGCAAGAACAGCAGATGGATGGATGCAATGTTGTGTCTCTGCCTATCTCTCGAGATATGTAACCGTTTGGCTAATGGTTTGGTTTTATAGAGAGAAATAAACTAGACATAGAGGATATACACCGGTAGGAGGAAGAGCCATGGACAACTGATTATACGCATAACAATCATCCATTCACTCTCCGTGTTTACTGCCATTTGAGTATTAGCCAAAGGAAAAGAGCAATGGCGTCCACCTCCGTTTACGTCTACAACATTTGTGCAATGTAAACCTCATCGTTTACTCGAAAACAAGCTGTTTAATGTAAGAAGTTCATTTACTCCGACACTAACCGTGTAGGAAACGGAAAAACCAGGCTTAGGACAGCAATGCGACGCCATGCCCACGGCCTTGGCCCAGCGAGGCAAGCGAGCGAACACATCTGACGTTATCGTCTAGTCTCTTTCTAACTTCACAATTTTGTGCAAACAATTGAATAGCAACAATTCGTGTTAGTAGAGAGCATCGGACTGTGACTCTTGGTGGAAAACCAACTTGAACATAAGAATTATGTAGAGGTAGCAGGTTTCTGTGTTACGAAAAAATGAATGACATTTAACGGTCAAAAAACATTCATTTTTTCCAAACAATATCATATGTAAGTTTACTTCACATTTGTCAGTAGCAAGGCCACGGGCATTTAACTATTTGGTAAACTAATTGAAACTCTCGAATGACCTTAGTTTGCCCGCAGGATGAGAAATTAAAACAGGCCAACCAAAAAAGCAGAGCATGTGGATAGGCAGCATCCTGGCAGTTTTCAGGGAACAATCTGTTTAACTCCAACGTTGACTGGATCTTTAAATCAGAGAAAAAGCACAGTAGGGTAGGTATTACTTCCTCCGTTTCATATTATAAGTCATTTGAATTTTTCGTAGTTAAACTTATTTAAGTTTAATCATATTTATAGAAAAAATATAGTAGTATTTTCAACCCAAAACAATATATTATCAAAATATATTCAATGTTAAATTTAATAAAACTAATTTAATAGTTTAGATGTTGTTAAATTTTTTTACAAACTTAATCAAACTTAATAAAGTTTGAGTAGAAAAAAAGCCAAACGTTTTATAATATGAAACAGAGTAGGTAGCATTCTATCATACAGCTATATGAGCAAGCTACGCTCGCTAAAACACGGTAGAGCGCATAGGCATTGCCACACGACATTCAGCCATGAGATAGGCAACAAGAGAAAACGGAAAATTGTAGTATCCTATTGGAATGCAGGGCATCAGGCCGCTTGCACCGATACTGGGTTTTGCTGCGTACCTCTTTCTTTTTATGAATGGTTCACTCCTGTGAATATTCTGCGTCATAAGCAGCACGGACAAGCTTGTTCCTCCACATCCAGCCGTTCAGCCAGAGCAGAGTTGTAGCAGATTAGAAGTTTCCGGAGCTTCAGAAGGCTACTGCTTGTGTTCACACCAAAGATCGAGCAGTAACATGATGACTGAGGGGGCTGCAATTTAGTTTTTTTTTAAATTTTTGTTTGGGACCAGAACACTGTTTGTGTTTTGACCCTATGAGGCCCGAACCCGGCTTGAATTACAGTTCAATTTTTTATTTGCAAATAAAGACCTAGAGTGAGCATTTGGGATAAATTTTTCTTTATGTTGAATCAAATTATACCGAGATTGTATTTCAACTTTTACGATTAAAAGAAAAACAGATCGGGTGGATTACGTAACTTTTATTCAAAGAGCTGCAAACCTTTGGGACAAATATTGATTTCTGCTTCACGTGACAGACTGGTATCCGTATGGAGCCATAAAAAAATAGCAAAGGTCATCCCTACTATCAATTTTTGTTTTCTTTCTCTGATATAATTGCGCATGCTGCGAAGTGCTCCTTGACCACTATTTATTTCTTGAATTTCACCTTAAATTCTTCATCGTTGGATGGATTCATCATTTACATGTCCATCAAAATTCAGATCACCACGTTCAACCATTGCCTGCCCGTACATTAATCTTAACTTTTTCGATTGTTTATGAGTGCGAGATAGAGTTAATTTGGTATAAATAAATGGTGTAAAACTACTTGTTCACTCCTGGCACCCAGCAGTGCTACATGCAGGATGGGCATAATTTGGTTTTGGTACTAGTGAGGGAAGGAAATGAAGGGTACTGCAGCAACCAGATGGTGAACTGGACATTAGTACGACATATTGAGATGAACATCCTACTATCCGTTGAATAAAGTAGAAGCCGCTTTATTTCATCAGCCGAAATAGAGGCTATAGTATGCCATATTTTACGAGCGTCCATAGACCATAGGAGTTATATATCTTGAACGAGATTTGCTAAAAAGGGTTGATCTGTGCAGATTTTGATTATACATATATTATATGCAGCTATTTTTGGAATACAAGACATTGGGAATTCTAGTCACACTCACCTTCTTCAGGCTGTGCGTCTCATCAGATCTATCAGTGGGTTGCGTTATGTTACGAACCGTCATCCCCACAAACAACATAGACTAGAATAAAAAAAGGAGAAGGTGGAGTGGTGGACATCTCCTTGGATCACACAAAGCAGCAATAATTTTTTTTTGAAACAACACGTACAAAAAAAGTATGACGTTTCGTATTGATAAAGAAAAAAAAATACAAGACTATAGCACTAAAAAACTGTAGCCAGGAAAAAAAAGCAACCACACCACGCATCTACAACCAGAGACCCACTACTATAGAGACAAGAACACGACATTCCGAAGGAAAAGGAACTTCTAAACGACACCTTTAGGAAGGGAATGACACCAAGGGTGTCGCCGTCGCACGTCCTAGGTTCAGAACATGGTTTTCTCCTAAAGGAATCCATCAGGAGACAAGAGAGATCACTTAACAATGCCCCAAAGGGAAAACGGTGCCCGCGGACGTCTCTGTTGTTGGCCCGAAGAGGCTAGGCTTTCGCCCGTAATCTTCTTGCACCCCTATGTCGAGCTCTCCTGCTAGATAGAAGCCACCACCAACCACACTCCTTCAACGCACAGCCACCGCGCCGACGCCTCGTCGCTGGCCGGCCACCAAGTAGGACCGCGACATCCAGCGCGCTCCAAATCCATTCACACAGTTACGTTGGAGAGGGAGAGGGTGAGAGGGAAGAATGGATCCTCTCTCTCCCGCACTAGCCTTCCAACGTGGCCATCTTGTGGCGGCAAGGCATCATTATAGGAGGACTAGTGTCTGGATCAGGACGTGCCATAGACCTGCAACGCCCACCACACGGTGCCGCCGTTGTCGCTGCCTCGGCCGGACTGCCCGCGTTGCCACAGGCCACCTGTCACGCCCCAAACTAGCCTCGAACAGCGGCCAGAATAAAGCGATCCAGATTAACCTGTATACCTGTACCAGTCCCAGAAAACAGTGCTGATACAACAGAAAGATAGAATATCACAACAACAGCGGTCTCTTTATTAAGAGTAGAATTACAATCAAGGTTGGAACTGCGGACAGACCCCAAGTTCACAATAGCATTACAAAAAGGCGGAAGCGGAAAGGCGGAAAGCGGTGACTAGCCCTAAACCACAAGCAAAGCCTTGTGAAAAGGCCAAAACCCTACTACAGCTCGTAGTCTGCTTGCTCTTGGAAGAACTCTTCTTCAGCAGGGTCCACCTCCTCGTCTTCGAGAACTCGGGGGTTATTTATATAGAGCAAGGGTGAGTACGGGAGTACTCAGCAAGTCAAGGGAATTAAGTGTTTGATGCAAGCTTCAAAGGAAAGCCAGTTATTTTTCATATTCGATTTTAGTTCAAGACTTTCAAAAACAACTAGGTGAGTGCTTCTCAACGACACGGACGAAAAAGTGCGTCTCATCCGGCCGGAGCAGTGAAATTGTATAGATTGCTTCTTGTCGGCATGAGAGGCTCCCTGCCAATCGTTCACCGACACCGGCTGTACCAACAGCCACACGCCAAGCACGTCGGCACGAGAGGCTCCCTGCCAATCGTTCACCGACCCCGACTGTACCAACAACCACAAGCCAAGCACTGAACAGAAAACTCACACCAATAGCAATTCACAAAGTAATCCACAAAACTACGCTAAGGAATCACCTCACATCCGCTCATGACTGTGGGCACGGCTGTTCGAATAGTTATTAACCTCTGCAGAGGGGGTACACTTTACCCACAAGACGTTCCTAACCCGGGTCACCCAGCCCGTGCAGAACGGCCACGTTTGGTGACTTTGAGGTTTTCACGACAAAGCATTTCGAAACCCGACTCAGCATCATCTTATGCCAACGGGAGGGGTCCCACAGACCAACACCAGGTTAGGTCCCAGACCATACTGTGCCAGGAAGCCCAGGGGTCCTCCCCGACACCACCCCGGCGAATCCACTTGTCCCTTGGCATCAAGATTTCCCTGGCCTAGCTAGTTAGAGGTGTCCCATATCACCCATGTGGTCATACTTGACATATGCTCGGATGTAATTCCCAAGGAATCTATCCTTAAGGAGATAACGGGAAGACCGCACCTCCAGTACGTCTCCCACACCGCGAGTTTTGGAAACTCACTTTAGTTTTCAAGGCACCGACCCAAGTGTAGGGTTTTCCAAGCATTTTGTAAACTCAAGTTTTACCCAGTTGGTCATTTTAAGTTTGAGGGGTGTCTCGTTATTCGTACCCGGGGTGCGAATATCGAGACCTCACCTGAAGAGTGACAAGGGGGTGTTAGGGTATTCAAAAATCAAGGAGGTTAAATGCAGCAAGTGGGTTGGGCCGGCCGGTTGTATTGCAAACCGAGGCCTAAGTGTTAAGTGTAACCTAAAGAATGCATGGTTTGCGGAATCAAAATACTTAATTTTAAATTATAGGTTCAATTGATCAAAGGTGACTTGCCTTGCTCGAGATCTTGAGCTTCTTCTTCGAAATCCACAAACTGCGAGTCTTCTGGCTCCGAAGCTACACGCGAAACGAGTCGACTCAACACAACGATAAAAAGAAGCTCTATTAATGACCACTAAGCGTGCCATTGGATAGATCTCGATTTTTGAGGAATTTTGGATGTTGAACGGAGTCAATCGGACGGTTGGTTGAGAAGATATGAATTTCCTAAGATTAAATGATTTTCTGTCTAAAGGAAAAGGAATTATAAATTCCTTTGAAAAAGAAAAAGAAAGGAGGGACTTGAATTGGACTTTTATTGAATGGATTCGGCCCAAGGCCGAGCGAGGGAGGCCGACTGGGCCGAAGGTCGAGTGGCGCGGCCGAACGGGCGGGTGCGGGCGCGGCCGAGCGAGCGGGCCGGCGCGCGGGAGAGTGGCCCAAGGCCAAGTGAGAAAGGCCGGTGGGCCGGTGGCCGAGTGGCGCGGCCTGGTCCGGCTTCCCGAGTGACTCGGGGCCGACCGGCCTCCCAAGTTACACGGGGCCGACTGGGCCGGAGAGGAGAGGAGGCCGAGTGGGCCGAGGCAAGGCGCAGCCCATGCGGGCGGCCGGACCGGTGGACCAACGTCCACCGTGCGGGCGCTAGGGCGGGACCTGCCTGGCAGCTGCGCGGTGCGCGTGAACGGGGCGCACGGAGTGAAGAGGCCGTCGGCGCGCGCGTGGCGCCTACGTGGCTGCCACAGAGGCCGGCGAGAGGAAAGAAAGGGGGAGCCGAAATCAACGGCCGGCGGCGGCGGAGGGGCTCGGGGCGGCGCGGCGCGAGGCTGGCGAAGAGGAGACCACCGGAGCGGAGAGGGGAGAGAGGGGACGCGAGCCAACGGCTCGGTTCGGAGCGCGGGGACGCGACGGCGGCCGGCGACGGCGCGATGTGGCGGCGGCAACGGCGGCGCGGGGAGGGAGCGGATGAGAGGGCGGTGGCCATGGCGATGGCCCGGGGGAGGTCTACGGGGCTACCTAGCTCCCTAAGCCGAGGAGAACGGAGGGAGACGGAGGGGAAAAAGGGGGTTACCGCGAAAAGGGGGAAACTCGCTAGGGACGGCGGGGACGACGGCACGCAGCGGTGCGGCACGGCTCCGGGCCGGGGGAGAGGAGGAGGAGGCGGCGCCCGGAGCTCCTTCGGGCGTCCTCGAGTGCGGTGGCGGACGGCGAGGGCGACAGCACGGCTCAGCGCGGCGGTGGCAAGCGGCGGTGGAAGGTGTTCGACGGTGGGAGGGCGCGGCCGAGAGAGGGGAGGGACGGATTTGAAGGGGCTCGAGGTCGGTTGGGGCGAGGGCGGAGAGGCGTTTCGGGGGCGAGGTCGGTTCGGCAAGGCGGAGAGGGGACTGGCGGCAGTCGGGGGAAAAAGGAAAAGGGGGAGGAAAAGGGTGCGGCCCCCTTGCCGAAACAGGCAAGGGCACGCGGGGAGAGGGGAGAAAAGGGGAGGGCGCGCGGCTCTCCCTTGGCGGCACGCGCGTGCAGAGGCGGTGGGGCTGGGAGGATGGCGTCGTCAATGACTGCGTCGGCTTGGCGCGGCGCGGAGACAGGTGGCGCTGGGGCAGCCCGAGGTGATGGCGGCGTCGTCCGGCCGGTCGGCCACGACGCGCGGGGGGCGCGGGGACCAACGGGCGGAGGCGGTAACGGAGGATGCCGCCGGAAGCCGTCGGGAGGGAGAGAGAGACAGCGAGCGAGAAAGAAAAGAAAGAGAGCGCGGGAGAGTGAGAGAGAGAGAGCGCTCGCTCACTCGCGCGAGGCGTGCGGCGCACGTGCGCGCACGTGCCCGACGTGCCCGGGTCGGGCGATGTGGCCCAGCGGGAGGAGGGAGAGGCTGAAGGGGAAAAGGAGTGGGCCGAGCGAGCGTCCGGGGAGGGTAGGAGGCCAGGAGGGTGAATGGGCCGAACCGCGACCCGAGAAGGAGAGGAGGAGGGGAGCAGGCCGAAAGGGAAATCAGCTCGAGAAGAGAGGGAGGCAAAACATACTTCTGCCGAGAGAGAGAGAAAGGTTTAGGGTTCGGATTCAAAATCCGATTTTGTGATTTTCTTTGGGATTGAGCTGAGAGGGGGAACACGAGACCAAGGCACACGACAAGACACGACCGAAGAGCAAAATTTTCGCAATTAGGGTTTTTAGGAATTAGGTTTTCCCGCTAACGCCACGATGAAACGGGCATTACACCACCTGTCCGCATTGCCGCTGCCTTGCCACTCTCAACGCCGTTGCCGTATCGGCCTCCTGTCGCCGCCGGGCACGCCTAGGTCTACGTCGCATCGGCATTTGCCGAACATAGCTTCCTTTCGTTGCCAATCACGTCATATCGGCCTCCCGCCAGCCGTCCCGTAGCATGGACACGCTGACTTCCTACTGCTCGCGCCATTGTCCACCGCTGACAACTCGCTACAACTCCTGCCTCAGCTGCCGCTGCCCTCCCATCCGCTGCTGCCACTCCATTGCCACAGTTGCCAGCGCCAGCCTCCTGCATCCGCCCGCGTCACCGGCATCACCCACCGCGCGCCGTCCCCCGAGCGTCGTCCACCGCCACACTGCCACAGCTGATGACATCAGCCTCTTGCTTCCGCCGACGCCGCCAGCGAGACCCACCGCGCCTTGGCCCTCGAGCATCATCCACCACAAGCCGCCGTTCCTGAGATGCCTCGCGTCGCCAGTAGCAACGGAGTCGCCTCCTCCCGCCGTCCGTCGTGCCGGCTGTTTAGCCCTGGCCAAAACCAGGAGGGGACGCTAGATCTAGCTACGGGGGCTCCAGATCCGATCGGAGCAGA
Source organism: Oryza officinalis (assembly GCA_008326285.1). Classification (NCBI taxonomy): domain Eukaryota; kingdom Viridiplantae; phylum Streptophyta; class Magnoliopsida; order Poales; family Poaceae; genus Oryza; species Oryza officinalis. The sequence continues at coordinate 15,694,638 of BDMV01000004.1, forward strand.
GCCGGATCGGCTGCAACCATGCCAGAGCTCGCCAGTAGCTTCCCGAGCTCCACGTCGTCACCCTCGCACCGGAGACGAAGGGTCATCATGTTTCGGCCTTGCCGGCACCATCTTGGCTTGCTGCTTGGTTTTCCAGGAGGCGAGCTCCAGTGACGGTGAGACAGGGAGTAGGGTGGAAGTGGCGGCGGCAGGCAGCTATGGTTTTGCCCCGAGTCGCTCGCGCGTGGGCGACGCGGAGCGGTCAACACAAAAACGTCAAAGCAGCCATAATAGAAGCCACAATGTTCTAATCTCTAAAGTACTTACAGTTGTAGGTGGGGTGGGTAAACAGGATTTTTCCCACCAATCACAATTCTAGGTAATTTCATTTTTCAAATTTTGTACTATCAATGATATGTGTAAGACTCCTTTGTATTGTAAGAAAAATGTAGTCAATTTGGAGGATTTGAATCCTATAGAAAAAAATTTCTATGAAGGTAAATCCTATCCTATTATTTCAAAATCCTATGGAATAGGTAATCCTATAGATATTTTAAATGAAAAATTAGTTAGAGGTCTAACTTATTGGAAAGTATCCTTTGAGTCTATCCCTCTCATTTGTTTTCTGTGTTTTTTCTGTTGTTCAATCAAACTATCATTCTGTGTTTTTTCTGTGTTTTGTAATTCTGTATTTTACACTTGTATTTCTATCAGAATCCTATATTTTTTTATTCCTCTGTTTTTCATTCATGCGATTTAATGAGGCCCTAAGTACTACTTGGCTGCCGTGCCTGGGCTTCCATGAGGAGACTACAAAGTGTGTAAATTTCTGGCTTAAGTGAATTCCGTATATATTCTACTTATTTGTCCTAGTATTTGAGATGTTGGGCATAATATTTGATTTGCAATTAATTTTCTCAATGTGTTCCATACGAAAGGATCAATGTATAACATAAAACTTGTGCTACATTCGATAGCATTTTTACGTAATATATCAATTTTTGAATCATATTCAAGTTACAGATCTATGTGTTCAATACTATGTTGAATATATCATTTTCTATTCTGCACTACAGCAAATCAGATTAAAAAAAGACCATCTCAGTTACAACTTGCTAGTTATTAATTTTCAATATTAGAATTACTAATAAACTGCAAAATCGAGAGTCAAAGATGAATACAAGTTGATAGTTATTAATTTCAAATTTATTTCTAAATTGTATTGGATTAGTTTTAAAAGAAGAGTCCCTGTGAAAGTGCTTAAGTGAGTGTATAAGATGAATACAACTCCATATTTATTAACTCTCAATTTTGGAATCATTATATTTTAGAAAAACTCAAGTCCATAGACAGAATGACATGATCAAATGTCAAATCTTTCTAGGTAATTAACCTGGGTGCTGTCTCTAGATCCTCTCCGCTGATCGATAGCCAAAAAAATTTGGGAATTTATGGGACGATGCACGATATGTGCCCAGCTCACCAAGGGCTAGGAATTAAATAGGACCAACCAAATCATGGAAACCAGAGCATATATAGCAACCAAAGCATGGAAAGTGCATGCTACTTTCTACTATCTGCGAGTGTCAGGTCCATCTGCCTAACTCCATTTGATTGATGCAGCTATCGACATTGAAATTTGGTAATCAGTTAATGCATAATTAAATATTTTATGACAGAGAAAGAAGTTAACTTCAATTTGTTAAAAGTAAATATATGTACGGTTAGAGACGAGATACAATCATCCCCGCAGAAAGATAAGATACAATCATATAGATATATAGAATCTTAGAGATAAAATAGAGTTTTAGAGATAAAATCCTAGAGATAAATCTACTCTAATTTATCGTGTACTTCAAGTCTCTACATCATATATACTCTTATATAGACCTCATTAGAGATCAATGTAATATATCACAATGCAGCAGAATAGATTTTTTCATATGGTATCATTTAGAGCTATAGACTAACGCGGATGGATCCTTGGTCCGTCGACGCCTTCCGCATGCGCCCTGGGGAGATGAGATCATCCTGATAATCTTCCTGGGTACCGCATCAATTAACTACCACAAATTATCCATCCATAGATTAGACTTGTTTTAGAATTAGATTGAATTTTCTTTGTAGACCCGAAAACCTTCATCTGCAACTACGACACCGGCAAGGAGTCAATCTACGGCCAAAGAGGCCACGCGCGGCGACGGCGTCACAAGCCTGTCCTCTGCCATGGACAACTTGGACGGCTCCTGGTCCTGGAGACGACGCCGGCTGCAAGATCGTCCTGCCGCCGACCACGCGAGGGCACATCTGCGGCTGCTCCAACGAGAACTCAAGACCAGGAAGAAGATCGCCAACGTCTCGGCGGCAAAATCCGCTTCGCCGACGACCCATGCCACATTGGCACTCCACGAGCAATCGTTCTGTGCATGCCAGCCAAGCAATAGCAAGCTTCATGTATGCATGCATGGAGATCAAGCAGTCAGGCACATCGTTCGCTACGCATGCATGCCTGGCATGGGTTTGGTTGTCCACCTCCACGCCGATCGTCTTCTCTCACTCTCTATGTGTTTATCACAAACACTCAAATATCTCTGGTGGACACACGCACACGAACAGAACAGCACAAGCCAGAAGGATTTTTGTTGACGCAGCCCACACAAGCTCTCGTCGTTTTTCATTGATTTATAGACTCAAGTACATGCATGAAACTAACGGCCAGCCAAATCACTTAGCCGAGACTTACGCCACGCCTTGCATGTGAACGTGCAAGCAGCATCCAAGAGCCGATCCGCATACATAGCTAGCTCTAACTAAACTTGCATGTACCATGCATGCATATCTACTACTTGAGCCGATTCACTCGCCTAACTTGGACCTCGCGTAGCCTGCAATCCGGCCACTTCTCGCAGAACTCTACATGCAGCTCGATCGGCTTGGTATTTTGACTTATTCATCAACGCAGTTTGCTCCACTCGCACCACCGCATCGCACGACACGTCGTCGGCTTCTCACCCATGAGGTGGAACCAAACTAGCTATGCAATATGCACGTATCTCACGTACACATCCTCTAGCATGTGACCTATACTACATGCAAACAAAATACAACCATGCCTATACTAATGACAAGATTAAACTCTAACAACAACAACAATCGTAATCACCGGTAACACATCTCGCCGATGGTCTTCGTCAACATGGTACATACTGTGACCGTCTCATTGTCCACAATGATGAATATCTTGCATCCACTGACAGACACATCAGCAAGATGTTTCATCAACGACATCAACCGCATCTTCTACGACGGCAACGACAGCGTCATCGACGACGGCATCGACCACGTCAACTATGACGGCAACGACTGCATCAACTTGTCATCACTACTGTGATGACCTCTTACACGACGCAAAAGGACCAAACAAAGTGGTGGTCTCAAGGTCAATGACGTTCTCTGACATTCGTAAGACGTCCAAAATAGCATCCTCTGACACCTACAAGGTGCAAGATGCTAACAATTACAGTTTTGTCTTCACACCATGGTGTATTTTTTTTCGTCTTTGTTAGGATTTCTAGTTTGCCTAGGTGCGGATCTAGTGGTTAACTTCTAGAGAGTGAGTTCTTCGGGAGAAAAACAAGGGGAGAGAGAGACCCATACCTTCGCTGGCTTTGGAGCTCGACGCGGCCATGGCAACGGTGTGGATGGCGGCGGCGGCTGCGGTGAGCGAATCCCCCCACTTCACCGCCTTCTCGAATCGGAGGTTCTAGGGTTTTGTGGGAAGCCCGAGTGCACGATGACGAACGTTGGTTCGTGTGCGCCGGGGGCTCCCCTGTCTTTTATATTGCGCTGCGTGAGAGGGGGCCCACAGCCATGATCATCTTGCGCCCCCGATCATGTCACGCCCCAAACTGGCCCCGAACGGCGGCCAGAGTAAGGCGATCCAAAATAACCTGTATACCAGTACCAGTCCCAGAAAACAGTGTTGGTACAACAGGAAGATAGAATATCACAACAACAGTTGACGGAGCGTGGAGCCCCTCACCGGGAGACCGTGCGGGCCCCCCTTTGCCAGTTCGACCGGGGGCGCTAGGTCAGGTTCTTCGCCCTCGATCTGAGGAATGTCAGCGAGAGAGGAAACGCACAAAACACGGGCGACGTAGACAGGTTCGGGCCGCTGAGAAGCGTAACACCCTACTCCTGTGTTCTGGTGGATCTGAGAGTCTCCAACAATACAAAGAGAGTTCGGTCTCTAGCGCGTATCGGCCGGAGTTCGATCTCCCCCTTTCCTAGGCCTGGGCCTCCTTTTATATGGCAAGAGGCTACCACATGGGCCTCTAGCTGCCTAAGAAAGAAAACATTCTTTTACAATTAGGGTTGTCCTACTGCCAGAAGTGACCTCTGACAGACGCCGCGTCACGCCTCTGCTCAGCCAGCCGGCTCATCCGGGGAACACCCGTTTCAACCTTCATTAAATGGCGGGCGACTTCCTCGCCACGCCCACGTCGAAATCTGGAATGGATCTGACCGGGACTGACATACCAACTCCAGGAGTTAGCACGCCGGCTCCGGCTAGGGGCGAGAGACAAGGGGCTCTCATCATTCTGACGGGACGGGGCGAGGCGTGCCGCAGGCCGCCTGTCGCCACCTAACCTGCGATCTGACTGGTCGGTGACCGGTCACGGACCGGATAAGCGTGCGCTGCGCCGCATTAAATGCGGCGTGGCGCGCTCGTCTGATCCGCCATAAATGCGGTTAGGTGAGCCCTGCTGTGCTCACCTAACCCACACACGTGGCGCCAAAATCACAGGGGGTCGGGGCGCCCCGGCCCTCGGGGCCAAAACGGGAGCGGCCCGACCCCTCGGGGAGATAGAGGGAGGGGTGGCCACGTCACCCTCGGGCCCGACCCCCCCAGGGGGGGTCGGGCCACGTGGGTGACTGCGGCCACTCAAGCCTCTAGCCATGATACCCCCGGTCCCATGTCACCGACAACAGTGGTCTCTTTATTAAGAGTAGAGCTACAATCAAGGTTGGAACTGCAGACAGACCCCGAGTTCACAACAGCATTACAAAAAGACGGAAGCGGAAAGGCGAAGACTAGCCCTAAGCCACAAGCAAAGCCTTGGGGAAAGGCCAAAACCCTACTACAGCTCGTAGTCTACTTGCTCCTGGAAGAACTCTTCTTCAGTAGGGTCCACCTCCTCGTCTTCGAGAACTGGGGTGGTCATTTATATAGAGCAAGGGTGAGTACGGGAGTACTTAGCAAGTCAAGGGAATTAAGTGTTTGATGCAAGCTTCAAAGAGGAGCCAGTTATTTTTCACATTCGATTTTAGTTTAAGATTTTCGGAAACAACTAAGTGAGTGCTTCTCAACGACATGGACGAAAAAGTGCGTCTCATCCGGCCGGAGCAGTGAAATTGTGTAGATTGATTCTTGTCGGCACGAGAGGCTCCCTGCCAATCGTTCACCGACACTGGCTATACCAACAGCCACACGTCAAGCACGTCGGCACGAGAGGCTCCCTGCCAATCGTTCACCGACACCGGCTGTACCAACAGCCACACGCGAGAAGCTCCCTACCAATTGCTCACCAAAACTGGCTGAACTAACAGCCTCAAACCAAGCACTGAACAGAAATCTCACCCAACAGCAATTCACAAAATAGTCCACAAAACTACGCTAAAGAATCACCTCACATCCGCCCATGACCGTGGGCACGGCTGTTCGAACAGTTGTTAACCTCTGCAGAGGGGGTACACTTTACCCACAAGACGTTACTAACCTGGGTCACCCAGCCTGTGCAGAACAGCCACGTCTATTGACTTTGAGGCTTTCACGACAAGGCATTTCGAAAGCCGACTCAGGTCATCTTATGCCAACAGGAGGGGTCCCTTGGACCAACACCAGGTTAGGTCCCAGACCATACTGTGCCAGGAAGCCCAGGGGTCCTCCCCGACATCACCCCGGCGAATCCACTTGTCCCTTGGCATCAAGATTTCTCTGGCCTAGCTAGTTACACAGCCAGAGGTGTCCCATATCACCCATGTGGTCGTACTTGACATATGCTTGGATGTAATTCCCAAGGAATCGGTCCTTAGGGCGGGAACGGGCAGACCGTACCTCCAGTACGTCTCCCGCACCGCGAGTTTTGGAAACTCACTTTAGTTTTCAAGGCACCGACCCAAGTGTCGGGTTTTCCATGCATTTTGTAAACTCAAGTTTTACCCAGTTGATCATTTTAAGTTTGAGGGGAGTCTCGTTATTCGTACCCGGGGTGCGAATATCGAGACCTCACCTGAAGGGTGACAAGGGGGTGTTAGGGTATTCAATAATCAAGGAGGGTAAATGCAGCAAGTGGGTTGGGCCTGTCGGTTGTATTGCAAACCGAGGCCTAAGTGGTAAGTGTAACCTAAGGAATGCATGGTTTGCGAAATCAAAATACTTAATTTTAAATTATAGGTTCAATTGATCAAAGGTGACTTGCCTTGCTCGAGGTCTTGAGCTTCTTCCTCGAAATCCGCGCACTGCGAGTCTTCAGGCTCCGAGGCTACACGCGAAACGAGACGACTCAACACAACGATAAAAAGAAGCCCTATTAAAGACCACTAAGCGTGCCTTTAACTACACCACAGCACCAGATTTGGGGTCGGAGGGTCTGACGCGAAAAGGGGCTACAGCGTCAAGCAGTCTGACGCTATTTGGATAGATCTCGATTTTTGAGGAATTTTGGAAGTTGAACGGAGTCAAACGGACGAACGGTTGAGGAGATATGAATTTCCTAAGATTAAATGATTTTCTGTCTAAAGGAAAAGGAATTATTAATTCCCTTGAAAAAGAAAAAAGAAGGGAGGGACTTGAATTGGACTTTATTTTGAAGGATTCGGCCCAAGGCCGATTTGGGCGCGGCCGGACTTCACGGGCCGACGCGTGGGAGGGAAGGCGGCCCAAGGCCGAGCGGCGCGCGAGAGAGGCCGAGCGGCACGCGGGGAGATTGATGGGCCGGACGCCGAGTGGCGTGGCCCAACGGGCGAGCGCCGGCGCGGCCGAGCGAGCGGGAAAGACGGCCCAAGGTCGGGTGGAGCGCGCGAGGCGGAGTGGAGGCCGACTGGGCCGAAGGCCAAGTGACCGAGTGGGCCGAGGTGGGGGCGCAGCCCACGCGAGCGGCCGGACCGGTGGACCGCGGTCCACCGCGTGGCGCTAGGGCGGGAACTGCCGGTCAGCGACCCGGTGCACGTGAACTCGGTGCACGGAGGGAGCGAGGCTGTCGGCGCTCGCATGGCGCTGACATGGCTGCCACGGAGGCCGGCGGGAGGGGCGAAGGGGAACGGCGCCGGGATGGACGGTGGCAACGGTGGCGAGGCTCGGGCGACGCGGCGCGAGCCCGGAGAAGGGGGGAAAATCGTCGGAGCGGAAAGGGGGAGGGAGAGAGCGAGCCAACGGCTCGGATTTGGGAGAGGAGAGCCGACGGCGGCTGGCGACGGCACGAGGCGACGGCGGCAACGGCGGCGCGGGGAGGGAGCGGAGGAGAGGAGTGGCGGCCACGGCGGCGCCCGGAGGGGGATCTACGGGCTAGCAAGCGCCCTAGGTCGAGAGAGGAAGAGGGAGACGGAGGGGAGAGGGAGATTACCACGGCGGGGAGGAGCTCGCCGGGGAGGTGGCCGTCGGCGCGGGGCGGTGCGGCACGGCTTCGACTGCGAAAGAGGGAGAAGGAGGGCGCCGGGGTTGTTCGGCGTCCTCGGCGGCGGCGGTGGACAACAAGGGCGGCGGCGGCAGTGGCGAGGAGAGGAGAGGAGCTCGGCGGGGGAGGGGACGGCAATGGCGGCCGAGCGGATGGATTTAAAGGGGGAGGGCAAGTCGGTTTGGGGCGGAGGTCGGTTTGCAGAGAGGGGGAGAGGTGGTGGAGCGCGGAGAGGGGACCGGCGCTGGCGCTCTCCGCGCTAGCGGCTGAACGGCGGTAGGCGGCGACATTGGCCGGTCGGGGGAAAAGGCAAAAAGGGGAAGGGGAAAGGAGGGCGGCCTCCTTGTCGATTCGGGCAGGGCACGCGGGGAGAGAAGGGGAGGACGCGCGCTCTCCCTTGGCGGCACGCGCAGGGCGGCTGGACCGGGAGCGGCGGGCGCCGATGGAACGGAACGGGGCGGTGAGAGAGAGAGAGAGTAGGAACGGGCGAGAGAGGGAGAGAGAGCGGGGCGCTCTCTCGCTTGGCTCGGGCGCGCGCGGCGCACATGCGACGCACGTGCCCGACGCGCTCGGGCCGAGCGGACCGGACCGGTGAGCGCGGCCCAGCGGGAGGGAAGGGGAAGCGGGCCGAAGCAGAGGAGAGAGGGGACTGGGCCAGGCGGCGGCCCGAGGAGGAGGGGGAAGGAAGTAGGCCGAGAGGGAAACGACCCGAGTAAGGAGGGAGGTAAAGCAGACTGTTTCTGAGAATTTGGATTGAAGGGATTAGGGTTCGGATTTGAATTTTGATTTCGCTATTTTCTCCAGGATTGAGACGAGAGGGGAAACACGAGACCAAGGCACATGACAAGACTCAACCGAGGAGCAAAATTTTCGCAATTAGGGTTTTTAGGAATTAGGTTTTTCCGCTAACGCCACGACAAAACGAGCGTTACGGATCAGGGCGCGTAGGCGGAGGGGAAACGGATTCCCGATTCCCCGGAGATCACAACTAACATTCTCCCCTTCGACCTCCACCTTTCTTACTTCTTATACTTAACATTTACTTCTAAATAGATTGATGCATAGAGCACGTTTCATTTTGATAGTCATTATTGGACCATCAGACGCAACGACTACAATACATCTCTCCATCTCGAAATAAACACTAGGCCCTTTTGTAATCCAAGGATCTTAGGCTTTCCTGTAAACCCATACCGGCTAAGTGTTCTCTGAACACACTGGGCGGTAGCCTTTTGTAAGCGGATCCGCTAACATCTCCTTTTTTTTATATGCTCAAGACTAATAGTCTGATCCTGGATTTTCTCTTTCACAACATAAAACTTAATATCAATGTGTTTGGCAGCACCACTTGACTGATTGTTGTGAGCATAAAACAGTACTGGCTCATTGTCGTGGTACATCTTGAGTGGCCTTTGAATGCTGTCGACCACTTTCAACACGGGTACAAATTTCTTTAACCATTTTGCCTGCCCCGTGGCCTCATAACTAGCTACAAACTCGGCATACATCGTTGATGATGCTATGACGGTTTGCTTGGAGCTTTTCCACGAAATGGCTCCTTTTGCGAGAGTGAATATGTACCCNACACTGCAGGCTCATTGTCGCAGTACATCTTGAGTGGCCTTTGAATGCTGTCGACCACTTTCAACCCGGGTACAAATTTCTTTAACCATTTTGCCTGCCCCGTGGCCTCATAACTAGCTACAAACTCGGCATACATCGTTGATGATGCTATGACGGTTTGCTTGGAGCTTTTCCACGAAATGGCTCCTTTTGCGAGAGTGAATATGTAGCCTGATGTGGACTTTCTATCATCTACATCTCCCGCAAAGTCTGAGTCTGAATACCCTTCTATCTCAAGGGAATCAGTTCTTCTGTACGTTAGCATGAGGCCTTTTGTGCCTTGCACATAACGCAAAGCTTTCTTTACCATTCTCCAGTGATCTATTCCTGGATTTTCCTGATATCTGCCAAGTATCCCGGTAAGAAAAGCTAAGTTAGGACGCGTACATACTTGAGCATACTGTAAGCTTCCGGCAGCCGAAGCATATGAAACCTCTTTCATTTGATCAATCTCATACTAGTTCCTGGGACATTGAAATTTTCTAAATCTGTTGCCCTTGACTATGGGAGCAGGTGTAGGCTTACTCGCATGCAAACTGTATTTCTTTAGAATCTTTTCCAGATATGCCTTTTGCTATAATCCTAAAACCCCTCGTCTTCTATCTCGGTGAATCTCTATTTCTAGAACAAATGAGGCTTCACCAAGATCTTTCATATCGAAATTCGAGGACAAAAACTTTTTCATCTCCAATAATAGATCAACATCACTACTAGCGAGCAGGATGTCATCTACATATAGGATTAGGAAGATAAATCTCCCATTTTTGAACTTTGCGTAAACGCAATTGTCCTCTTCATTCTCGTTAAACCCAAACCTTCTTATTACTTCATCAAACTTTAAGTATCACTGTCTGGAGGCTTGTTTTAATCCATAAATGGATTTTTTCAGATGGCATCCCATTTGTTCTTTTCCTTCCATGACAAAACCCTTGGGTTGTGCCATGTAGACGTTCTCATATAAATCGCTGTTAAGGAATGCCGTCTTTACATCCATTTGATGTAGCTCTAGATCATAATATGCCACAAGTGCCATTACGATCCTGAAGGAATCATTACATGATACCAGAGAAAAGGTCTCATTATAATCAATTCCTTCTCTTTGAGTAAACCCTTTTGCCACAAGTCAGGCTTTATACCTTTCTACATTCCTTTTGGAGTCAAGTTTTGTTTTGTAGACCAATTTGTAGCCTACTATCTTGGCTCCTTTAGGAATTTCTTCTAAGTCCCAAACTTTGTTGGTACTCATTGATCTCAT